>WOXC01006951.1:0-230629 GCA_011680675.1 Gymnobelideus leadbeateri
TTAATATATATGCACCAAGTGGTATAGCATCCAAGTTCCTAGAGGAGAAGTTAAAGGAATTAGAGGAAGAAATAGATAGCAAAACTATACTAGTGGGGGACCTTAATCTCCCCCTCTCTGAACTCGATAAATCTAACCTCAAAATAAAC
Organism: Gymnobelideus leadbeateri; assembly: GCA_011680675.1. Taxonomy (NCBI): domain Eukaryota; kingdom Metazoa; phylum Chordata; class Mammalia; order Diprotodontia; family Petauridae; genus Gymnobelideus; species Gymnobelideus leadbeateri. The sequence goes on from WOXC01006951.1 coordinate 150, forward strand.
AAGAAAGAAGTTAAGGAGGTGAATAGAATCTTAGAGAGACTAGATATGATGGATCTCTGGAGAAAACTGAATGGGGATAAAAAGGAATTTACTTTCTTCTCAGCAGTGCATGGTACATACTCAAAAATAGACCATGTACTAGGGCATAAAAACCTCACAATCCAGTGCAGAAAGGCAGAAATAGTAAGCGCATCATTCTCAGATCATGATGCAATAAAAATTATATGCAATAAAGGGCCATGGAAAGATAGACTAAAAACTAATTGGAAACTAAACAATTTAATCCTAAAAAATTGGTGGGTCAAAGAAGAAATTATAGAAACAATCAATAATTTCATTCAAGAGAATGATAATAATGAAACAACATACCAAAATTTGTGGGATGCACTAAAGGCAGTTCTCAGGGGAAGTTTTATATCCCTGAGTGCATACTTAATTAAAGCAGAGAGAAGGGAGGTCAGTGAATTGGACATGCAATTGAAAAAGCTAGAAAAAGAACAAATTGAAAATCCCCAATTTAGTACTAAATTAGAAATACTGAAAACCAAAGGTGAGATTAATAAAATTGAAATTAAGAAAACCATTGAATTAATAAATAAAACCAAGAGCTGGTTTTATGAAAAAATCAACAAAATTGATAGACCCTTAGTTAATATGATAAAAAAAAAGAAAGAAGAAAACCAAATTATGAGTATCAAAAATAAAAAGGGTGAATCTACCTCCAATGAAGAGGAAATCAAAAAAATAATGAGGAATTATTTTTCCCAATTGTATGCACATAAATATGACAATCTTAGTGAAATGGATGAATATTTACAAAATCACAAATTGCCCAGATTAACTGAAGAGGAAGTGAATTACCTAAATAACCCCATTTCAGAAAAAGAAATCAAACAAGCCATCAATGAACTCCCTAGGAAAAAATCTCCAGGGCCAGATGGGTTCACTAGTGAATTCTATCAAACATTTAAAGAACAATTGATTCCAATACTCTACAAACTATTTGGGAAAATTAGTGAAGAAGGAGTCCTACCAAACTCTTTCTATGACACAAATATGGTACTGATTCCTAAATCAGGAAGAGATAAAACAGAGAAAGAAAATTATAGACCAATCTCCCTCATGAATTTAGACGCAAAAATTCTAAATAAAATATTAGCCAAAAGACTCCAACAACTTATCACAAAAATAATACACCCTGATCAGGTAGGATTCATTCCAGGAATGCAAGGATGGTTTAATATTAGGAAAACCATCAATATAATTGAGCATATCAACAACAAAACTAGCAAAAACCACATGATCATCTCAATAGATGCAGAAAAGGCTTTTGACAAAGTACAACATCCATTCCTATTAAAAACACTAGAAAGTATAGGAATAAATGGAGCCTTCCTTAAAATAGTTGCTAGTATTATATGCAATGTATCAGCAAGTATTATATGCAATGGGGATAAACTAGAAGCCTTTCCAATAAGATCAGGAGTGAAACAAGGGTGTCCACTATCACCCCTCTTATTCAATCTGGTACTTGAAACGTTAGCAGTAGCAATTAGAGAAGAAAAAGAAATCAAAGGAATCAAATTAGGCAAAGAAGTGACCAAGCTGTCACTCTTTGCAGATGATATGATGATATACTTAGAGAATCCTAGAGAATCAAGTAAAAAATTACTTGAGACAATAAATAAATTTGGCAAAGTTGCAGGATATAAAATAAACCCACATAAATCCTCAGCATTCCTGTACATCTCTAATAAAACTCAACAGCAAGAGATAGAAAGAGAAATCCCATTTAAAGTCACTGTAGACATTATAAAATATTTGGGAATCTACTTGCCAAAACAAACCCAGAATCTATATGATCACAACTACAAAACACTTCTCACAGAAATAAAATCAGATCTAAATAGTTGGAAAAATATCAATTGCTCGTGGCTGGGTCGAGCTAATATAATAAAAATGACAATTTTACCCAAACTAAATTATATATTTAGTGCCATTCCAATCAATTTACCAAAAAACTACTTTGTAGAGTTAGACAAAATAATAACAAAATTTATTTGGAAAAACAAAAGGTCTAGAATATCAAGGGAATTAATGAAAAGAAATGCTAGGGAAGGTGGACTAGCTATGCCAGATCTTCATCTGTATTATACAGCAGCAGTCATCAAAACTGCTTGGTACTGGCAGAGGTGTAGAGTAGTGGATCAATGGAAAAGATTAGGTGCAGGAGACCCAGCAGTTAATGAATATAGCAATCTATTGTTCGATAAACCCAAAGACCCCAGTTTTTGGGATAAGAATGCACTATTTGACAAAAACTGCTGGGAAAACTGGAATACAGTATGGCAGAAACTGGGCATAGATCACTATCTAACACCATATACCAAAATAAAGTCTAAATGGGTGCATGATCTAGGTGTAAAGGATGATACTGTAAGCAATTTGGGAAAGCAAGGAATAGTTTACCTGACAGATCTGTGGAGAGGGGAAGATTTTAGGACCAAACAAGAATTAGAGAGCATTATAAAATGCAAAATGGATAATTTTGATTACATTAAATTGAAAAGCTTCTGCACAAACAAAGCCAATGTAACCAAGATCAAGAGGGAGGTGGGAAATTGGGAAAGAATTTTTACAACTTGTGTCTCTGATAAAGGACTCATTTCTAAAATTTATAGAGAATTGAGTCAAATCTATATGAATACAAGTCATTCCCCAATTGATAAATGGTCAAAGGATATGAACAGGAAGTTTTCAGAGAAAGAAATTAAAGATATCTATAAGCATATGAAAAGATATCTATAAATCACTATTAATTAGAGAAATGCAAATCAAAACAACTCTGAGATACCACATCTCTCCAGTCAGATTGGCTAAGATGACAAAACAAGAAAGTGACAAATGCTGGAGAGGTTGTGGGCAAATTGGAACGCTAATACATTGCTGGTGGAGTTGTGAACTTATCCAGCCATTCTGGAGAGCAATCTGGAATTATGCCCAAAGGATTATAAATAATTTCATACCCTTTGACCCAGCCATACCACTCCTAGGGTTATATCCCAAAGAGATCATAGTAGTGGGAGGAAGAACCATATGTACAAAAATATTTTTAGCAGCCCTTTTTGTGGTTGCAAAGAATTGGAAACTAAAGGAGTGCCCATCAATTGGGGAATGGCTAAACAAGTTGTGGTATATGAATGTAATGGAATTTTATTGTGCTATAAGAAACGAGGAGGTGACGGATTTCATAATTACCTGGAGAGACTTATACAAACTGATGCTGAGCGAGAAGAGTAGAATCAGAAGAAATTTGTATACAATCACAGACATACCATATCTGTGATGACCAACTATGACAGACTGGACTCTTTTCAGCAATGCAGTGATATAAGTTAATCCCGAATGACTCAAGAAAGTGAGAAATGTGCCATCCAGTGATATAACTAGAAAGAACTGAGCCTGAATCCTGATGGAAGCAAACTAAATGATCTTGTTCTTCTCATTGTTTGGTTGTACTTCTTCCTTACCATCTTTCATCCCACCTAGTACAATATGCCTTTGTAATTGGAATAATGTTTAATATGAATGCATTTGCAGACCCTATACTGTACTATATGATGTCATGAGGGGAGGGGGGAGGGAAGTAAAGGAAATTTGAAAATCAAGGAACTATGGAATTGAATCTTGTCAACTGAAACTAAACTAATAAATTAATTAAAAAAAAAAAAGATATAAATGTAGGCTTGAGTAATTTTATATTCAGTTGATTTATCCTCTAGAGTCAAAATGATTCATACTTCAATTTCTAAGGAAAAAAGATCTGCAGATTCTTTATTAGAATGAACAAATGTGGAGTAGAATTCACTGAATGAAAGAAAGTTAAAGTCAGAGGAATTTATTTTATGATTCACATATTAATTCAAGAATACCTAAGCATTCACACATAAAGTTAGTGAAAATTACAGAACATATCTGGCCTTCGGGGGTTGAATTGTTATATTTCCCTACTTCCTTAATTTCATGAAGAGAAAGGTCTTTCATTCAGTACCTACTTTATGTCTTGCAGTATGCAGGATATAAAGCTATGCACAACTTAGTGCCTTACCTGTAGAAGCTTACCACCTAGCAAGGGAGATCGAAGTCTGGTATAAGGTGAGAATTAAATGTTTGTTTTTTGTTTTGTTTTGTTTTGTTTTTAAAGTAATTGCTCAAGGTTACAAGGCCAGTCACTTCTGTGTGGGTGCTAAGTCTGAGGCTGGAAGCGATCCAGGTCCTCCCTACTCCAGGCTGGAGCTCTTACTCACTGTGCCACCTAGCCGCCCCTGTTAAGCATTAAATGTTATAGAAGTAAGAAAACCCAGGCTCTAACATCCAAGCTCTGCTGCTATGGTTTTTTTCTTTGTTTGTTTTTTTTTTTTTTTTGTATTAAAAGTCACTTTATCTCTCAAGGTTTCAGCTTCCTCATCTATAAAATGAAGCAGAAGTTGTGAGGGAGTGGACTAAAATGCCTTTCAAGATCCTACCTTCCAATTCTAATGTTCTGTTTATTTATCTTTACTGATAACAAAAGTGATATAAAAATGCAGAGTAGGTTACTTTGGACTAGGTACTCTCTCCTCCCTTGGTTATTGTGATACTTTTCTCTCTTGGTTCCACTCTTCTCTGTTTGGACATTATTTCTTTGTCTCCTTCATTGGATCAGTACCTATATCCTGTGGAGTCACTGTCCTGATTCCTGTTTACTTCCTGCTCCGCATTATTTCTTGTTTATTTCATCAGCTTCCACAAGGTCAACTATCTTCTTTACACAGTTTATTTTTAAATCTATACATCCAAATCTATTCTCTGTCTGAGTTCTAGTGCCACAACCCTAACTGTCAATAATGTAACTATATATCCCTTCAGATTTCTAAAACTCAACATATTTAAAACAGAAACTCATTTTTTTCTTTCCAAAGACTCCTCACTTTCTCATATTTCTCTGTCTATTGTTAAATTTCCATCAGTCTTACCACCCAGATTAAACAAAAGTAATCTTTAATTTTTTTACTCCCATAGCCAATTAATTGCCAAGTATGGTTGATTCTACCTCCACAATATTCTTGAATTTGTCCCCTTTTCCTCCTCAAGCAATCTCCACCATATTTGAGACCCTCATCACCTCTCACCAGGATTATTACAATGACCTGCTAATTGTTCTCCTTCCCTGAAGACTGTGCCCTCTACAATTTATTTTTTTTACATTGCTATAATATTGCTATTTCTAATGCACAAGTCTGACAATATGATTCTCCTGCTCAAGAAACTTCAGTGGATCCCAATATTCTTGAAATGATTTTTCCCATCTAAGGTAATAGGCCCCAGAAAATCTGTCTATAGACCCCTTAAAGAATCCCACATTATAAACCCTAAGTCTAGTCAAATTGTTCTAATTGCTGTTTCATCTATTGTGTCTCTGCTTCTGCTTCCATTCCTTTGCACAGTCTCCCCTTGTCTACCCCTACCCTCATTTATCCATTAGACAGAGAAAGACTCTATAGTTACTTTGTATGTACTTGCATTTGAGGAAGACTAAATAACAGGCATCAAGGGATATAATTAGTAAATCTCTGTAAAGAATCATCTGGGAAGATGAATTTTCCACAATATCTCAAGTATGGGTTTCACATTGAGACTATTAGAAAGGCAGGTAATGAAGGAGGACTTTTTACTGTCAGATTTTGTAATGCCAATTATTTGAGTAGGCAACTTGGAGCCCATAAAAGAGTTCTTCCCCCCCCTTTTTTTTTCTTTTTGTTTTTTTGTTCTGCCACACTTAAAATTGGTAATTAAGAAATTCTCTTGGACTTCTATGTATGAATTTCATTTTCAGGTGCATTGTGCTACTCATATAATGTTGTTTTAACCATATAAAAAGTTGAAAATAAATGTTTGCTATATTACTATTAAAATTAGGATATAATTTGACATTTTTAAATATCAAGTTTTCTGTGTAGAATAAATAAAATGTAAAGGCAGTTACATAAGTATTTAGTAAATTTTTCACTAACTTCATAGCAATTCAGAAAATTGAGAGGAAAAAGTTAGACTGTTTTTTTATTTGAAATGATTAATTATAAGATTGATGACCACAAAACCAGTATATGATTTTATCCTTTGTGTGAATAATAAATTCTCAGATATGAACATACTTTTTCAGCTTTCAACCCAATAAATATAAGATGAAATTACTCAAAAATAATTTATATGAATGTCAACAAAAGACTGTTATGTTAAATACATTCTAAAAAATGAAACAGCAAATAAATAAACTTTCTAGGACATACTGATCCATAACATCCAACAGTTTCTGTTGTTGTAGGAAATCAGTCTAGTGAGTAGTCAATATATTTTACAATATGGCCCTGTCTACATTGTCAAAATAAAACAGATGTTTGGGCAAACATTCATTTCATCTTGCTGGATCCTAATGGACCAAAAAGAGATTTAAATTCCAAACAGATGTTTCACTAGGAGCAATATCAATACCAATGTGCTGGTTTCAATTATTGTAAAAAGTGGCAACAAAGCACTCATTTTTACAGTTTGGATAGGCCTAAAAGCAAACATTCAAAAGGACAACTGCCTTTCATATCTCCTTGCTTCAAGTTTTCTGATTGTACTGATCCTGGTGGTGGAGTCATTTGCCAAAAAATTGTCTATGCTTTAAGGGGGTCACATCCACATTTACTAACATTCATACTGAAAGAATGCTTCACATATTGGCTCAATTTTTCCACGTGGTTATGTATGTATACTTAAAATTCTACAATTTTTCAGCTAAAAGAGAATTTAGAGATGATCAAGACCAACTCTATTCTTGAATTTAACACAATAGAAACCAAGTTCAAAAAAAAGTTAAATATTTTGCCCCCAGTCAAAAAGCTAATCATTGGCAGACCCAGACATTTGAATCCTGATTCCAAGACCACTGTGATAGATAGATAAATAGATAGATAGAGAGAGAGAGATAAAGATATATAGATACACACTCTTACATGTATATACATGCCTGCATATATACAGATATATACACATATCTTCTACGAATATCATATATAACAAGATATATTTTTTTGTTTAGCTTCACTTAATTTCCAATTTGTCTAACCCTTCCCCATCTCCAGTGAAAAATTCTTTATAACAAAGAAAAAAAGAAGCCAAAAAATAAAAATAAATGAATAAAAAACCTAAATAACAAGTTAGCCAAGTCTGATAGTGTCTGAAATTTCCAATAACCATAGCACAAAGAAAAGAGATAGACACATTTTATCATATCTTCTCAGGGCTACGTTGATTACCGTTCTTCTTCTTATACTGACTAATACCCTCCTAGTTTTATTTGCAAATAGAGATTAATAATAAATTTAAAATATATTATAGTTCTATTTGATTTTTAACACACCTAAAAATAATGGCATGAGTAAATATTCAAAATTTAATTCAGTGACCATTCTTGACCCCAGATAAGGGATGAAGAAATGCATTCCCATTTGTTCCTTGGAGAAAGAACAGACTGGGTGCATAATGTTGAAATCATAATGAAGTACAAAGTTGGATTTGAGTAGGGTAGGGTATGATAATCCTAAAATTTTGAATAATGTTAAAAATTAACCACTAAAATTTTAATTCTTAAAGGGGGAAATATGTATGCAATAAAATAATATATATTAATATACATAACACATATATACATATAGGTGTGTATACATATGTGTGTATGTATACATATATATTCTATACTAATTCTATTTTTTAACTATACTAGTGACCAATTGCAAAAACTTATTAAATTTTATTGCTACTTAGGGAATTTAGAAGATCTCTGTTAAAATAAATGTTTAAAATTTAATAGGAAACTATTTTTGTAAATAAAACAATTAAAAGTAAGCATTTAATTGATACTGGTGATAATTTTGCCAAGGTAACTTACACTTTTTCTAATAAATGGGTTACTTTTAAAACTATGTTTCTAAAAAAATAAGCATTTTTTAATTACTATCTACAACATTTAACTTATTCCCAGAAAGAATCAATAAAAAAAATCATAAAACAGTGAGTTCTTTATAAAGAATCAGAGGAGGGTTGTTACAAGGCAAAGTAGTAGTGGTAGTAAAAGTAATAGAAAGACGGTACTAGAAGTGGGAGGTGCGATCCATTTTACATTTTTTGTTCATGATGGATGGTGAATATCCATTTATCCATCCATATATATTAGAAAGAGGTTTTTTGTTTGTTTGTTTGTTTGTTTGTTTGTTTGTTTGTTTTTGCCTTTTGGAGGGCAATTGGGGTTAAGTAACTTGCCCAAGGTCACACAGCTAGGTTTTTGTTTGTGTGTGTGTTAAAGTGTCTGAGGCCTGATCCGGAACTCATGTCCTTCTGACTCCAGGGCTCTACTGACTGCGCCATCTAGCCTCCCCTTAGAAAGAGGTTTTTAAAGGGATAATGAACTAGCCTAGAATTAAATAGGAGGAGGAGGAACAGAATTGCTTTCATAAATTATGCATTGCTTTTAGTGATGAGAAGCTACTTCACAGGGAAAAAAGTTGGAATGAAGAGACAAAAAGTGGATATAAATATTTTGCAGAGTAATACTGATGATTTGCTGAAAAGGCATATCACAAAAGGTTTTATTCAAAAAACAGATAAAATGAGATGGGTTTTTCATATAGCAAGAGAGAGAAAAAATAGATGATGAAATAAATGAATGAAAAAGCATTAATTAAATACCTACTATGTGCTAAGCACAGGGAATACAATTAGAAAAGTGAACACCTTTACTCTCAAGAAACTCACATTGTAATTGATATAAAAAAGGTTAAAATTCAGGAGAGATAGAAAGCCCTGGTGTTTCAAAGGGTATAGTTATAGTAGAAAGAGTGAGGCCTAGACTTTGTCTATCATGCAAGAAGGATTGTAGTTAGCAATTCTTTGTTAATACAGGTAGTGTGAGTTTCCATGCCTACACTCCAAGGAAATTGGTGTTGAAGGACCTGTCCACTACTGCTAGGAAAGGTTAATGTAGGGATGGGATTCTCTGTCCCTTTCCACATGGATGGGGATGAAGGGGTGGTCAGTATAACATTTAAAGTAGGAGAAAGAAATGTGGGGGAGGTAGCCTTGCCATGGAAAAATGATCTTACTGAGACCTTTGGCTGGGTATTGAAATTAGAATCATTTTTATCGTTATAGATGTAAGTACCTAACCCTGTTTGGAGTAGTATTCTCTCCTTGTGGAAAATAACACTTGTTTGCTCAAAGACATGATAGAGGGGGTGGCTACTTGGTGCAGTGAATAGAGCACCGGCCCTGGAGTCAGGAGGACCTGAGTTCAAATCTGGCCTCAGACACTTAACACTTACTATCCGTGTGACCTTGGGCAAGTCATTTAACCCCAAGTGCCCTTACAAAAAGCAAAAAAAAAAAAAAAGATGTGATAGAAAAGGTCAAAATGATGATACACTACTATCACTACAACATTAAATGGTCTCTCTCAAGAAAGACCTTTAACACTTAGATATTGTCTTAAAGATATGCCATACACATATACATAGTGTGTATGTATCCATACTATGGATACATACACACTATGGATATGTATTACACAGAATACAAAGCTATGAATGCATTGTTATCTCTAGCATTCAAGGGTATATCCATATTGATGAAACCATGAAGCTATAGAAATGTAATAAGCAAGAAGAAGGAGCTCCCAGGGCATCCCCAGGAGGAGGAGAGCATGATTGTTGACATGATATTTACACCTAGGACTAAGATGATGAAAATTTTGAGAAACCGAGAGAAGAATAGCAGAACCCTTCTGACAATCACCATGCATTTTCACTTCTCTTACTAGGAAAACACTGGAAATGCATAGAAGGGATACTTGTGACAGGATGAAGGACAAGAGGTCTAAGAAATATCATCTTCATTGCCTTCATTGTCTTAGCTTTTTCCTGTAAAAAGAAAAAAATATATGGTGAGATGGTTCTAGTAAACCCTATACCTCCGCTTAATATTACAAGTACTTAGTTCTAAACCAGGAGTATAATAGTATTATAAGGCAAAGGTCAAATAAGGTCAGGGTCAGGAACCAACAGTGGAATTGTGACTCAGACCCTAAGAGTTATCACCAAAGGTCCAGCAAAGAGAGGAGAGGTCTAAAAATATGGTCAATGCAGATGGGTTTTTGTTTCTTTGATTTTTATTTTTAAAAAAACAAGCTCAATAATCGATCTTTCTGTATTCTCCTATTTCTTCCTTTCTATAAATTATCAAGTTTTCAGACCCTTCCGTGATTTTTAAGTATGAGAGGAGGGTTTCTATATGCTTGAGATGTTGTGTCCATTGCAGGAGTGTTGAAACCTTTTCACTCATATTATTTTAAATATGTTAAGGTCATCTAGGTGGCACAGTGGATAGAGCACCAGGCCTGGAGTCAGGAAGATTGCTCTTACCAAATTCAATTTTAGCCTCAGACACTTACTAGCTTTGTTACTCAGGCAAGTCACTTAACATTGTTTGCCACTGTTTCCTCATCTGTAAAAATGAAACAGAGAAAGAAATGAAAAACCACTCTAGTATCTTTATGAAGAAAATCCCAAATCGTGTCATGAAGAGTCACACATGACTGAAAATGACTGAACAACAGTGAATAAGTTATGTGACTACAGAATGTTAACTGTCTTTATATTATTATTTTTTAAAAAGTTTTGAGAATAAGCTAAAGAAAAAACCAGATGGAGGGTCAGGGATAGTCATATTTTTCATATTTTATTAATCCTGAGTAACATTTTGTATTAATCCCTAGCCTAAGTTTCAGAACAAAGATGGCTTTTTAAAACATTCTTTTTTCTTTTCTTCTTTCTCAACTATTCAACTCTATTGCCCATAACTCTATGACCAGTCATGTGGTTGGTTCTAATGTGCTTACATATCAAACGGCCTCTAAAGAGACAACTACTTAGCTTTTGGCTAGAACATAATACCTGGTGGAAAATTATATATTTCCTCATTAAATAACAAATATAGCTTGTTTGTTATTCTGAACTTGATAAACACAACAAACATTAAACATTTCATACAAAAAGTTCAAGAAAAGAGGTTTGTATTTACCATTGCAAATTTCTATTATATTCATCTTATTTGTTTTTCAGGTCATAATAGGTTAGGGTATAATAAGTATTAAGACATAAATACTAAGGCACAATAAATTGTAAGGTATAATAAATATGTTACTCTCAAGGCTAGCCTGTTTCTTTGTACCTCCCTCTGAATTTTCTTCTGTTCTTTCCTATGAATTTTTCAATGTATAATATCCCTCTTCTTCATTTATTTCTTTTTAATTTTTTGTTTCCAGAGTAATCACTCTTCCTAACCCTCTCCTCCCCACCAAATTCTTCTTATTAAGCAGTTAGCATTTATTATTGTGTCAAGTATGTGTCAAATGTGCTTAAGTGCTGGGGATATTGTGGTTTGTCCTTCAATCTTGAAGAGGACATCAAGGAGGTGATGCCATAACTTGAAAGTGAATTGATTTTAAGTGAGGGAGGGCTCTAGAAAGTCACCAGCCTCTCTTTGCCCTCAAGAGTCATCTGGATCCAGTGACAAGATGTAGATCAGAACAACTAGAGATGGCCCAAGATACAGTGGGAGACCTTGATCTTTTTAAGCTAAGACCTTTCTGAGCTCTCACTTTGACTGAGGCAAAGCCCAATCAATGATTTAGGGTATAATAAATATACCCTAAATACAATTTAAGTAGTGAGCCATGGGATGGCCCCTTTAATCGAATAAATAAATACTTAAATACATAAATACATACATATATACATGCATATATGAATGAAAGAAGAAAGAAAGAAAGAGAAAGAAAGAAAGAAAAGAAGGAAGGAAGGAAAAAGAAAGAAAAAGAGAGAGAAAGGAAGGAAGGAAGGAAGGAAAAAAAGAAGAAGAAAGAAAGAAAGAAAGAAAGAAAGAAAGAAAGAAAGAAAGAAAGAAAGAAAGAAAGAAAGAAAGAAAGAAAGAAAGAAATCTAATTGGGAGTGGAAGACCCTTGGGGTTTCTGGCCAATAGACAAACAATACTATTCATGTTCAGTCTGATCCATCAGGGTTAAACAATAACCATTAAGTGGTGCTTAGGTAGGGGTTTATTGTTGACCATGAGACTCTTTGAAAGCTTTAACTTATGTATGGTAGAAATCTAGACAGTAGAGATATCTATGTAGGTTTCAGCCTTCAAAATTACCTTCCTTTGACCAGAGCACCCAGAGGTAAGGAGAGGAGAGAGGAGTGGAGCAGGGAAGAAAGGGCCAACTGGAACTACCCAGTTGGACCTCCAATGGAGCAGCTCAAGCTGTACAACCAAGATTGTGGTGTGTGATTCATATGACTCTTTATTTAGTTCTCTAGTCGCTCATAAGGTAATATTTCATATCACTGGACTCCAAAGTTCCATGGATACATTAACTGTGTATTTTTTAAACTTTTTAACCTACCTTATCATCCAAAACAATGCTCTAAATGCAGTAGACACAAAATCAATGATATTTATTGATATTCTGTGCTTCCTTATTAAAGAAAAGGCTGTGTAGTTATATAAATATAACTCTAAAACTATTTACTTAAAACAAAACATTATAAAACAAATGACAAGATAAGTGATTTTCTTTTATTCACACAATTGGGGTAAACATATTTTATACTGAAATGTATTATGGTTTATGAGAGTCTAGTTTACAATCTAGTACCTGAAAATTTGTATTATAGGAAGAAGCCTGGTATTGAAGAAACAGAAGCCTTAGATCAACATTAGTCTCTTGCCACTCTATAGCTGTCAGTTCACCTCCTTTCTCTGATCTTCACTTTCCTCATTTTTAAAACTGGACATAAGATGATTTTTAAAGTCACATCTAGTTTAATAAATCTTATGTTTCATTGCATAATAACTGTGCATAATAAAGATACATCTATTAAAATTAAAGTACTAAAATGTGTTGGTTGCATTCTTTGATAGCTTTGGGAATTTTCAGATGCATTATCAGAAAATAATTGAACTGATTTCATCATGTTACATTAGAGAACTTTAATCTTCCTAAATGATTCACTGGATACCCTTTGTACTACATGTTCAAAGAGGTGTAAAAGTCAAGTTTTTTATTTCAGTCTGAACAGGACACTTCTGAGGTGCAGGCTCTAGGAACCGCCTTGAGCTCTTCTTGAATCTTTAACATACAGGCTCTGGAAACCCCATTGAACTCTGATGGAATCATCCCATTTGATGAGGCATTTGCATGAGTCCATAAGCCTTTCATTGTGGCTCTGCCCAAACCTTTGTTACTAAATTGGCCCTCCATTGTCCATCTACTTCCCAGCCTATCAAAATATCTATCCCCAAATCAACTGTTACCTGATCTCATTAACTCCTCCTGAAGACCCTCCCCAAATTCATTACTGGAGTCTGACCTGATCTGACTCCTCCTGAAGACCCTCTGCAAACTCCTCTCTTAGACCTCCCCTAGATTCCTCCCATAACCTTTCTGTATATAAGACCCCGTTTGGTCTCCATTTGGTGCGAGAGCTCCATAGAATTTTCTAACACAGACTTACTCTGTGTCCAAAACAAGTGAACTTTTAACAAACTTTGCTTTTCTTTGGCTGAGAGAATTGAGTCAAATTCATTTGGCAGGACCTGGCGTGTTGGTATTTTGCAGTCTCAAGCACCCCTAACCCTAACCTTATCATTTTATTGTAACCTCTTCAACACTTAAAATCCTTTAAAAAAAATCTGTTTGTGAAACATTTGCAGGAACTGAGTAACTCTATATAGTGAGGACAAAAGAAGCTAATCACAATAGATTCATCTCATCTCTAAAATTAGGGGTCTGACTACATGATTTCAAAGTATCTTCCAACACTATCGTTTTTTTTCAGACTATGCTACCACTCACACACCTTCTAAAACCTTTATATAAGTTTAAAGATTGTTTTTCCTAACCAAAATTAGGAACAAGAAAATATAACTGTTGTGGTTTGGTGTATTAGGGACCCTGAAATACAAGCGTACAGGGCAGGTCTACCTCAAAGGAATTCAATCACTCCTGTCTTCTTTCAGTCAGAGTAGCAAGGTTTATTTTACACCAACTGCGTGGGGAAGATTTCTAGAAAATTTGCTAATTTGATGAGGTTGAGCCTGACACTTTTATACAAAAAAAAAAAAAAGGCTTTGGGAAGATCTGGATGGGATCCAGGAGGGCAAGTAGGCCTGGCATGGGCCAGGTGCAGACAAGAAAAGGACAGAAATGTTATGGCCATAATGAAAGGACAGTTAAAAGGATTATTGAGTGTCTTGGTAGATTGCGATAGGCTGAATGCTTCAGGTAAATATCAGGGACTGAGTCCAAGAGTTGAGTTCTAGGAAATTTCAGGATCCAGGTTCTATTGCCTCAGTATAACCATAAATCATCATTTACCATCAGCTGTCTACAGAGTACTGTCCTAGGCTGTGGGGGAGGAACAACATCCTTAGACAAGAGTGGTCTTTACCCTTCTGAAGATTACATTTTAGAAAATTGTGATGACATATGATAATGTCACTAGAGAGTTAGAAAACAATGTGTTTTCTGAAAACTGAGAAGAGAAGTAATTATTAGGAGTTATAATTTTCAGATTTAGCCATGATGTCCTGAAATATCTGGCTATTTATTTTTCTCACCTTTCATTCTTTTAAGTGATTTAACTTAGACATACCTCACAGACCCAATCATTCTTCAACCACTTTCTAAGTGACTACTATACACCAGGCATTTCTCTAGGCACTAAGGATACAAAAACACAAATGGATAGAAACTCTGCTTCAGCAGTTTATATTTTATTGGAAAAGACAGATCCACATATAAGTAAATATGGAATATTGAGATAAAGATTATCCCAGGGCCTATTGATTAGGAAATGCTTTCAATCAAAGAATTAACAGTATACAGATAATTATCTACAGTTTTATTCAGAGTGCTGGTACAATTGATTTTAAATAAGAGTCAGTGAGTCCAGAGCATAGATTCAGCAATCTTATATAGAATATGAAAAAGTGGAATGTTACAGAAAGCAGGATGGGAAGATAAAGATATTCAACAGGAGTGTGAAGATAAAGACATCTGCTGTTTGGTCAAAACAGGAGCTGTGATTTGTTTCCCACCCTTGATTATACATACAGGTAGTGTGGTCTTCTAGCTTCCAAGAACAATGTCTGGGGTTTCAAAATAGAGCCTAGGACAGTGTCCACTTCTTCTCATAGTTACGATAAGAAATTTGAAACAGTTTCTTTATCTTGTGAACTTTCTCTCATCACAGTGGCACTATAAGTAATAAATGGTTTACATTTTATGGACTACAAGAATATTGAGTCCCATCGTTTCTGATTTTCCTTTGTCCAGATTTTTTTATTGTTCCACTTTTTTTTTTAACCTGCACCAGATAGTTTTGATGACTGCTACTTTATAATAAAGTATGAGGTCTGTAAATGATATCCACGCTTGTCACCACCTCTTTTCATAATTTCCCTTAATATTCTACATTTTTTTCTCCAAATCATTTTTATAATTTTACTGACTTCTGTAATTATGCCTTTGAAAATTCGATTGATATAATGTTAAAATGTAAACTAACTTTGGTAGTATTGTCATTTTTATCATAAATTCATGGTCTATTCATGGACCTTATTTCTCCTCCAGCTATTTAAGATATTCTTTATTTCTTTAAGAAGCATTTTGGTCCTGAATTTATACAAGAACTCTGAGTATGTTGGTAGATTGATCCCCAAATATATTATGACATTTCTACTTATTTGGAATGAGATTTGTCTTTCTAGTATCGTTGTGTGGGATATATATGTGTAATATATATATGTGTGTGTGTGTGTGTGTGTGTGTGTGTGATATATGTGATGTATATGTGACATATATGATTTGTATGTATACATGTATAATTTTATCCTCAACTTACAAAATAAAACAACTATTTGCATCACAGTAGAATAGGGAAAAAAGATGATTGTATGTGAAACTGCAAATTTATTATGTACAACTTGCTATGTCATTTAAATATATAATTAAGTGATAATGTAAGTTTCTTTTCCATTTTTTCTCCATTGGCACCCTAAAGTGTGTTGCTATTAGACACAAATATATTTTTGTATGTGTTTTTGTCTGTATACATATAGTTACACATACATATACATATATATAAAATCATTTTGAATATACTGCTATTTATCAGCTCTTTCTCTGAATGCAGATAATCTTCCTTCATAGGCATTTTGTTGTTAATTTGAGATTTACATAATAGTCAAAACGACTTCATTACCCAAAGTTTTTCTTAAAACAACATTTCTGTATACAATGTTCTCTTGGTTCCAATCATACTCTTCATTATTTTGCACAAGTTAATCTATGTTTTTTAAGGTCATCAAGGTTATCATTTCTTACAGCATAGAATTATTCCACCACTATCATATACCACAACTTGTTCAGCTGTTCCCTAATTGATGGATGTTCCTGAAATTTCCAGTTCTTCCTACAACAAAAAGAGCTGGTATAAATATTTTAGAACATATAGGTTCTTTTCCTTTTTCCTAATCATCTTGGGAAATAAACCTAGTAGTTATAATGTTGGGTCAAAGGGTACAGGCAATTTAATAAGTCTTTGGGCATAATTCCACATTGCTCTCCAAAATAGATTATTCACATAGTTCACAGTTCCAAAAATAGTGAATTAGTGTTCCAATTTTTCCATATGTACTTCAACATTTATTTCTTTCCCTTTCAATCATTTTTGCCAGTCTGATAGGTTTAAAATGATATCACAAGGTTTTGAAATGTGCATTCCTCTAATCAATAATGATTTAGAGCATATTTTCATATAATTAAAAATTGTTTTGTTTTTTCATCAGAAAACTGCCTATTTATATCATTTGACCATTTGTCAATTGGGGAATGACTTATTCTTATAGATTTCACAAAGTTCTTTAAATATTGAAGATATGAGACCTTTTATCTGAGACATGATTTTTTTCTCACTTTCTGCTTTCCTTCTGATCTTAGCTAAATTTGTTTTATTTCTACAAAAGCTTTCTAATATGATGCAGTCAGATTATCCACTTTATACCTCACACTGTTCTTTATTTATTGTATTTTTTTTCATAAATTGTTTACCTCTCTATAAGTCTGATAATGTTCCATGTTTTTCAACACTTCAGGGGTAATTTTTCTTTTCATATCTACATCATATATCCATTTTGAACTTATCTAGGTAAATGGTATAACATATGGTCTATGCCCAATTTCTTCCAGATTGCTTTCCATCTTTCCTAACAATTTTTAACAAAAAATGAATTCTTTTACCCCCCCCCCCAAAAAAAAAACAAACAAACAAACTTGTCTTTAGGCTTTTCAAAGACAAGTTTCCTATAGTCATTTGCTGCTATAAATTGTATGTCTGCTCTGTTCAACTGATCTACCTTCTTATTTCTTAGACAGTACTAGATAGCATTGATAATTAGTGCCAAGTGTGTGTATGTGTATGTGTATGTTTGTAGACACACCCATGATATTTTGAGTGTTTATTTTGCCGTCTTTGACTTTGAAGATATTATCTCAATTACTATTTTTGTTGAATATGGTTTTTTTGCTTTTTTTTGGAGGGTAATTGGGGTCAAATGACTTGCCCGAGGTCACATAGCTAGTTTTCCTGTTTAGTGTCAGAGGCCAGATTTGAACTCAGGTCCTCCTACCTCCAGGACCGGTGCTTTATTCACTATGCCAACTAGCTGCCCCATTTTGTTGAAATTTTTTGTTAGAATTTTCTATGCCAACTCTAATATTACTAGCAAGTACAGATTATTTTATCTCCTTTTTATCTATATTTATACATTTTACTTTTTGCTTTTATCACCATTATTGCTAATATTTCTAGAATTATTTCAAATAATAGGAAGATAGTGGGAATCTGCTTTATTTCTTCATTTATTAGGGAAGTTATTAGTGTATTCCTATTGCATATAATTCATGACTTTTGTTTTTAAATAGATAGATTTTGTGATTTTAAAAAAATCCCTTTCTTCCTATATTCTGTAGTGTCTTTAGCATAACAGAGGGTTGTATTTTGACACAGGCTTTTCTCCATCTACTGAAATAATTGTGTGGTTTAGATGTTTTTGTCTTCATTATGATTGATTATGTTGATTGTTTTTCTAATATTTCACCATGCTTTCCTGCTTGGTAGAAATCTAATTTGATCATGAAGAATGATTTATTGGATGAATTACTGCAGTGTGTTTGACAGAATTTTATTTAAAATGTTTTAATCGATATTTACTAATGATGTTGGTCCATAGTTCCCCTTCTGTGCTTTATCCTTCCCTCATTAAGGCATTAAGCAGCTTAGTAGCACAGTAAACCTGGAATCAGAAAGACCTGAGCTAGCCTGTCTCAATTACTCTATAGTCATGAGACCTGGACAAGTCAATTAACCTCTCTCAGTTTCAATTTCATCTGTAAAATGGAGATACTAAGAGCATGTACCTCTTGGAGTTACTGTGAGGATTGAATGATTTAACATATGTAAAAGTTTTTACAAACTTAAAAGTGCCTTATTGGGGCGGGTAGGTGGCGCAGTGAGTAAGAGTGCCAGCCTCGGAGTTGGGATGACGAGAGATCGAAACCAGCCTCAGAAAATGAGCACCCACACATTAAATAATAACTTGAGCAAGTTACTTAACCCCAATTGCTTAAAAAAAAAAGTGCTTTATAAATGTTAAGTATTGTGTGTATCTCATAAAAAGAGTCTGAAAGGTACTTTCTAAATTTTTGAGAATGAATGGTAGGGTAATGGTACTAATGGTTGTTTAAAAGTCAAATACAATTTTTCTATGAAAATCTCGCACTTCGGCAATTTCTTTATTATTTCTTTGTCAGAGATTGGATTGTTTTTTTTTTTAATTCTATTCATTTATTCATTTGTTTGTTTGTTTTTGCTTTTTGGAGGGCAATTGGGGTTGTGACTTGCCCAAAGTCACACAGCTAGTAGGTATATCAAGTGTCTGAGGACAGATTTGAACTCAGGTTCTCCTGACTCCAGGGCTGGTGCTCTATTCACTGTGCTACCCAGCTACCCAGGATTGTTTAAAACATCTTCTGCTTTTGAGTATGTCACATTTTTAAATGCTACTTTATTTTCCAAGTTACATGTTAAAATAATTTTAACATTTTAAAAAAAGTTTTAAGTCTCAAATTCTATCATCCTTCCCCACTCCCCGAGACAGTAAGCAATTTAATATAAGCTATACATGTGCAATCATGTAAAAAAATTTCCATATTTGTCATTTTATACAAGAAAATTAGAAAAAAAAGAAAGTGAAAAATAGTATGCTTCCATTTGTATTCAGATGACATCAGTTCTTTCTCTGGAGGTAGATAGCATCTTTCATCATGAGTCCTTTGGGATTGTCTTGGATCATGTTGCTGACAATAGCTAAGTCATTCACAGTTTTTTTTTTTTAATTCTTTTTTTATTTTAGACTTTAATACTAAAACTTAAATATGTAATGCAAAAAGAAAAGGAAAGGTGCTACAAGCTTAATATGAAAACTTATGTATAAAATGAGAAAATAAAAAAGTCATGTGCACAGTACAAGGTAAGAGAGGATTCAAAATATAGAGCAATAAATTTCCATTTTAAGAAAGCCTATATAATAAATAATATGCATTATGTTGAGAGCTGTGAATCTTTTCTTTGTATCCTTGTAGGTTTTCTTTTATTCTTTGCTGTATACTTTCCTTTTTACTTTTTTCCCCTTCCTCCCCCTGCCCCATGCTATAATTAAGTGCAGATGTATTTATTTATACATGTAGAAACACACATACACTGATGCACACACACACACATATAATTTTATATATGTATATATATCTGTATATATACATATATATATATATATATATATATATATATATCATATACTTTCCTTACAGATTCTACTCCTAATCTTTATGTTTGTGTATATCTCTTATTTCCTATCCACCCAGACCCCTCTACTTTATTTCTACCTACTGCCTTGACCTCCTGTTACTTAACCCACCCCCCACTCTAACCTACCCCTGTTATCCACCTGTTCCCATAAATCTAAACCCCCTTTTATAGACCCCTTTGACTTATTCCTTTACCCTCTCCTCCTTTATCCTCCCTTCCCTTCACTTATCCTCCCAAAGATTCCTCCCTTATCATACTATTCTCAATAATCTAAACACCCTTCTATATCCCCCTTTAACCCTTACCCTCCCCTCTCAAGATCCCTCCCTTATCCTTTCCCTGCTCCCTATCCATTTAGTATTTTCTTTCTAGATTTAGAAGACTTTTATACTCTTCTACTTGTATGTGAATTGTTCCCTTTTGAACCCATTCACAATGAAAGTAGGTTTCCAGAATTAATAGCCTACTCCCCCATCTATTTCCTCTGTGTTGGTTCTTCCTTTCACAATTCATTTGTATAAGATAATTACTCTTTTTAACTGTTTTTGAATGGTTTTACTTTTTAAAGTCATATCATGCTCAGGTCTACCCTAATCTTTCTTATGAACTATTCAATTAAGAATAACAATCCCAGACGTACATTTTACATATATAAAAGGTAAAACAATCTATTCATATTGAGTCCCTTGTTATTGGACTTTGGTATGTACTTTATTTCTCTTGACAGTTGTATGTCAAACCTTATGTTATGTTCAGATTTATTATTTTAAGTCCTTAAAGTTTGACAATTCCTTAAATGTATCTTTTTTTTTTTCATTCAGAATTATGCTTAGCTTTTCTGGGTATGGTATTTTTGACCAGAAGCCCAGTTCTTTTCCTCTTTGATAAGTAGTTTTCCAAGACCTGTGGTCTTTTAGTGTCACCCACAATTTTTAATCATATAATATTATAATTGTTATGCCTAGTGTTCTCCTGATTCTGCTCACCTCACTTAGCATCAGATAATATTTTTCCCAGATTTTCTGAAATCATCCTGCTTGTCATTTCTTATAGTAAAATAATATTTCATTACCATATGCAATAGCTTGTTTAGTTCTTCCCCAACTGATGGGCATCCCCTTAGCCACCACAGACACACAGACACAGACACAGACACAGACACACACACACACACACACACACACACACACACACACACACACACAGAGTTGATATAAATATTTTTGAGCAAATAGGTTCTTCTGATTTTTTGGGGGGTTTCTTTGGGTTACAGACCTAGTAGTGGTATTGCTGGATCAAACAGTATGCAGTTTGAATGCACTTTGGACATAGTTCCAAATTACTCTCCTGAATGGTTGGACCAGTTCACGACTACACCAACAATGTAGTAGTGTCCCAATTTTCTCACATCTTCTCCAACATTTATTATTTTCCTTTTTTTCTGTCATGTTAGCCAATATGATGGGTGTGAGGTGATAACTCAGATTTGTCGTAATTTGCATTTTTCTAATTAATAGTAATTTAGAACATTTTTTCATATGACCATAGATAGTTTTTATTTCTTTGTATGAAAATTGCCTGTTCATATACTTTGACCACTTATGAATTGGGGAGTGACTTGTATTCTTATAAATTTGATTTATATGATATTTATTATATATAAGATATGTAAATATATAAGATATATATTTATAAGATCAGTTCTCTATATATTTGAAAAAAGAAGATTTTTATCAGTTACTTGTGAGAATATATTTCCCCAGTTTTCTGCTTTCCTTCTAATTTTACTTGCATTGTTTTTGTTTCTGCAAAAACTTTTAAATTTTAAATAATAAAAATAATTTATTTATATTTCATAATGGTTTCTATACATTGTTTCATCCTCAATTCTATTCTTATCCATAGATCTGAAAGATAAACTATTTGATGCTTTCCTAATTTGTTTATGTATCACCTTTATGTGTAAATGTGAGATGGTAGTTTATACCTAATTTCTGCCATACTGTTTTCCAGTTTTCCCAGCATTTTTTTGTCAGATAATGAGATTTTGTTCCAAAAGCTTTGATTTTGGGGTTTATCATATACTAGATTACTGTGGTCATTTCCTACAATGTATTATGTACCTATTCTATTCTATTGATCCACCACTCTTTCTTAGCCAGTACCAGATTGTTTTAATAATTACTGTTTTCATAATACAGTTTGAAATCTGCTACAGCTAGACCACGTTCCTTTACATTTTCTTTCATTGATTCTTTGATATGCTTGACTATTTGTTCTTCCCAATAAATTTTGTTATTATTTTTTTCTAGAGTATAAAATGAGATTTTGATAGTTTGACTGGTATGGCCCTAAACACACAGATGAAATTATTTTTATTATGTAGGCTCAGCTTAACCATGAATAAGTAGTATTGTTCCTATTGTTTGGATCTGACTATATTTGTGTGAAAGGTGTTGCGTAATTGTATCCATATAGTTCCTGGACTGGTCTTGTCAGGTAGACTTCCAAGTATTTTATATTGTCTACAGCTATTTTAAATAAAATTTCTCTTTCTGTCTCTTGTTGCTGGATAGAAAAAAAATGACTTATGCGAGTTTTTCTTGTGTTCTGCAACTTTTCTATAGTTGTTAATTATTTCAAATGGTTTTTAGTTGATTCTCTAGGATTCTCTAACTATGCCATGAAATCATCTGCAAAAAACAATAGGTTTGTTTCCCTATTGCATATTCTAATTCCTACATTGTTTTCTCTTCTTATTGTTATACCTAGCATTTCCAGTACAATACTGAGTAATATAAATGTTAATGGTTATCCTTGTTTCTCTCCTGATCTTCTTGGGAAGGCTTCTACCTTATCCCCATTATAGAACATGTTTGCTGATGGTTTTAGATAGATACTACTTATCATTTTAAGGAAAACTCCATTTATTCTTATGATCTCTAATGTTTTTATAATAGGAATGGGTACTATATTTTGTCAAAAGGTTTTTCTGTGTTTATTGAAATAATCATATGATTTGTTTATTTTGATATTGATATGGTCAATTATGCTAATAGTTTTCCTAATATTGATCCAGTCATTCATTCCTGCTATAAATCCCACCTGTTCATACTGTATGATCCTTGTGATATATGGCTGTAATCTCCTTGTTAGTGTTTTATTGAAAAACCTTGCATCCATATTAATTATGGAAATTGGTCTATAATTTGTTTTCTCTGTTTTGTCCCTTCATGGTTTAGGCATCAACATCATATATATAAAAAAAAAATTTGGTAAAACTCATTTGCCTATTGTTCCAAAGAGTTTATATAGTATTTCAATTAAGTATATTTCAAATGTTTGGTAGAATTCACTTGTGAATCCATCTGGCAGTTCATTAATGGCAGTTCATTAATGTTGTGTTCAATTTCTTTTACTAATATTGGGTTATTTAAGTATTCTATTTCTTCTCTTAACCTCAGTAATTTATATTATTATTTTACCTTTTAAAAGGAATTCTGCTATTTCTTTTTTGTTGTTTTCAGATTTGGCAGCAAATAACTATGTATGGTGGGTGCTGATAGTTTTTTTAAATTTCTTATAATTTTGCTTCAATTTCAGCTCATTTTCATTTTCTACCTTTATTTTAAATCAGATTGAATAAATTACTACCAATTTTACAACTATTTTCCAAAAAAAAGCTTTTAGTTTTATCATTTCTAAATTACTTTTTTAATTATTCAGTTTCAATATTATTCATCTCTTTTTTAGGTCTTTTTTTGTTCATTTTAGATTTATGTGTTATCTTTCTAACATTTAAAGTTAATTTTCTATTCATTGATCCTCCCCTATCTTATTAGTGTATAGTTTTGGAAAAGATTATTTTTCTTCCCTCAAGACTACTTTAACTGCATCCTAGAAATGTTAGCCTTTTGTTTCATCATTATCAATTTCAAAAAAAATTATCAATTTTTAATGGTTTTTCCTTTTGCCGACTAATTATTTTACATTTAGTTTCCAATCAGACCTGTGTTGTGTGTTTGTGTGTATGTTTGTGCATTTTTGTTTGAAAAATTGGTTACTATTTTACAATAGTTACTATGTATTACTATCACATGTTGGCATATAAATATGTTTACTATGTCTTCATTTCCTACAATTGTTTGAAATATTGCTGTGCCCTAATAAAATATCTATTTTTGTAAATATATCATATAATCCTGAGATATGTTTTTATTCTTTGGTAGTCCTGTCAAAAGACACTTCAAGTATTTTATATTCAGTTTCTCTAGCAATTTCATAAATTCTATATCTTTCCTTTGGTTTCCCACTCTTTTATATTGTTCCAAAGCCAAGCAGGGAACATTAAAATTACCTACCACCACCATTTATATCTCCTCAGGTTTCCATTTATTTTTCCTTTTTGAATTTATTTGCTAATGAATTAAGAGCACATGTTTAATATTGATATTGTTTTATTGTTTATAGATCTTTTTGTCTAATGTGATTTTCTTGCTTATCTTTATTATGCTGAACTTTGTTTTTGCTTTGTCTAATAAGAATTATTTTAGCTTCTGTTTTGAGGGGGATTCAACTGATACACAATAAATTTTGCACTAGCTTCTCAGTGATATTTCTTGTAAGTCTTTGCTTTTTACATATGTTCATCATTTAAAAACAACAACAACAATGTAAGGTTTTGTTTTCTTATAAAATTTCTCACTCTTTTTCATTTTGTTAGATTCCTTAATTCATTCACATTTAAAGTTGTTATATTTTTTTTCCATTGTCTCATATGTGTCTTTATTGGAATTATTTCTATCTTCCTCTGTAAAGACAATATTTTGTCACTTCTAATCTTCAGTTTAATCTCCTTAAGCAAATATATTCCAACTGATCCTCTTCAACTCACTCTCATTCCCCCCAAACTATCCCTTCTCCATTTTATTACTTATTTCTCTAATATTGAAGTTTTACTTAACCTGTTAGTTCCACTTTTTTTCTTCCTATTATCTATCTTTCCACAATCACTTAAATAATCAATTAATATCTCCCACTCCTCCCTTTTTGCATATTTTTTCTGTGTTTGTTTTAATTTTCTGCTCCTTTTTGTAAGGAGAAATTAATTTCCTTATTCTCTTCTTTATTTAATTTCCTTTTCTAGTCAAGAATTATTATTATTTAATTTATCAGCTTTTTATTAATTTATTCCTATTTAATCTTTGTATTCCTCCTATAATTTATTTTTTTTTCAGTTACCTATTTTAAGTTCCCTCTTCTAATCATGTTATGGCCCTGTAGTCTTTGTCTCATCCTCCTTTTTCTATTGTGTCTTGCTCTTAGAAATACCAATTCCTATAGGTGATACAGGATAGAAGTACTGTCTCTTTATAGGATTTTTCTTTCCTTGATTATGCAATTTAATATCATGTTTTGCCCTTCCCCAAGATTGTTTCTACAATTTTCCATGAAATCTGCTGAGGTCAATGCCCTCAAATTCTGAGTATCAGTTGGTCCCAGGAGCTCTGATTCTCCTTATACTAGGACAGGATGAGTAATCTCTCTAAATATCTAATCCCTGTAGGGGATATAATACTCATTGTAAAGTGTTCATCTCCATTATAGGATATGTCTCTTCTCCAATGAAAGTATTCTTCAGTTCGACTCCATGAAACAAGATTTCTCCTGTTCTTCCTCACTGTTTCATTTCCTCCCTTTGACTTATTCCCAATTCTTCCTTTTCCTTAGAAGTACATTTTTTTTCTTCTTGGTTAACTCTTGAAGTGTCACATACAACATACACATAAGCATACACACACAAAGAGATGAAGAATAATTCACCTGTAAAAGCAGGGATGCTGTGGGGTTTAGTCCATGATGTTTCAGACCTGTTTCTTTGTCCTGTCTTTTTCTATTGGATTTATGCTTTCACTCTTTACTCCTTGCGTACATTTGAAAGTAATTTCTTAATTATATCTCCATTATTTTGTTGTTGTTTACATGGCTGCTGTTTATATTGGATTAATAGGAATCTTTCGTTTTTACATTTTGACCCCATTTTTTTTTTCTGGGATAATGTATTATCTGTGACTTTCTTGCTTGCTGTATTTGTTTACCTTTCCTTTAATTCTGTTGTTTAGGGTACATGCAGAACTAGTTGTTCATCTCTGGTTTTCTTTCTAAGAATACTTTAAATGTATCTTTAAAAAAATAACATCCATCTTTTTCTTTTTCAACAATGCTTGGTTTAAGATTTTTCAGGGTGGAATGCCAGAGTTTGTATCTTGAACTCCTCTTTGGTACACATTACCTCATTTCGTCTTGGGGCTTCTGGTCACTGAAGAATAGTCTTGTGTCACCACTAGAACGTCTTCTCCTTTATATTTAATGTTATTTCTTCTGTCCACTTGCAGAATTTGTTGTTTGTTAATATTTACCACTTTTTGTCTTGGGTTTGCAGCATAGGGTTTTCTGAAGGCGATCTGTAGATTCTTTCAACTGGTCCTTTTTTTTCTGTTTTCAGAAATTCTGGAAAGTTTTCTTGTACTGTTTATTGCATTATAATTTTTAATTTGACTTGTGTTCTTCTGGGAGAACCATAATCTTTAAGCTGTCTTTACATATATTGTCTTCAATAACAGTATGATTTCTTTCCATGGAGATTGTTTTCTTTTAACAGTATTGCTTTTTGTTTTCTCTTCTACCAGATTGACCTTCACTTTTAGGTATTTGTGTTCTCAATTAGCTATTCTATATATGCTTTCTTTCATGAAGTTTCGACACCATCAAGTTCTATCCCTTTTGAATATTAGTTCTTTTGTTAAGACCATGAGTTATGCTTTGATAATACTTACTTCTCACTTAAACCATTTACAAATACCTCACTGTGGTTCCATGTATGCCCTCTGTTCCAATAAGTACTGATTCACTTTTCTGAGTATTATAACATTTATTAATATATTTCTAGACAAATTTAGTTGATTTGAAGGCTATATTCCTTTCAGTAAGGAATAACTTTCCTATTGGTTTATCTGTTTGTGCTCAATGTCTTTAACTGATTTTTCCTCTTCCTGAGAACCATGTTAATCTTGGTCTCCCCTCCCCTCCTTACATTGCCCTATTCTTCATTTTCTGATTCCTTTCCCTTTGAGCATAGTTACCCTGGAATGTGGATCTGAAAGTTTTGTTAGTCTTCTCCCATTCTGAAGATTTCTTTTTTTCCCCACCAACCTTTGTCAATGCCCTAAGTAACTACTTAAGGAGACATAATTGGCCCTAGCAAGATGCTTATAATCTTTGCTGAAGACCTGATGAAACAACACACACACACACACACACACACACACACACACACACACACACACACACACACACAGAGACAGAGGAATTTGTCCCAGTTATTTCTATTCCTTAGATTCCTATATTAGTTCTCTTGTTGCACACAATGCTGCTGTCCCTAAATTTCCAGTGAACCAATGCAGAGTGGAAAGGGTGTAGAGTTAAGTTCTATTACAAATCCATAGGTCAGCTTGTGCAGTCCTCCCAGAATGTGGTTATTTTATGGGTAAGGAATTGCTAAGTGACAGACTTTTTAGGTGTAAGTTTATCAGATTTTTACCTACTTTGAATTCTTTGTGGCCTAGACCAGAACAAGGCTTTATCTCTTGAGCATTATTCCTATTTCTGAGAGGTTTTAGAGGTAGTGATGATTAGAAAAGGCCTTTAGTGCTGCATTTTGTTGGTTGCTTGACTGAGAAGTTTAAATCAAGTAGTCTTAAACACATTGCCAATTATAGCAATATGTGTGTGGTTTGTCCCTCATTGTTGAAGAGGACTATGACATCAGGAAGATGACACTTGGAGCAAATGAATTGGATTTAAGAGAAGGAGGGCTATGCAAAATCACCAGCCACACTTTCCTCTCCAGAGCCACCTGGATCCAGTATCCAGATATAAATCAGGAAAACTAGAGATGGCCCAGAATACAGTGGGGAAACCTTGGCCTGTTTAACTAAGGTCTTTTTCAGTTCTCAGTTTGATTGAGGCAATGCCACTTGGTGATTTAGATTATTTAAGTGAGGCAAGGGATGGCTCCTTTAATAAAAAACAAATAAAAGTAGGAGGGGAAGACCTTCTGGGTTTCAGACCAAAAGAGAAACAATTACTATTTACATTCTCTCTGAGCCATCTGCCCAAACAATAGGGCATTAAGTGGTGCTTAGACAGGGTCCTATTACTGATCAATCAATGAAAGTCAGATTGGGTTTAAGGCCTGATCTTTAAGAAAGAAAATCTAGCCTGTATACCCAATATATCTAGGTAGGTTTCAATCATCAAAATGTAACTTCATTTGGGCAGAGCACCCTTAGTCAAGGGCATGATACACCTTCTGCAGAGAGGAGAGGATAGGGGAAGGAAGGGAAAGAGAAAGAAGGAGGGGAGGAGATAAGCTGCTGGAAACCATTTGATAGATGAAAGGAGAATGTCCATGCAATGTTAGTCCTTCTGTCTCCAAGAAACCTTTCTTCCATGAGAGTGATGGCATTTTGGGTGGTCTGGGCATGCCCAGCTCCCCATTATATTAGCTATATTCAGTCAGACCTATTGGATATATTACTATGACTAATATGACTAGGTGACATAGTGGAGAGGGCACCAAACATGGAGTCAAGAAATTTAGATTTACAATCCTCCCTCATATACTCCCATACTCTGTGTTTTGGATAAGTCACCAAACCAACAACAACAGAAACAAAAATTTCTGTGCCTCAGTTCCTTCATCTGTAAAATGGAAATAATTAATAATTATACTCACAGAGTTGTGGGAACCCAATGAAAAAAATTTTAAAGTGCAAAACTTAGGGTGTTATATAAATTTTAGGTGTTGGCAGTTAGTAGTAGTAGTAATAGAAGAAGTATACTAGTGGTAGTAGTGGTAGTGATGGTCCTGTGGACCTGTACCAAAGTCCTTTCTCCTACAATTTTTTTTTAGCAATTTGTAGCTTAAGTTTAACCTATTCTAGATAAATTTTAATTTTTTTTGCAGTTATAAATAATTATATATATATATTAGATTTTAAAATCTATTGCCACAGAGTTATGTTTCTTAGTCCTTCATTATTTTCTTGATTTTTTTCCCCTCATGATCTCTTTTGGTGATTTGGATATGATTTTTTTTATATCAAATTGATTGTTTACCAATTTTGTTAGCCTTAAAAATAAAACTTGTGCTAATTTCTTTTTCAGTTGTTTTCTTATTTTGAATTGCATTAATCTTTGATGTGATTCTTTGTTATTTTTCTTCTGCTGTTTTCTGTTCATTTGTATCTTTGTTCCTTAGGCTTTTTTTTGAAGATTAACATTAAATTAATTAATTTTCTCTTTACTTTTCTTTTTTCTTTTTCTTTTTTTCTTTTTGGAGGGCAATTGGGGTTAAGTAACTTGCCCGAGGTCATGTGGCTAAGTTTTTGTTTGTGTGTGTTAAGTGCCTGAGACCGGATCAGAGCTCAGGTCCTTCTGACTCCAGGGCCAGCACTCTACTCACTGCACCACCTAGCCACCCCCTCTTTACTTTTCATAGCATTTGTGACCATTAATTTGTTTCTGAGTACTATTTCAAGTGAATCCCATATATTTTAAAAATATAATGTCTGTATTATAATTATCTGTCATACACATTTTTAAACATGTTTTCAAAATTTCCTCTTTAAGCTAATGGTGTTAATAGGTCATTTTTCTCTCCATCTAAATATTAAGTCTAGGTTGCTTAATACTCAATTTATTATGTAATTTCTTTGATTTCAACCCCTTACTAGTAGAATGTAAGTTCCTTGAGGGCAAGAAGTATTTTAGTTGTGTTGATAGATTCCCCAGGGACTACTATATTATGTCAAGGTAAAAAGCATGTCCTATCAGATAGCACCAAGGTTTAAAATGGACATTCCAAACTATTACTTTTAGTATCCAAGGAAGGTTCAGTTTATTTATTCAGGCATTTGTTCTATTTCTATTATGAATACAAAGATATTATTTTTATTCATTCCTAGACCGGTACATAACTATTCCATTATTTGCTATATCTGTTCTAGCATTTTCTGCAATACCACCTTTGGTTGGCAGAAGTCCTTTCAGTTGGCCCTAGATCTCCAGTTCTGGTTCTACCCTGGGTCATTCCATGAGGCACAGCACTTAATACTTGATGCCTATTGTAATGGAAATGCAGATTTGAAGATCTTCCCTGCCCCTAGGCCCTTTGATTGGCTTTAAGAGACTCTGAAAACCTTCCTTGATTTGAAAATGTACTCTGCCTCCTAATAGGCTGAATGTGGTCACATGGAGCCTGTGGTAGGAGGTTTGGTTTTCAGGAATGACCACACCTTGATGCTGTGTGATTGGGCAATGGTCAAGAGGATGGTTACGTTCTCTGATCCAGGAGAAGACTATATAAACCCTGATGAAAGGCTTTGCTTTGGGCTCACTTTGAGAAGTGTTGTGTGATTTGACCACATGAGACTCTGGGAAGCCATTGTTGAGAGCCCCCCGGCTTTGAAAACCCAGATGTTGATGCTTCCCTCTCTGGTAACTGTGATTTGGTATTGATATAATGGTTGGACAGTTTGGAATCCTGTCTGTTTGATCTGTCTGTATACTCTGAAGTTCGGGGGTGCTGACCTTTTCCCTCTGAACTAGGTAATATATGTTTGTTTGATTAAAGTATGCTTGTTAACCCATTTTGAGTTGCTTTCCTTTTGAAAAGCAGATCTAAGAACCTGTGTTGGCAGCCACCCTGGGGATGTTGGGGTGCTTGCTGCTACACCTATGTGTCCATCTCTTGGGAAGGTGAAATCTATCCTTATATATCTTTAAAGCTACTTTGTGATCATATCTACTCCCATTGTTTTTTTAAACTTACTGCTTTAAAGATAAGAGGAAGGGGGCCCAAACAGTATTAGAAATTTGTCAAATGTCATCTAGTTAGTTAACAACAATGCCAGGATTGAAAAAATTCTCTCATCTATAAAAAAGATGAAAATTTTCTTATCACTCTACAAAAAGTGGATGAACTTACTATCATCCACCTATCAATCTATCTTTCTATCTAATTCACATATATCTTCATTGATATATATATATATACACATATGTGACATGCATGAAATTTATAATATAACATTCTATTAAGTATTGATTTGCATTGCATATTTTTTCAGAGAAATGATACTTTAAAGCTAACCATACACACACACAAACAAAATCTTTCTGGGGCATTTTTTTCAGAGAAATAAATAATACCCCAGATGATTTTAATGGTAAAGGCAACATTTTAAATGAGTTAATTATTTTAAAAATTTGAAGATCTATTTATAGATAATACTAACAAGAATATTTAATTAATCAGAATGACCAATCCTCCAACTACAAAAAATGAAAAATTATTTGCTCAATTAAATGTTATAGGATGGCTGTGATTTTGTAATGCTACTATGAAAAATAGTGTATGTTGTGATGTTTGTTGTTTATATCTTGTTTTAAAAAAGCAAACCTTTTGCTATTTACCTAAAGTCCAATTACTAAATTGAGGTGATAAGCAAAATACTTTTAGGTTTAGGCCTCTTGTTACCTTGTGAATATTTTACTAGTTTCCTAATTGCTTTAGGATTTTTGAATATCTGAAAAATATTTTTGAATAGAACTTTTTAAAAAATCCTAAAGGAATTATAAGCAACTTGTACTCTTTTTTCAAAGAGCTATTCAAGTGTTTAATCTGCCATGCTTTTGATCATGCAAACATGGATAGGGATTCTTATGTGTATTTATGCAAATACTGCCCTTGATGAAAACACCAAAAGTTGCTATCACCTTTACGAATTTGACCTTCTTTGCATTCACATATAACTATGTAGTAGAGATACACAGAAATCCTCAGAGTAAAGGAATACAACAAAGAAAAGACTATCTCTCAAATGTTAAGCAATGATAAAATCTAATATGATCATAGTCTCCTCATTTTGAAATTTAATTCTCCAGAAATCATTCCATGGAATTGCAGAATCTCAAAGTATGATCAGAAGTCAAAGGTCATCAATATAAGATATTCTATAGACATTTGTATCTATTATGTTTTAAAGAGTTATTCAAAGATGTAAGAGATTGGTTTCTCAAGTATATGGAGTCTTCAGAGATGATTAGCACCTCTGGGATGAGGGCTTGCTGAGCCCTTTTCAGGGTTGCTCATCCATTTTTGTTGTTCATCTGTTACCCATCTCTCACCTGTGGCTCCAGGAAGATACAGTATATGCAGTGGTCACACCCTAGTTAAAAACAAATAATCAAACAAAAACAAAACATCTTGGCAGATCAGTTAAACTAGGTTGAAGGCAAACATTAGGCCAGGGAATACCTACTCCAAGTATGTGAAAATTTTCCCTGGTGGAATGGACAGATGAGAACAATTTGTTCAAATGGCCATGAAAGTAGCTGAAGCAGGTTATTGCAGACCACTTAGAGCTTGGTCAAATATGAGAAATACCAAGATGGCATCCACTGCATCCTGAATCACCAGTCCATCATCAGTCATCCTGACTTTTGTCCTGCCACTGGACTTTAATGACTCAGGAAGAGAGTTAGCCTGACAACTTTGTTCAACTCTGCCTCACTTCCAATTGCCTAAATCTAATTCATGAACAAGTCAAGACATCACTCATGATATCATTTGTGCTTTTTCTAAACTGAAGAGAAAACAGAATATGGAAATGTTTTTTTTTTTCTCCATTTTACTCTAATGATGTTTCTGGCTTCTACTGGAGAGAAAATTAAAACAAAATAATCTAACACAAACAAAAAAACCTGTTAAGCTAGATTTTCCATTTGATGATTTCTAAGCAATGACCAAATCTTAGCAACATTTTACTATTGTAGGATCTTGAATAGAATGACAAATTCTACTCTGAATGATCTCTTAGCTTATTTTAATATTTTCAGAAATACTTTTTACAAGTCTTTAATTGAAACTAGCTTTTATGGTCTTTTTGGTGCAATATTTCACTGAATTATCAGTTGGATTTTGAATCAAGATCTTTGGCTCAATGGCATTACAAGTTTATGTAATTTGATGAAACAGACATATTTCTGAATTTTTAAAGCAAATTCCTCTAATTGACTGATATCTTCATTGGATTTAAGGAGCATAAGCATTTGTGATGCTTGTATTGAAAGGGGGTCAGAACAATCTGACACAAAATGAGTCTGAGTCAGATTGAATCTCAGCCTCTTCATGGAGGCAAGATGGATGTTATATACAGAAAGTCTGTGGAATGGATCTAGGGGTGGTCTAGAAGAGAGGTTTGGGGAGGGTCTTGAGGAGGAGTCTAAGGAGGCTGTAGATGGGACTGAGGTCAGACTCCAGGAACCAAGAGAATGACATTTTGATTGGATCAAGGGTGGGAAATAGCTTGAAGCAGGAGAGTGGTTATAGATATTTTGATAGGATCCAGAGTGGGAGGTAGCTGAAGGTTACCCAGAGATAACAGACAATGGAGGGCTGGGCTAGATTAAGGGAAACAGAGATACAATCTTAGTGATAATGGAAGGTTTATTGCCTTAGGCAAACATCAGATCCAGTGGGGAGACTCAAAGAGAGCTCAAGGGGGTTCCCAGTGACTGTTCCCCATCAGTAGTAGTAGTAGTAGAAATATCATTACTATCTAGTATACATTTTGTGCAGGGAAAGGAAATAAATAAAATAGATATCAGCATGAATAATAGGCCATTCACAACTTCAACTTTGTTTAATAATCAAATTTTTGTGTTTTTTGCTTCACTGAATTGCATCTGTAGAATGTTGCAAATGGCTCATATTGTTTTATATCAACTATTTTATATCAACCTGATCTTTAAAAGAAATCAAAGGCATATTTGGATTACTTCAAAGAGTTCACAGCTAATGAGTGTGTGTGTGTGTGTGTATGCATGCATGTGTGTATGTGATTAAATTTTAAATAAAGATGTGCCATATAGTTTGTCAGGAATCAGGGAATTTTTTGATTTAAGGTCTTCTGATTTGGTCATATTAATCTAAAGTCAAGCAGTCCACAAGAAAGCACAAATGACTAGGGGACCAATAAACAGGGGAGGAATGTGAGTACCGACTCACTTTCAGGTTGATAGTACCCAGCATATTATCATAAATCATTTCAGTGTTGAACTTCCTTCACCATGCATAGATGACAACTTTAGCAAGAATTTATTCATCTGCAATTTATCCAGATATTATCCAACCTAAAATATCTGTATATTTTCTAACTTTGTAAGGTTTACTTTATTCTTATTAAATGATAATAAAATAGTCTAAATAAACAGTGACATTGGCATTATGCAAACACGTATATAGTTTAATATAGGTCCATGGATACATTTTTCCAACTCCCTCAAGGACCCAAATATAATAATTATAGAGCGATCGTTAGTTCAAAAAGTTTTGGATTTAGCTGCCTATTGAAAGCTGTGTACTTTCTGCACCAATCCTGGGATTAGAACAAGGACTGCTTTCTCTGGAAAGCTTTCACTTTCTGCTTTCACTGGACACTTCACAGGTTGAAATGGCATGTGTCCCAATTGACCAAGACTTTTAGAGAGTATTGCTAAAAGGAGAGGAATTTGAATAACATCTCTTTTCATAAAGCAATTATAAGTTTTTGTTTTTGTTTTTTCCATGTTGAAAGAGTGGTGATATTTAATAAAAATGGCTGGAAAGAAGGGAAAGAAAAAATATAGTCATATTTAATTCCTTCTTAAAATATATTTGTGTATATGTACATGTATATTTGCATATATGAATACACATGTCTCTGATACTTGGCATACTCTCTTGAATTATCTAGACACAACAGTTGTTTGATGAATTGATTTGCTTGGTAGTAATACAGTATGTCTGAATGGATAATAAAAAAAAACAATTCTACTTTGGAAACTCCCTTTATCTTTATTTTGCAGCCTATATTGTTTAATGACTACATTTATACTATAGAAAAAAGAAACATAATTGTACTTAGAAACATGTTCAAGAATTTATTGTGCGGGGCGGCTAGGTGGCGCAGTGAATAGAGCGCCGGCCCTGGAATCAGAAGGACCTGAGTTCGGAGCCGGCCTCGGACACTTAATCCGCACAAACAAAAACCTAGCCGTGTAACCTTGGGCAAGTTACTTAACCCCGATTGCCCTAAAGGGGCGGCTAGGTGGCGCAGTGAGTAAGAGCACCGGCCTCGGAGTTGGGATGACCCAAGATCAGATCCGGCCTCAGAAAATGAGCACCCACGCATAAATCAAATGACTAGCCCTGTAACCTTGAGCAAGTTACTTAACCCCAATTGCTTTAAAAAAAAAAAAAAGAATTTATTGTGCATGTGCTTTGACCTGGGAAAGATGACAGAAAATTTGCAATTGTGATTAGAGAAAATTTGCATTATCACTAACACATTATTTTGTAGATGTGAACTTGTTAGCAAACTTTCTCCTATTTCTATGATGGAAGAAAGGAGAAGATTAATGACAATTCCATTTACTTATCTTCACATTCATTAATTCATACCTCTATTTGATGAACCTTTCTCAAGCACTTTTTAAGGGGAAATTAATCAGGAGACTTCCCTGATCATTTTGATGAGCAGACAATCAACTTGATGAACATATAGGGCAACGAATCCTGGTGTTTCTGAAGAACACTTCTTTACAAATGGTGTGGGCATATCTGTTGCTTCATTGCTAAAAGGATATAGTCAACTCTTTATTGGTCTTTAGGGTTTGCTGATGGACTATACTTCTTCCAGAAAGAAGACCAAGCATGGGGATATACAAAATAATAATAATAGTAATAATAATAAAAGGAGTAGTAACAGTTAAAATTGAAACATGGCCAAGCAAAGGATTTGCCAAAAAGTCAATGGATTTCCTTCTCCAAGTTTTATTTTGTCTGATAAGGAAGTGCAGTGAGTGTTTTATGAAATTTCTGCACTCATTTGTAGGTTTATGGGTCATTTACAGTTTCTATTTAAGGTTTGAAGTAAAAGCTGTTTTTGAATCTGTGTATTTATTAATAGTAATGTAATCTGACCCCTTTGTATTGACAAGTAAGCAATACTTAGCACTTAGTAATTGATCAAGCCTCTGCTGGGGAAACAGAAGGTATGAATTCCTTTCTCCTATTGCTGATGTAACAGGAAGATGTTGGCTGAAACAGGAAGCTAATGCTGTGTGTATATAAGAAAAGCCCCAGAGGGGGACAGTCAGACAAGAATCTGTTGGAGAGAGAATTGAGAACTGACACAGAATTTCCTAAGAACTTGTGGTGGTGGAACTTCTGAACAGGGGCCCAGGAGCCCAGGAGCCCCCTCCCGCCAGGCTGGATAAGGTGTTTCTGATTTTTTGAACAAGCTGCAAAAGATTGAGGAAGCATGACTGGAATACAGGGACTTTGTCTGTTTGTAGCTTGGTTGAGCCTTGAATTACTAGGAGCAGAAATTATGAAAGAGTTGAGATGGACTGGACCCTGTGAACTTCAGTGTGTAGCATGACCTACCCAGAGAGGTGGACAAGGAACTAGGAGCTGTCTGCCATTGAACCCAGGTGACAGTCTGGTGAATCCAGGTAGAATCTGGGACCATGGGAGGGGATCCAGGCAATCTGAGAACCAGGCCCAAGTCAAGATGAAATTATGGTTTACTAGTGACCTGGGGGTGGAGGGTCTGTGTTTTCTATTGTACTTAGTGATTAATGATACTTAGTAATTGATTGTTGAATAAGTGATTGAGTTAATTTAGTGTGCCCCATGAGTGGAAGACTTTGACTATGTACTTTAAGATGATTATTTTTTGTTCTAAATATTGTGACCACTTTGGTGAAAACTGTGTGGCCATTTTAATGATAATCTGTTGTGAATACCATATTGTGATTTTATGTGATAAGTTGTAATATTGTAAATGCTGTTCCTTGATTTTCTGTGAATATTTTGCCTTGATTTGTTATGGAATAAATAGAGTGTTCACTATACTGTGTAATCAGAATCTTAAAAGCTGTTCACAGTAGCATTCTTCTGGAGAACTGTTCGTATGGGATTACACCTGTCTATTTGTATAGGTGCATGTAATCCCTTGTTACTAACACTTGTAGCAATCTAGGCTTGATCTCTATCTGAAGATCTTCTTGAATGTATTTCAGAGTGTGGATAAATCAGAGACACTTGTTGAATGAGCCTGTGGGGTTAGCCCATCGTCTTTGAGAGCCCCTAGACAACAGTTACATTCTATTAAGTTAACAGTCTGGACAAAATGAAAAGCGGTTGTTGCTCTTACATAGCTTGCATTCTTTTGTTAGGTTGGGAGAAAAAATATTTTTTTTTACATAAACAAGTACACTACATGATAATTTTAAGAGGGAAAGCACATTAATGATGATAGGGATCAATAAAGGCTTCCTGTAGGAGGTTTTACCCAAATTGAGTTTTATAGGAAGCCAGGTATCTAAGAAATAGAAAAAAAGGAAAGAACTCATTCTAGGTGCATAGGACCAGTCTGTGTACGGTCAAAGAACTAGAATTCTAAGTTTAGAAAACCAACAAGGGTGCCATTTTGGCTAAAACATAGAGGGCATACAAAGGGAAAAGGTACAGTAAGTCTGGAACTGTATATAGATTAGAACTATACTTTACAGCTTTTAGGTGCCAACCCCCCCAAAAAAAATTACAATTCATAGTACAGGTCATTGGAAATATTCTTGAGCCATGGGAATGTCATGGTCAGATTTGTGCTTGAGGAGTGATTATTTTTGTAGTTATATGGAGAATAGATTGGGGAGGGAAAAAATCAGAAGCTAAAAACACAACCAGGCAGCTATTACAAAAGTCTAGGTATAGGATATAAGTAATATAAGTCTGAATGAGAGTTGTGATTTCAAAGCTGGGAATGAATGTAAGAGATATTGTAGAGATAGAATTGATAAGACCTATCAAATAAAAGTCTCACATGAAAGATACAAAAGGAAGGGATTCAAATTTGTAAAACTAGGGACCATTCTAACAACAGGTACAGGTAGTTTTCAAATGAAGAAATCAAAGCTATTAACAATCATACAGAAAAAGGGCAGCTGGGTGGCACAGTGAATAAAGCACCAACCCTGGAGTCAGGAGGACCTGAGTTCAAATCTGTCAGACACTTGACATACTTACTAGCCATGTGACTTTGGGCAAGTCACTTAACCCCAATTGCCCTCTAAAAAGAAAAAAACAAACCAATCATATAGAAAAGAAAATGCTTTAAACCATTAATAATAAGAGAAATGAAAAATAAATCAAATTTAAGCTTCCAGCTCATATATATATGTAAAAGATGACAAGGAAAAATGAAACTTTTGGAGCAGTTGTTTAGAAAACAAAACAAAACAAAAAAATGGTGTGCTGTTGGTTAAGCTGTCAATTAGTCTAAGCATTCTGGAAAGCAATTTGGTGCTATGACCAGAAAGGTATAAAACTGCATGGATATATAGAACTAACTATATCAGAGCTAGGCCCAAATGGCAAAGAAATCAAAGAAAGGTGCAAAATGTCTACATACACTTACATATTAGTTCTTTTTTGTGATTATCAAAATTTGGACATTAAAGGAATGTATGACCAACAAAATAGTGATATGTTAATGCATCACAATATATTTGTGTCATAAGAAATGAAAAAAAAATGTTCAATTTCAGAAGAAACTGGGAATACCAATGTAAACTGACGAAGTATGAAGTCAGCAGAACTAAGAAAATAATCCATACAAGGAAAATATTAAAGATAAAAAGAACAGTATTGGAAGACTTTAAAACTCTGACCAACACAATGGTAAATCACAAGTTCCAAAGAATGAATATGAAACATGGCAATAAGCTTCTGACAGAGTGGTAATGAAATTAAAATTCATAAAAAGACATACTTTTTTTGGAAATAATCTAGGAATTTGTTTTGCTAGATTGTGCATGTATGTATGTATATATGTATGAGTTTTCTATGATTTTTTTTTCAGTTTGCTCAAAGTGGACGATAGTAGAGTATGGGGGCAAATAAATAGTTATTAAGTGAAAAATTTAAATGAAAAAAATAAAAAACTTCTCCTATGTCTGGGGTCATGAGGGAAGGGGAACAATTAAGCATGACATTTTAATTCATATCATGCTCTGAATCAAGAGATCCAGGTCTGGTTCACTTATATCTTTTGAAGCATTATTAAAGCTGCTTTTATATTATTGGACTTTGCTCCTACCTTATCTATAGTATTTATTTGAAAATATTGTGTGACAAGTATTTAAATAGTTAAC
Source organism: Gymnobelideus leadbeateri (assembly GCA_011680675.1). Classification (NCBI taxonomy): domain Eukaryota; kingdom Metazoa; phylum Chordata; class Mammalia; order Diprotodontia; family Petauridae; genus Gymnobelideus; species Gymnobelideus leadbeateri. The sequence goes on from WOXC01006951.1 coordinate 39,542, forward strand.
TAAGTAGGAAGTTATGATTAGAGTTTACATGAATAGTACTATGTTATTAGAGTCTTTTCTTTTTTTCAGTCTCACATAGGAGATGAGAATATAAATCCTCTTGCCTGACTCCTAAATTCATTTGGTGTTTTGAAGATTAGTGGCCTTATCACAGAATGAGGGTCTTAGGGGACTTGGGGAAAGGTCTTTAAGCCACTCAAAAATAAGAACTCCTTAAGGTGGAAAAAGTCCATGGATTAATTTTAAAGTACAGTTTTCTTTAGTTTTAAGAATATATAAGAGAAATTAGGTAGATTTGGGTTGTATCTGTGAGGCACAAATTAGTCTCCTTCTTCTGGAAAACAAACAAATATCAAATAAAAGTGATCATTTGTATCCCAGTGAAAGAAATTAAAATAGAAAAATGCAAAATGCACATGTTTTCTCTCCTTTTCTTTTCCATACTTTCCTTGGCCACAACTGTCTTCTTTCTATAGAGACTAACATTTTCCCTCCTTTTCTTTTTTATCTCTTCCCTCCCCTCCCTTGAAACTTTTCATATTTCATCTTCCTTCTGTCTATCTATTCAATTTCTCTTTCACTCCTTTCTTGGATTTATCTCAGAACAGTTTTCTCTCATCCTCCTTGCTCATGGACTTTGACCCTTAACAAGAGGTCAGTGCTCCATTCCAGTTAGTTTAAAAGGAACAAGTCCAGGAGGTATTGAATTCTTCCCATAAAAAGGTCTGTTAATTGGAGTTTTCAGTGGGAAACTTCAGGTCTTTGTAATTCAAAGTGTTCTACGATTATAATGTTTTCTCACTGCTTGACACCCTTTCTGCCTGCATAGCTCAGTCTGAATGTTGAGTAAATCTCTGACCTTCCTTATTAGAATTCCAGTGGTGGGATCAATGGATGTTCATTTTTGTCACTTGAAATATTCAATGTTTTGTACATGAGGCAAACAAAGACATTTATTCTCAAGAGATCAGCTCTCAATTTTTATTTCATCCATACTTCTCCTCTCGTTTTTTTTTTAAATAAATTTTATTTAAGTTCTAATGTCAGAAGAGTGCAAAGGACAAATCAGAATTAGGGTGCATATAAACACCTCAAGGACTCTAAAAGGCTGCTGAAAAATAAAGGAAGGTTCATATCATTTTTAACTGAAAAAAATGTAGTTTAGATTGTAGAAGTTCCACCATTACTTTGTGAAGCATTAAGCCATTTATCAGCCTCCTGGGCTGACAGGCTGTCAGTGCAATAGAAAATGGGACCCTTTAAGATGTAAAGGCAGAAGGGCACCAAGGTGAGTGGCATCAGGTTCAGAATGCATGTGAGGGGTTTCCCAGGAACAGACAAATGGCATGAAGGCTGATCATGTACTTCTAGTGATATATTTTGAAGAGTCCCCAAATTTTCATATACCCTGCAGGACAATTGTAACAGAAAGTTCTGATAAAACTATGTTTCAGATCCAGTCCAGAGCTAGATCTCTGAATTAAGCCCATTGAACATATTCCCTAGAGAAAGAACACTGAGCATCAGTCCTTACACAAATGACAGCTACATTAGCAGATTCATTCTAGAAGGCTGCCTCTTTTCCTGACACATTGGGTGTTTTCATAGGGGTAATACATAGCTTGGAGGAGCTATTCTAGCAGGTATAGACCCTTACTCAGTAAACTATTGCTTAACAGGAACTCCTTGTACTAGTTTCTTTGACAGTTCCTCCAGAAGTGGTCACTATTTCAAAAGGAGGCTGTGATTGCTGCCCTAGACATTTGCTGCAACAAAAATATGCATGGGTCATGTTTGAGAATTTTCAGTTATTTCTTACTCAACCCTACCATTTTACTTTTTCTTTTTTTTTCTTAGCACATTAGATTAGGATATCATTCAATATTAGAAAATTGGAAGGGGGTGCATTTCCCTGGATGATGCTCTGGAGAGAGAAATGTACCACTTTGCAAAGGGATTCACAGTATATTTTATTGTTTGGTCATACTCACAAGAATAGGATGCTGGAGTTTCAATACTATGTTTTAGTCAAAGAGCAATACCATTGTGCACATATGTCAATAAATCATGACAAAAAAAAAAAAGAGTCTATTTGGGTCCAGAAGGTGACAATGCTAAAATAAATCTTTAAGAAGGAGTTAAATGAGGAACTCTAAGGAAGAATGGTACAACACCTTTTTCTATATAGTCTACTAGATCTGATGGATATGTTTAAAAAGTTCAAGGATTGTAAGAAGATCAAATGAGAATAGGAATGAAAGAAGTGAGGAACACCCTTGGACAGGAAAGAAATTCTTGAATTTCAGGACTAGTCTCTTATCTCAGTGAGTTCTTAGGGTAGATGATACTGGAAAGGCCATGACCTGTATTTCAGGTACAATGCCCTTGATCACACGGCCTGGAATTATTGGCACGAACAAGGGACAGACAACAGACAGGAGCCCCTGGGATTTTATAAGTCTCAGCTACATTCTGGGGCTACTGGTAAGGACCCATATATGTAGATTTACTGGAAAATAAGGGATTAGACAAGACTAGAACTAGGGAACATGCAGCCACATGAGGCCTCCTCGGTCCTCAAGTGCAGCCCCCAACTGAATCCAAATATCATAGAACAATTCCCTCACACCTGGATAAGAATCTCTCTCTCTCTCTCTCTCTCTCTCTCTCTCTCTCTCTCTCTGTCTCTAAATCAGGCAAGGTCACATAGTTCAGCTTCTCAGGTATAACAGACAAACCTTGCAGGAAATGCCAAGACAATATTTTATGAGAGTATTGCAGAATATGGATACAGAAAAAAATCAATTACATGGCAAAGTCAAATATAAAATACAAGATAAAGAATTAATTCTCATGATACATCAGTTATACATTTATCTGTGTTGATAAATGCTTGAAAGTACAAAGTTCACATGATACTAAATAAAGTGGCCCTTTGGGAAAAGTGGTCCTTTGAGAGAAGGGCAAGAGAAAACAAGTATAGTTCTAAAGGTTATTAGACCAGAAGCATTTATATGGGCCTAAAAAGCCTCTACTAGTGCAATACCTCCAACTCAGGAGAAAGCAATTTGCCCACAGAGTAGACCTTTATTAGTAAAAAGGGAGATGCTTTTTTTTACTGTTAAGCTAACTCTTCTAATGGGATGGAGAGAAGCAAGTTATTTTAGGGAGAAAAACGGCATCTAGGTGACTTAGTGGGTAGAGGACTGCACTTTATGATGACCTGGGTTCAAATGCTACCTCAGAAACTTGTGGTGTAGTTCTGGACAACCTCTTTTAACCTCAACTGATACTGGACTAGGTCCCAATGGTCAATCCCTAAGGTTATTCCTTGAAACATCAATTCTATACCTTTTTCAGATCTCTACTCAGAAAAGCAAGTATGTAAAGAGAACCTCCACTCCCATCATATCTTGATGACATCAGTCCTGCACCAGCTATAGAGATGAACTTTGTAACCTGGATATCAAGGACCCTTTTGAGCATTTTAAATTAAAAAAAAAATTGGAGGATCTATTCTTTTCCCTGGTGTAATGCCATGCACAGAAACTTTCCAGAAGAATGCTACTGTGAACAGCTGTTAAGGTTCTGATAACACAGTATAGTGAATGATCTATTTATTCCATAATAAAAAAAAAGGAAAACATTTACAGAAAATCAAGGTACAGCATTCATAATATTACAACTTACATTCACAAACAGCTTATCATTAAAATGGCCACATAAGTTTTCACCAAAGTGGTCACAATATTTAGAACAAAGAACAATCAGTCTTCCACTCATGGGGCACAGTTAAGTTAACTCAATCACTTATTCAGCAATCAATTACTAAGTATCATTAATCACTAAGTACAATAGAAAACACAGACCCTCCACCCCCAGGTCACTAGTAAACCACAATTTCATCATTACTCAGTACCCAGGGAGAGGTCTTTTCATTTTGACTTGGGGCTGGTTCTCAGATTGCCGGGATCCCCTCCCATGGTCCCAGATTCTACCTGGATTCACCAGACTGTCACCTGGGTTCAATGGCAGACAGCTCCCAGTTCCTTGTCCAGCTCTCTGGGTAGGTCCTGCTCCACACTGAAGTTCACAGGGTTCAGTCCATCTCAACTCCTTCACAATTTCTGTTCAACCAAGCCACAAAGTCTCAGAATTCCTGTCATGCTATCTGCCTTCTGCTTCCTCATTCTTCTTCTGGGCTCCTGGCTCCTGGGCTCCTGGCTCCTGGGCTCCTGGCTTCTGGTTCCTGGGCTCCTGTTCAGAAGAAGCTCCACCACAAGTTCTCAGGAAATTCTAGCTCAGTTCTCCATTCTCTCTTCTGTAGCTGCTCTGCCACCAGATGCTGGTCCCAAGAAATTGTGACTGTGCCTCTCTGGGGCTTTTCTTATATACACAGCATTAGCTAATTCCTCTTTCAGCCAACCCCTTCCTGTTATGTCAGTAACAGGAGACAAGAGTTCATACCTTCTGTTTCCCCAACAGAGGCTTGATCAATTCCTAAGTGCTAAGTACCTGCTACCTTTGCCAACACAAAGGGATCTTCAAATTTGAATTACATTACCATTATACCTGGTCATTGAGCATCTTTTCTCCATTGTTCCTCCTAAGACTACTGAGGTAAAGAGGAGGAGCCTGAAGTTGACAGGCCTTTTGGAGTGACTCTAAAGTCAAAAAACCTCTTCATCATATAGTGAGCTGAATAAAACAAGTTACATAATACTGGGACAGTTAGGTGGTACAGTGAATAAAGTGCATGGACATGGAGTTAAGAAGGCCTGAAATCAAATCTCGCCTCAGATAGTTATCAGCTCTGTGACCTTGGGCAAGTCACTTAGCTTCTTTGCCTCAGTTTCCTCATCTGTAAAATGGGGATTGTCATAGATTTTACCACCCAGGCTGGTTGTGAGCAGCAAATGAGATAACTTCTGTTAAAGAAGCACCTAGACATTTTAAATTTTTTGATTAATTTACCTTACTAAAATTAATATTGTCCACTGTGTTTGGATTTTAAATAACTCTACTCAATCCTAGTTTTGTCTAGAAATTCTCCTGGTATTCAGTTATGTTCAACTCTTTGTTGACCCCATGTTGAGCTTTTATTGACAGAGAGAGTAGAGTGGTTTTTCATTTCCTGTTCCAGCTCACTAAAGATGAGAAACTGAGGCAAACAGAGTTAAGTGACATGCCCAGGGTCACATAGGTAATAAATGTCTAAACCTGTATTTGAACTCGTGATAGGTTTTCTTGACTCCAGGTGATCACTGTCCCTGGAAAAAACTCTCATTGCCCTAAAAATTCCCCTAATGTTCTCCTAAAATTCCATTTGTTTTCCTTTTGGATTACTCTTAGATTTATAGAAAATTATCCTTGAGTGCAAGATATTTTCATTTGCTTTTCAAAAAGGGACATTCCAGACCTAGTTTTTGTATTCATAGAACTTTATTTCATACATTGTTACAAATGGCAGTATGGATTGTTGTTTCCTGCCATTTTTGCCAGGGATTATTATTCTCTCCAGATAACTAGAGAAAAGGCATTAGTTTTGCTGTAATACCTGCTATGTGCCAGTAAAGTGGAATTAGCATTAGATTTGGGGGTCAGAGGAATTGACTTCAGTATTTGGCTCTTTCATTTCCTACCTGGGTGAACTGAAACAAGTTAGTTATCTCTTCCACATTGCAACCTTCCTCATTGCTGTTTCAGTATATTGCAGTTAAGCATAAGACATTTACTGGAAATTTTGAGGGAGTTTTGCAGAAGCTGCAGACAATATGTGAAGGCCAGTACTCAACACTCAACACATGACCAAATACTTAACCCAAATTTTACAAGATACTGTAAACACCCCATAAAAGAAAAAGAAAAAAATCCAGACTTCTCTTGTACAAAGAAAAGGCCAACAATTTTTATGTGTATTTTCCAGATTGTGGAGGCATCTTGCCTGCTTCTAAGCCCTGCGATGTGGAGGGGATAATTGCACATAATTCTTCTAGGCCTGATGTTTAAGATTATGGAGTTGTACTAGATTGTTTCTAAGATGCTAGTCTGCTATGATTTGGTGAAGGGATATATAGAAATTTATGATAAAATATGATATTTTAACATTAAGTTTTGAAAGTTCTGATTTTTCTTTGGAAGGAAGGTATTCTGGGCTGGACCTGTCTCTGATTAGTCTCTCTGATGGTTTAGGATTGATATTGAATTACAAGGAGAAGAATTTTCAACAAGAACAGTTGTTTCATATGAGTGAATCTGATCTTTACCCACCAAGCAAGCATCTGAAAGTTCCCAGCTGTTCCTTGTGGCTGCTTTGTACTCAAGTAAGAGGAAATGTCATTAACAATCTGAGTTCATACTTGGCTGAGTCCTGAGGAAAATCTCAATGCCATTTAATGCAAAACTATTTTAACTGGCACAACATAAGAGGTTAAAATATGGCTTCTACTACAGAAAACAAAACTGTCCAATACAGGAAAATGATTAGAGTGAAAGAATATTCTTTTGGTCATTGATACCATTGCTATGTCACTAGAGTATGATCACAGGTCTGGGGCCTTGCTTTGAGATGAATATAGAGAAGAATATAATTGCTATACATTGAGCAAACTTCTGTTTTAGGAAGCTGCTGTTGTTCTCAGGAGATACTGTTGTTATTGAGGAGTACATAATCTAGAAATCCTGTGGAATGTACCCTCTTAGAGCATAGTCTCTATAGATTTTTGAATGTGCATTCTTATCAGTGAGTTTTTGTTTTGTTTTGTTTTGATCTTTTCTCCCAGTGGGTAAATAGGGGCTTAAGGACAAAGGAAGGGTGTGGATTTCCACTATTATATCTATGTAACTATTGCTGTGGTTGGGTGGGTATAAGTTACCAGAAGGTCCAAGACTCAACTCAAAAGGAAATAGTTTGGTGGGGGCTTACATAGCAATAGGAGAGAGTATAGTTGGCATTTTAGAGATAATTTATTGAACTGAATTGAATTGAAAAACCTAATGCTAACTGTCATATGCTACTCAGATGCTATAAAAGGGACAAGTATCAGATGTCAAAAAGACAAGAGAGCAACTAGAATGCCTTACTAGGACCTGAATTTGATTTGTTGAAGAAGTTTAAAATGGAAAGCCCATCTGTTATGGTGTAGAAATGCTTGAGGACACAGGAAAATCACTTTATGCATATGTAGAATGCTAAGGAGTGGAACCTCAAGTTGCCATATCCAGCCCAGTAGGAAAATAAATAAAGTTCCCAATTTTATACAGAAGTTAGAAAACGTAACTTAGAACATGGTGATTAAAGACACAGTGACCTTATGGTATACAAATTACATTATGCCTCTCAAGTCCTCTTGGGAACCATATATGATGAACTGTTATTGTGGTAACTATGGCTTTCTGAAAAATCAGGACTGGCCTCTTAGTAACTCATGCCTGATAAAATTGATCAGAAAAGAAGAAAGACATGCTAACTGTGACAGTAATTTTAAGGGATAAAAGTTAGCTGAACAAGTTAAGACAGTAAGTGGGAATCCAAGATTTGGAGGTTTTTGGGAAGGATACTGTTGAATTGCTCATTTCTGGTGGACCCAGGAAGCCTCACTTCTATCCAGGGATTCACCAGAAAGTCCTGGCTAGCATTAATTGTTTTAACATGGGAAGGATTCATACTTATTGTGAATTCTAAGTGCATACAAGTAAAGCACCAACTCTTGATATGCCAGAAACTACAGTATAATGCTTAATTAACAGGAATTGGTTAAAGGAAAAGAGATCAGAGGTAGGAATTATCTAATTGATAATACTAATAACAATTATAGAAAATAGCAATAATTAAATAGAATGAATAAATTGGATAAATAAAATAGCAATAATAAAATATCTAGCACTTATACAGTACTTGGGATTTTCACTAGAAGGGTTGTGGTGTTAACCTTGTCTCCAATGGTGACCCATGTAAGGAGTATATCATAGCACACCTTGCTTTCCAAAGAAGATCATAGATATTGGCAAAGAGTTTCGTATAGATCTGCTTTGATATGGTCAAACACTAGCAGTATTGAGAAAAACCCCAAACTTCCTCAGAGTGCTTAGTAGAATAATAACTGGATATTCTGAAATTGGAGCAAATTCAATGATTTGACATGGTTGGGAAGGGGGTGGCAGCAGAGATCCTCGAACAACCCTAGAATGGTATTCATTCCTATAGCCTCGGATTCTGCTACTTATCCAAGGTATCATGAATATAGTAGGATTAGAAGCCAGGCAACAGGTAAACTTTCTGCCCAGCATAGTTGAATGGCAAAAGGTGGACCTTATAATAAAAGTATGATGGGAAGTGATGATCTTTAGGACAAATGGGAAGAGGTGTGTGTGTGTGTGTGTGTGTGTGTGTGTGTGTGTGTGTGTGTATGTGTGTTTGGGGGGTTCCCTCCATCCCTTTTTTCAGGGCAATACATTGACTTCTGCATCTTTCTCTCCACTAAAAATCATCTCTGAATTGTGGACATCCTCTGACCCTGTTTGAACCACCATCATACATAGGAAGTCTATCCATGAATGTTAATAATCTGATCGGAGAAAGCATACTTTCTATGTCAGAACCTTGGGACAAAGTTCTTGTCTCCCTATTCTTGTTATGATTCTATACCTTGTTTTGTCCTGTGGGCAGTACACACTACAGGCTAGATTTGTCAGTAATGACTGGCTTTTAAGCAATTTTATATGAACCTTAAAGTGAATCAGTTAAGCAGTCCACAAACATTTACTGAGTGCTAACTATGTGCCAGATTCTGTGCTAAACATTAGGGATACAATAAAAGGGTGAAGGGAAGTATGCAGAAAAATTTGAATTGATGAAACAGAGAAGAAAGAACATTCCAGAAAAGTGGCACAAATGGAGCACAGAGAAAGAAGCAGAGATTATGTCAACATGCTATAATTCAGATAGCCAGTGGGGTTGTAATCTAGAAACCTGGGTTGTGGTTCCAAATCTGCTATCTAATAACTAGATATGTGAGCTTTGCCAAGTCACTTTGTATTTTCAGATTCTCCATTAATACATTAAAAATTCAAGCACATGGGTGTGTGGAGAGAGAGAGACCCACAAGTCACTGAATTGCCCTGGGAAAAGGGAGGAAACCCCCTCACCTACCCACATACACACACACACACCCTTCCCATTTATCCTAAAGAACATCACTTCCCATCATGCTTTCATTCTAGGGTCCACCTTTTGCCATTCAACTATGCTGGGCAGAATGTTTGCCTGTTACCTAGCTTCTGATTTGGGTGGAAAGGGGAGATTGTGGGTCAGAATTTGTATTAGATGTTTTTCAATTTCTTTACAACTTTGAAATTGAATGATTCTACACAAAAAATGTCAAGGTCTTCATAGAATCACTGATTTAGAGCCAGAAAGGATTTTTGAGATAATGTAGTCAAATCCCCTCATTTAACAGATAGGGAAAATAAGACCAAGAGTGAAGTGCAATGATTCACTCAAGTCCACATAGCTAGTAAATTGTATAGCCAGACCTTGAACCCAAGTATTGTGATTTCACATTTTGCTGCTTTCTTTTCTCTGTGCTGTATTGAATCAATAGGTGAGTAAATTCCTTCAAAAAACACATGGTATTTGGTGGGACAATGAAGATGCTCATTCTGAGGTAACCTATTCACCATAAGATGTAGTATGGTATAATTCAAAGAAAGCTGGTTTCTTCTACCTCTAGTATATAGTGACTGTTTTAACCTGGGCAAATCAGTGAACTTTTACAGATCCCTTTTGCAGATAATATGCAGAAGAAGTACTAATTCATATAAGGCATGTTTCTTCAGTGGGAGTTCTATCCACAAATGAAATCACAGTTCAGGACAAAGGAGAACAATAATTTGAAGATAACGATTTGAAATATTACTTTTGTTTTAATTGGTCCTAGAATTTTACTGAAATGGTAATTCTCAATGAGGAAACTCTAATCACCAGTGCAAGTGTGTGCTTCTAAGGCATGTACTTCTTCCAGCTCTAAGTCTGTGATTCTAGAAGCATTTTTTTTTTCTTAAAAATAAAATAAACAAGAACTAAATTCTTTGTCAGTTTTGTCTCATAATGTATAAAAAAGATACCTGAAAATACTAATGTTCAGTTAAATGCTTTAGGCTGGGGGTAGGGACAGATATGGTAACAGAATGCTGTTATAAATGATGTATTTTAGAAAGATCAAGAGTTTGGAAGTTGAAGTTGGAACATCACATGTAAAGAAGAGAGGATGGTGTAAATTTATGATTAAAGTTCCACTTTCTGCAACTTTGAGAGCTGTGTATTGTTGAGTAGTATAAGAAGTGACTATCCAGATGGCACATCATGAGAGGTATGGGAATTGTGGACAACTGAGGTTTTTTGGAGGTATAACAATAACTTAGAGAAGTAATGGATTCTAGCTTAATATGAAGGAAGTGAACAGCCTGGCTAATTAACACTAAATACATGTGAATGTTGTTTCAACTTTTCAATATACCTGGAATACAAAAGAGGAAATAAAATACAAGGAAGATCAGAAAAATTGCACACATAATCGTACTGTCTAGGTTTGGGGGAGGGGGAACTATCCAAAAACATCAGAAAACAAAACAATATATTACAAATTACTAGGAGGGACCACATACAGGTATGTGCTGGGAAATGTTTAACTATAAAAGTTCCAGGGCTGGGAAAAGTATAGCCTTAACACACTTAAGGTTCATTTAAATTCTTTTTTTTTTTTTTTGCTTTCTAGCGGGCAATTGGGGTAAAGCGACTTGCCCAAGGTCAAACCGCTAGTTTTTGTGTTAAGTGTCTGAGGCCAGATCTGAACTTGGGTCCTTCTGACTCCAGGGCTGGTGCTCTACCCACTGTGCCACCTAGCCACCCCAATTTAAATTCTTAATGTTATTTTTTCCCATCACTTTTTTAAGTCTAGTCAAACAAAACAATAAACCAAGCCCTGATTTAGAGCATTTGTCAGTTTCCTAGTTGTAAATACATTGAAAGTTTAACTGAGTTCTTGAGAGCTGAATTGAGCTAGCTCCAGCATACTATTGACCACAGACATTATTTAGTTAAATTCCCTCATTTTACCAACGAGGAAACAGTCCCAAAGAGATTGTGACTTCTCTAAAACCACACAGGTAATTAGTGGAAAGGCTAGTATTTGAATCCAAGTCTAGTAGTGATTCTAAGGCCACCTCTCATTCCTTGGCAATACACCTTCAGAACTATAATTTACTATTGTATCTCTCTAGGAAAGTGACATGGAGTAGTTTTCTACTCTTAGAATCAGGAAGACCTTTGTTCAGAACCCAACTCTGATATATTCTGTCTGTGCAACCCTGGGATTACCCCAACTCAACTCTATGAGCTCTTGGAAATCATCTAGTTCAGCTCCTCCTTTTGCTGATAAGGAAACTCATACCCATCTTCCCTTGCACTGTAACAACATTTTCATGCTTATTTTTTTGTCAGATGATTTACCTCCTTTTATCTCTCCCTTCCCTATTCTCCAGTGCAATCTTATTTCTAACATCTTAATTTGTTTTGGGGGTTTTTTGGATATTACCCTATCATAGTCATCTCACACTTGCACCCTCTGTCTATGTATACTCCTTCTAATTGCCCTTATAGTTATAAAGTTTATACCTCTCCATGTAGAAATATAAAAAAAGTTAACCTTATTGTATCTCTTATGGTTTCTCATTCTTGTCTTTTTTTTTTTTTACCTTTCTGTGTTTCTCCTAATTTTTGTTTTTGAAGCTCAAATTTTTTATTTAACACTGGTCTTTTAATTAAAAATGTTTGAAAGTCTTCTATTTCACTAAATATTCATTTTTCCCTTGAGAGATTATACTCAATTTTGCTAGAGAGTTGATTCTTGGTTTTAATCCTAACTCCTTTGCCTTCTGTATTATCATATTCCAAGCCCTCTGGTTCTCCAAGGTAGAAGTTGCTAAATCTTGTGTAATTCTGATTATGGCTTCATGACATTTGAATTGTTTGTTCCTGGTTACTTGTAGTACTTTGTACTTGCCTGGGAGACTCTGGAATTTGGCTATGATACTAATAGCCATGATATTCATTTTAGTATCTCTTTCAGGTAGTGATTGATGAATTCTTTCAATTTCTATTTTACCCTCTCATTCTAGAATATCAGGGCAGTTTTTCTTGATAATTAGCTGAAATATGATCCAGATTCCTTTTTTTTTTTTTTACTCATGTATTCAGGTAGTCCAATAAAACTTAAATTATCTCTCCTCAATCTACCTTCTTGGTCAGCTTTCTTTTCTAATGAAATATTTTACATTTTATTTTTTTTTTAATCTTTTGATTTTGTTTCATTGTATCTTGATGTCACATGGAGTCTTTAGCTTCTACTTGTCCAATTCCAATTTTTAAGGGATTCTTTTTACAGTAAGCTTTTGTACCTCCTTTTTCCATTTGGCCGTCTCTATTTTTTTTTTTCTTTTGAGGAGTTATTCAGTGAATTGTTGTGTATCTTCTTTTTTGTTTGTTTGTTTCTTTTACCAAGCGACAGACTCCTTTTTTCATGATTCCTTTACATTACTGTCATTTCTTTTCCCAATTTTTCTTCTCCTTCTCTTCTTTACTTTTAAAAATTCTTTTTAAGCTCGCCCAGGAGTTCTTTTTGGGCCTGCAACAAATTTACATTTTTCTTTACATCTTCACCTTTAAGACATTTTGACAGTTGTCGTCTTTTAAGTTTATGCCTTGATCCTCCCTGTCACCACCATTGACTATCTATAGTCACATTATTTTTTGTTTGTTTTTTGCCCTTTTTCTTCAGCATTTTGTAACTTTGTACTTTTATGTTTCAGGCTCTGCTCACTGTCCCAAGCTTATCATATCAAGGCTTGGCGCCTAGCTGGTGCCCTGCACTAGAGGGGGCCTCACTGTTGGCTTTTACTGGGAATGGGGACTTCCCTTTGGCCTGCCTCGGGGGTGGGGTCTTACTACCAGTCTGCCCCAGGGCTCAGATTTTGTTGCTAATCAGCAATGGGAATAGGCAATCCCTTCTGGTTTTCATTAGGGGTCCAATATTGATGTGCTGCTTATCTGGGACTACTGGCTTACTTCCAATATATCTGGTTTGCATGGGGGTGTGGCCTCATTAGTGGATTTCTCTGGGACTCAAATCTTTCTGCAGGTCCCCTGGTATGGGGTCTGCTATTCGTGCTTTTTTACTGGTCTCCCTTTCCACTCCAATGAGACACACCTTTTCTGCTCTGCTTTGTTGCTAAGTTGCTTTACTGCTCTTAAATTAGTTCTGAGTCATTTTTTAAGGTTGTTTGATGGAGAATTTTGGGGTGATCCTGGTAGGTCCTTTCTCACTTAGCACCAAATTGTCAATTAAATTCTTAAAGAGGGAAATTATTTTTTAAAACTCTATGATGATAAAATTAATTTGACATTCGCTTAGAAGTGAGGCATAGTCACTGTTTTGGATGTTTATTATTTTGATCAATCCTCGATTTTATTTCATCTTGTGTATTATTAGTTTATAATTTCAGTTGACCAAAATTACATTTAAAGTTTTATATTTATCTAGTTTTTTTAAACAAATGCTTTATTAACTTCTGTTTTACATCATTCATTTCCGCCAGATTTTGAGTTACAATCATTCCCCGCCCCCCCGTTTTTCCCCTACCCACCCTCCCAGAATAGCAGTCCCACAAGATATCGCTTCCTCCAATCTGCTCTCTCCCATACCTTCTCCCATACCCCCTTCGGATTTTCCATAAGAGGAAGGTGAATCTTTGTGTCCCAATGCCTGCACATCTTATCTCCCAATTACAAGCAAAAGAGTATTAATAATAGTATTTATATATATTTGAAACATTTAATCTTAAGACCTCGAATTTCAGATCCATTTCCTTCCTCCCTTGTCTCCCATTCCCTCTGGGAAGATAAGTAATTCAGTATATGTTGTACATGTCTAGCTATGCAAAACATTATCATAGTAGATATATTGTACAAGGCTGCATATAATTCCCTCCCACTCATCCCACCCCCCACCTGGTCCATTCCCTCACATGATCCTGTCCCTCTTCTATAGTGGGTACTTCCAACCTCCCCTCCCCCCAAGGATGCCCTCCCATCCATCATCCCTCCTCTCATCCCCCTTCCCCCTATTCTGCTGCAGGTTGAGATATCCCATTTAGTATGTATGTCATTCTCTCCCTGAACCAAATTCAGTGAGAATGTGGTTTTGCCTTTTTGTCTTCCTATTCTTCCCCTCCCATGCAGCCACTTCCCCTTGCTTCTTCTACATGAGATAGTTTACCCTACCCTGTTTCTCCCCATCTCTTCTTGCCACTTTCCTCTCTCACCTCATAATTTCACCCCTTGAGTATCCTCCCTTCCCAACAAATTCAACCTATGCCCTCTATCCATATATAACTGTAACCATATACACACACATTCACATATGTATTCATATGACCACACACCCTTATTCCATTATTTTCATAGTGAGAAAGATATCATCACTCACAGTTATTGTTTTTCCATATAGGAATGTAAATAGTTCAACTTTGTTAAGTTCCTTTTGATTTCTTTTCCCTGATTACCTTCTCAGGCATCTCTTGCTTCTTGTGTCTGGATGCCAAATTTTCTATTCAATTCTGGTTTTTTCCTCAAGAATGCTTGAAAGTCCTCTATTCCACTGAATGACCATATTTTCCCCTGAAACAAAATACTCAGTTTTGCTGGGTAGGTGACCCTTGGGTTCATTCCCAACTCTTTTGCCCTCTGGAATATCATATTCCATGCTCTTGTATCCCTCAGTGTAGAAGCTGACAGGTCCTGTGCTATTCTGATTGTGTTTCCACAATATTGAAATTGTTTCTTCCTGGCTACTTGGAGTATTTTCTCCTTGATCTGGGGATTCTGGAACCTGGCTATAATATTCCTGGGAGTTTTCTTTTTGGGATCTTTTTAAGGAGGTGATCTGTGGATTCTTTCAACCTCTATTTTGCCCTCTGGATCTAAAACATCAGGGCAATTTTCCTTGAGAATTTCTTGAAGGGTGATTTCTAGGTTCTTTGATCATGGCTTTCAGGTAGTCCAATAATTTTTAAATTGTCTCTCCTGGATCTATTTTCCAGGTCAGTGGTTTTTCCCATGAGATATTTCACGTTGCCTTCTACTCTTTCATTTGTTTGGATCTGCTTAACAGCATCTTGATTTCTCATAAAGTCATTAGCTTCCATTTGCTCCAGTCTAACTCTGAAGGAATGAATCTCCTCAGTGAACTTTTGAGACTCTTTTTCCATCTGGCAAATTTGACTTTTTAAGGCATTCTTCTCCTCATTGCCCTTTTGGGCCTCCTTTGCCATTTGAGTTAGTCTATTTTTTAAGGTGTTGTTTTCCTCAGTCAGGCTGTTGACTCTCATTTCATACTTTTCCTGCATCCTTCTCATTTCTTTTTCCAATTTTTCCTCCACTTCTCTTATTTGATTTTTAAAGTCCTTCTTAAGGTCCTCTATGGCCTGCAACCCGCTCTTGTTTTCCCCCAGGGCTTTTGGAGCAGGACTTCTGACCTCACAGTCCTTTTCCCGCTCTGTGGCCCCAAAATAGGAGTCTAGGGTTGCATTTTTTTGTTTCCTTTGCCTTGGCATGCTGCCACTTAATTATTTGACTTTTGGGCTTGTTGCCACACTATGTCTTTGCCAACAGATAGGGGAATTTTCGTCCCGAACGTGTGGGGGATAACTTCCGTTTCTGGAAGCTGGAAGCCCACCCATGACTTCCACCCCAGATCATAATCCAGATCCAGGGAGGTTAAAGCAAGAGTGATTACCTGCCATGACTGCTCACTGGATCTCCCTATAGTTCGCAGGCCAGGAGCTGAAGCTGCCTCTGAAAACTACAAAATGGTGTGTCTCCTCAGCAGCTTCTAGCCCCCAGGGGAGGAAGCCGATACATTCCCCAAATACTGGTCCCAAAGTCCATAGGGCACTAACCTCTCACTTTGTCCTAGGCATGTCTATGTTGATAATTCTGGAGTCGCCACAGCTGCTGGTGTTCTGGGGTCTCTCCAGCTGGCTGCTGGCCCTGCCGCCCTGGGGCTAAAACCTCAGCTCACGCGGACCTGGGCCCTGCTCGGCTCTGCTCCCTGCGCTCTGCGCGCTGAGGGCTTCCAGAGTGCTGTGCTGGTCCTTCCTTCAGGGCTGCTGGGCTGTCCTCAGCAGGAGGTTAGCTTCTCTGTGTCGTTCTGTGGGTGCTGGGGCTCCAGAAGTTGTTCAGAGTCCCCTTTTACATAGTTTGGGGAGAATCTGGGGGCAGAGTGGCTTGGATGATCTGTTTCTACTCCTCCATCTTGGCTCCGCCCCCCAAAGCATTATATTTATTAACAAATGTGAATCCATCAGGAAAGTAGCATATAAAATAATAAATTCAAATCAGGATATAGTTTGCTTATCACAATTAATTTTGTACACTTGTTTAAGCAATTTTAAAGAGGACTTAACAAGAAAAAAGAACACAGTAATTAAATAACTAAATAAATAATATTTACTTAAATAAGAGACATACATATGTGAAAACTGAATGTAGAGAAAATATTCTGATCTCTATGTAAACATTGTTAAACTTGGAATCTTTTGCTATCAGTGTATAGTATAGATGTTTTTCTAGACTTGAATATTTTGCTGGTTTACATAAAATGGCTGTTTTGTATATAAACTATTTTCAAGAAATGGGAAATAAAGAAGGTGATAATGATGAAATGGAATATTTTGACTACTGTAAAGCTAAAATGAAAACTACTTATTAAACTTGCATTTATGACCTTTCCTATAATGACATTTTAATGTAATATAAGATAGCTTAAAAAAAAAGTCAAAAAGCAACAGCTTTTGAAAATGTTACTGGTGAATTCATGTGTTTTTATCTTTCTTCTCTGAATGTGTGTGTATTATAGATGTATGCATGTATGTTTAAGCAATATTCTCTGTTTTGTTTCTGGGGCAGGAAAATGATTTGTTGAGGATAAATAGAGGCTGCATACCTCTAAATTTAAAGTTCAGGTCTTAGTAGCTTTATTTCCTCATGAATTCTATCCCAGGCACTGGGACCACCCTAACCTACAGTCAGTGTGGCATCTGATTTGACCTGGCTTTCAAATTGTTCTCCTTCCTGGTGAGAGCTCACCAAGTGTTGCTCACCCTAGCCACCTTGCCATGCTTAACTGTCATCTCTCTGCTATGTTGCCCTATCTATGCCCTAATTACACTGTTCCACCCACACGTCTAACTCTCTTTAAGGGGCTACACTATTTAGATTGGTGAGAACTCATTGTTTAGACATTGCTTCAGGAAGGGATATTCCAATTAACCTGCATTGTGAGGGAAATAAAGAAAAAGAAACACTTGCCTTTCCTATTGAACACCCCAGGTTAAAACTCTCTTTCCAGACAGCACTGTTCTCTAGGTGGTATGTCTCTTTATTACAATGTAAACTTTTTAAAGAAAAAAATATTATTTTAAACTTAAATACACAATAAGAAAAGGAAAAAAAAATTACAAACTTAAATACAAAGTAAAGGGAAAAAAAGCAGTGCCCTGTACACAGCAGAACATGAGAGGATCCAAAGTATACAATAAATTTCCATTTCAAGAAAGCCTATATAATAAATACTACACGTGAGCTCTCCATCTTTTTTTGCTTCTCTGTAAGTTTTCTTTGGTTCTCTTCAATGCACTTTTTACTTTGTTCTTTATTTTCTAGAATGTAAACTTTTTGAATGTAGAGATAGTCTCTTTATTTGTGTCTCCAGTGCATAGTATAATATTTAGTATATAGTGAACATCTAATAAATAATTTTTATTCATTCATTCACCCAACTTGGGTCTCATATCCAAGGTGTTCTGGTAAATGTTTAACAATCTTCATTACTAATATTTTCTCAATCATTTTCTTAAATCTGGTGTTACATGGGGAAGGTCTCATGTATGACATCTAGTTCAACAAAATTTATTCCATAAACATCATCAAAATAATATTGAGACGTCACCTTATTTAGTTAACTTCGATTCACTAAATTCAGCAGTTACTAAACATCTCCTCTGTCTCAGTCAATGGGACTACAAAGATTAAATGAAATAATCCTTGGTCTCAAATAGCTTATAATTAAATGGCAAGAATAAAATATATAGGGGTGGCTAGGTGGCACAGTGAGTAGACTGCCGCTCCTGGAGTCAGGAGGACCTGACTTAGGATCTGGCCTCAGATGCTTAACACACTCACACACACCCCCACTCCCCCCCACAAAACTAGCTGTGTGACCTTGGGCAAATTACTTAACCCCAATTGCCCTGCAAAAAGAAAAAAAAAAGAAGATACATGTCCTTACATACATATGACAATACAATGAAACATGCCCAGTTTCATGTCAGAATAAAAATAATATGCAATAGCAAAGTTAAAGTTCTAGGAGAAATTGGGGGAGGAAAAGATTACATATAGAGGGGAATGGGGATAGCATAGAGGATGGTGATGGAAATCAGGGAAAGTTTCATGGAAAAGTTGTTCCTAAGTGGCCTAGGAGAAATGACAAATAGGACATATCATGAACAAAGGTTCAGAAATGAGACAGCAGGGCAAGAAAAGGAGTGAGTAATCCAATTTGACTAGAACATAGAGCTTGTGAAGGAGAATAATGTTCCCCTCATGGAGGTGAAAAAGATATACTTTCTAGACCTGGAGACAGCTAGGGCAAAAGCACAGATATGGGAGATAGATGGTTAGTTCTGAGGAACAGTAAAGAGGTCAGAAAGAATGAATTGTAGAGTGAGAGAATGCCACTTCAGAACAACTTCTTTCATGAAACTTTCTCTGATGTCTTCAACACCCAACAACCTTCCAATACTGCCCCTCTCTTGTCCCATCCCCTCACATATTAAAAGCAGTATGACTCTGGGCAAGTCCCTTAAAATCTTTGTTCCTCCTCTGTAAAATGGGGATAATAACACCACCTAACTTACAGGGCTGCTAAAAAGAGCATATGAGATATTTGTTAAAGATATAACTCTAAACTTGTCACGTAGAAAGGTACAATATAAATGCTTATTCCCAATCATGCTTTTCTCCCCTCGAATTTCAACATCAGGAAAAGATCCTGATGTTTTTCTTATATTCCTGAAAGGAAGGAGAGAGGGGTCACTCATAGCATGTGTTGTGAGACTACTTTCTTTTGGCCCACAGGCACTCAATATAAATAGCACCACCCCCTTTCCCTCCTCCCTCCCCCACCCCTCCATGCACCATGACTCAGAATGGAAATATGAACTATTTTCCTTGGATCTTATTGCTCTGGGCATTTTATTGTTGTTGGACAAGATGACTCTTGTTTTTAGTTACAATAATGTGATGCATAGAAAATACTTAGTAACTGTAAAGGACTCTAGATGGTAAATTATCACTGTTGTTATTTTCATTTGCACATGGAAGAACTTGACTCCAATAGCATTTAATCGGCTTTGGTGACTTGGGCAAGTAATAAATGTTAACACTTTAGCAAAATGATACACCAAGGATCTGATAGTAATAAGGCAAAAGTTAATACCATCAAAATCATCCTGTCACTCTAAGCTGATGACAACAGAGAAGTTTGAACTGATGCTAGGGGGAAAAAAAAAGAAAACCAATGATCTAAATGTCCTTACAACTTACTACTACTTACTTGTTTAAATTCTTGAAATCTCTTTTCACCCCTTAAGAAAGAATTAGTCATTAATACTCAACCATCTATCTGTATGATTTTCTCTATTTTCAAAAAGGAACAATGTACCTTACTACCCATATTATGAATTTATCACATTTGAAATTTTAAACTAACTCTTCCTTAAGTGCATTTTATTATTAATTTTCCTCTCTAGATTACACTTTAATTTTTCCTCTGCATTTAACCTCATATTTTTTTTTCTTTTCAAATTCACCACTGTGACCCAGCATGGAACTTCCCTATGTTCCTTAGACTCTACCCTGCACATGCCTCCACCATGCTACCCTAATTTACCCATTGATGATTTCCTTCCGTGGAGATCTATTTTATAAATGGGCCCAAATTAGTCATGCTGTATTCTTCTCTCTGCTATGCTTTTGATTTGTTAGACTTTGACACCATGGCCCCATCTGGTACTATGTCTCCTTTACCCTCTTATCTTCTCAGTTCCCTTTTATGTATTGTCCTCTTGCATTAGAATTTCAACTTTTTGAGAACAAGGATGTAATGGAAATGCAAATTTAAAGATCTTCCCTGCCCCTAGCTTAAGTGCACCTGGAGCCTGTGGTGGGAGGCTTGTTTTTCAGGAAAGCCCATACCTTGATACTTTGTGATTGGGCAGTGGGTCAAGGAGGTTGTTACAATCTTTGAGCCAGGAGAAGGCTATATAAACTCTGATGATAGGATTTGCTTTGGGGCTCACTTTGAGAAGTGTTGTGTGATTTGACCAGATGAGACTCTGGGAAGCCGTTGTTGAGAGCCCCCCAGCTTTGAAAACCCAGATGTTGATGTTTCCCTCTCTGGTAACTGTGATTTGGTATGGATATAATGTTTGGACAGTTTGGAAGCCTGTCTGTTTGATCTGTAAGTTCTGTAACTCTGAAGTTCGGGGTGCTGACCTTTTTCCCCTGAACTAGGTAATGTGTGTTTGTTTGATTAAAGTAAGCTTGTTAACCCATTTTGAGCTGCTTTCTTTTTGAAAAGCAGATCTAAGAACCTGTGTTGGCAGTCACCCTGGGCAAGTTTGGGGTGCTTGCTAATACAAAGGACTTTCTTCCATTTTGCTTATATTAAAGCCTTAGTAAAAATATGCAATCATCAATGCTTAGCCTATTATAAGCACTCAGCAAAGTATTGATTTATTGATTGATTCTTTGAATGATTGACTAGCAATAGAAAAAGCTAATACAATCTTGAACTGCATTAGGGAAAGAAACAAGGATTTCTTAAGCAGCTGCTGAGCTAAGTGCTTTACAAATATCTCCATTATTGGCCATTTAATGAAGGCCAAAATTAAGAAAGACGAAGGTCATCCACTTTCCTGGGCCATTGCCAGTTGTCTTGAATTTTGTCTTGCCACTGGATTTCAATGACTGTAGGAGAGAGTGAAGCTGGTGACTGCGCATCACTTAAATATAATTTGCAAATAGGTCAAGACATCACTCTCATGATGTCATTCGTCCTATTTGAGAATGAAGGATAAACAACAACAACAAAATATTTCATTTGATCTTCACAACCACCCTTAGAGGTAGGTGCTATTATCACCCTCATTTTACAGTTGAGGAAATTGAAGAAACAGAGGTAAAGTGACTTGCCCAGGGTCACACAGTTAGTAAGTATTTCAGGCTTTATTTGAATTCAGATCTTCCTGACTCAAGAGTCAGGTGCTTAATCCATGATGCCACCTCACTATTTTAGAAAAATGCAGTTTCCAGTAATAGGGGAGTGATTGTCTTCTCTAATCAGACTGCATCTATATTACTGTATTCAGTTCTTGGTGGAAGGTCATTAATAAGCAGAATTCTAGCAGCAAGCACCCCAATATCCCCAGGGTGACTGCCAACACAAGTTCTTAGATCTGCTTTTCAAAAGGAAAGCAACTCAAAATGGGTTAACAAGCTTACTTTAATCAAACAAACATATATTACTTAGTTCAGGGAGAAAAGGTCAGCATCCCAAACTTCAGAGTATACAGACAGAGCAAACAGACAGGCTTCCAAACTGTCCAACCATTATCAATATCAAAATCACAGTTACCAGAGACGGAAGCATCAACATCTGGGTTTTCAAAGCCAGGGGGCTCTCAACAACAGCTTCCCAGAGTCTCATCTGGTCAAATCACACAACACTTCTCAAAGTGAGCCCCAAAGCAAAGCCTCAAATTAGGGATTATATAGTCTTCTCCTGGCTCAGAGATTGTAACCACCCTCTTGACCCACTGCCCAATCACACAGCATCAAGGTATGATCATTCCTGAAAAACCAAGACTCCTACCACAGGTTCCATGTGACCACATTCAGCCTATTAGGGGGCAGAGTATATTTTCAAATCAAGGAAGGTTCTCAGAGTCACTTAAGTCAATCAAAGTCTCTTAAGCCAATCAAAGGGCCTAGGGGCAGGGAAGATCTTCAAATCTGCATTTCCATTACAGGAATATACAGAGGATCCCAGCCGGGATGGTAAAGGACACTGAGTTCATGCTATATTAGGTTCAGGTAAATTTAGGAATATTTAAACTAGAGAAAGGGAACCCAAAGGGGACAAGTTCAGTGTATTAAAGTATCTGAAACACTGTCATGTGGAAGAGGATTCAAACTTTATTATTGGCCCTGGGGAAGAAATCTAGGAGGATTGATTGGGTGTTTAAAAGATGGACATTCAATCTTGATATAAAGAAAACTTCCTAACCATATGCAGTATCCAAAAGTAGGTTGGGCTGCCCAGGAAGTAGAAATGGTTATTCCCTAATTGGAGGATAACTATTTGTCCAATGTGTTGTATTGAAATCTATTTTAAGGATATAGGTTGGTCCCTGAGATTCCTTCAAATTCTGAAACTGTGTAAATAATTTTGTGTCTGATTTGTCTGTGCCTTGATCTAAATTGAGGTGATTTTCAATTTGACTCAGCTACTCATCTCCACAGGCCCAATTACTTAGGTACTGTTTTGCATTTCACTGACAGGGACAGAGAGGCTCCCTGCTTGTCTCTGCTTTCAATTTGCTTTTTTGTCAAGAAGTTCTCCCTTTTAAGTCTCTTTTGATTTTATTTCCTTTCTGTCTCTAGCACCAATGAAGATCAAGCTCTCATAAGTCCTACTAAACAGAAAAGACTTTGATTATAGTTCTAGTAGTAGACTAGTAGTTGTCTGTAATTCTAGGAACTAATCTAGTTAACAGGATGAGGGTTATCCATCTACCTATATGTCTCTCTCTTTTCTTCCTTCCTTCCTCCTTCCTTCTTTCCATACTGGTAGATTAGAAAAAGAGGACAGTACATGAAATTAAGAATGTATATTACATATAGCCTCCATTTTTTTTAAAGTAAATAATGAATTTGACATGTAAGCTCTCAAAGCTGTCCTGCTTATCTGTGATTTTTTTCTGTCCTGTTTTTTCAGCATTAAAACATATTTCAAAGATTCATAAATTTTGTTTCAGAAAGGAAATTAGAGATCATTGTACTCAAATTCCTCAATTTACAGATTTGGCAATTAAGAGATTAAATGACTTATCCCAGGTCACAGAGGTAAAAAGTGACATACATGCCTAGGATTTGAACCCATGTCCTCAGGTTCCAAATCCAACTCTCTCTCTCCAGGGTATCATATAAATTTCTTGGGGTTTAATAAGAAAGGATGATTTTATTTTCTTACTTTGAAAAATATTACAGGGCTATTATTTATAGTAGCAAATTACTGAAAACTCAGTAGATTCTGATCAATCAAGGAAAGGCTAAACAAATTACAGTACACAAGTGTATAGAATGCTACTGTGGACAGTCAACCTCTTCTGTAGCAGTTAGTTTTCCCAGGTATAAAGCATTGCATTTAATGTCAGACTTTTTTGAAGGGGTCAGTTTTTACTAATGTATCCTTCATTTCCTTTTTTCTTTTAATATTATTTTCACTTTACATGTATTCATTTTTTTTTTTTTTTTTTTTGCCTTTTGGAGGGCAATTGGGGTAAAGTAACTTGCCTAAGGTCACACGGCTAGGTTTTTGTCTGTGTGTGCGTTGTCTGAGGCCGGATCCAAACTCAGGTCCTTCTGGCTCTAGGGCCGACACTCTACTCACTGGGCCACCTAGCCGCCCCCACGTGTATTCATTCTTAACATTCATTTTTTTAGTTTTGATTTCCAAATTTTCTTCTTCCCATTATCCTCTCCTCCACCAATTAAGAAAGCAATTTGATACCCATTATAACATGCAAATTATATTTTCCATATTAGCCATGGTATAAAAAGAAGAAGCAAGAAATGTTAAGAAAGTGAAAAAAATGTTTCAATCTGCATTCAGAGTTAGTTCTCTCCCAGGAGGTAGGTAGCATTTTTCATCAGAAATCTTTTGGAATTGTCACAGATCATTGTATTGACCAAAGTAGTTAAGTCTTTACTTGATTATAGTTACAATACTGTTACTATTGTATACAATGGTCTGGTTCTGTTCATTTCACTTTGTGTCAATTCATATGTCTTCCTTTTCTAAAAGCGCCCCTTTCATAACTTCTTACAGCACAATATATATCGTCATAATCACAACTTGAGTCATTCCCTATTCTTTTATTTTTATATATGTACACATATGTGTGTACATACATACATACATACATACATACATACAAACATACATGCATACTTATATATATTTATCAAAAAGGATAACTCTCTGGAAGGAGAGAAAAAGTTACATAGGGAACTCTAGACAACGTAAAAATAAAAGACAGAGGGGCGGCTAGATGGCGCAGTGAATAGAGCGCCGGCCCTGGAATCAGAAGGACCTGAGTTCGAAGCCGGCCTCCGACACTTAATCCGCACAAACAAAAACCTAGCCGTGTAACCTTGGGCAAGTTACTTAACCCCAATTGCCCTAAAGGGGCGGCTAGGTGGCGCAGTGAGTAAGAGCGCCGGCCTCGGAGTTTGGATGACCGAGATCAGATCCGGCCTCAGAAAATGAGCACCCACGCATAAATAATGACTAGCCGTGTAACCTTGAGCAAGTTACTTAACCCCAATTGCTTTAAAAAAAAAAAAAATGAAAAATAAAAGACAGAAATAAAATATTTTCTAAAGAAAAAATTGCATGTGTGAAAACATTATTTTCTCCTTTCTCTTGTTCTTCCTTTAGATTCTTCCTTTTACCACTCCTTTTTGAAACTTCTCAATTATTCATTTCCCTCAAGATCATGTCAGTACCTTGTTGTTGCTATTGTCGTTCAGTCATTTTTTTCACGCCCAACTCTTCATGACTCCATTTGGGATTTTTTTGGCAAAGTTATTGAAGTGTTTTGCTATTCACAGGTCATTTTATAGATGATTAAAGTGAAATAAATGTGGTTAAGCAATTTGCCCAGGGTCACACAGCTAATAAGTGTCTGAGGCCATATCTGATTTCATGATATTCCTATTTCCAGGCCTCGTATTCTATCCACTGTGCCACCTAGATGCCTTATAGGTCATTAAATTAATTTGATGACTAATCCTTACTTCTCTACCTATAACCTGCTATGAAATTGCTGCTTGAGTCATTTAACACATTTATTCATAATTCCGTGTCTTTGGTCATGTTGTTTCACTCACATAGAATGACTTCTCTTTAACTATCCCAGGTGTTTTTTAAAGGTCCAGCTCAAGCCCTTCATGAAGCTTTTATGACTGCTCTAGTACTACCTGGTGACTTTTTCTCAACTGCCATAGCATGTAGAGTCTATACTAGAAAACAGAGCATCTAACAAGAGAGTTAATTATATATTCTTTGATATTGTTCACTATTGGCCCATATACTATCATTTTGTATCTCCAGTGAAGTACAGTGTCCTTATGGGCTCTAAGCTATTTTATTTAATATATAATACTGTAATACTTGAAAAGACCTACAGTTTTGTTGATATGGGTTCTCTCTACATGGACAGAGATTTATACTTTCCTAATTTACACATTTAATAGATAGTCTCTGGGAATTACTCTGGATTTCAATTTAAATCAAACAAAATAACCCAGTACAGTGGCCAAATTTCCAGGGATAATCCTTTCTGAATTTTTCTAGAATGGTTCACAAACAACAGATAAAAGATTTTATTTCTGTGTCTATATGTTGAATTTTACAACTTGATAGAACCCTCCAGAGCATGCTCTGTTTTGCCATGGCCTTAAGAGACACAGATCATTTTCAGTACATGGTGAAACACTGAAGAAGGACCTCAATAAGGATTTCTAGTTTAAAGGTTTTAAGGAGAAAAAAATGTTTTATTGAACCTATATACAATCATAGCTTGATTCTTAAAGTTAACAATCAGTGTCTTGAGGGCTATAGGCAATATTCTTAGGAAGCTAACCTACTATTTCCATTAATGCTTCCAAACATCACACAATCTCAATACTTTGAAAAAAAGGTCAGCATTTTTCAAAGCATTTGTTAAGGAGCATTTGTTATCTATTGTCCCACTTTGGATGTCTTAGTAGTTTCCAAGTTTTAATTGATGATCCTTGTCTAATTTGCCTTAAATTTTGACCTCAGGTTATTGGCAGGAAACTGATTGCCCTTTATCTCTTTTTACTACTAATTAAATAGTTAGAGCTCTTGGGAGAAATCGTGATGGTGATATGAAATTATACAAAGGTCAGATGTAATGAACACTTTTATCTTTCCATGCTATGTGTTTCAAGTTACCTTTGATTAAGTCTGTTGATGAGAAAACACACACATACACACATAAGAAATCAGTGAAATTTAAAGAAATACTGATTGTGCTTTCAAATTGCTAAGTACAGTGAGATCTATTGGGCATCATATCATAATAATCAATCATCTCTATTATTTTTAAAGTTTAACGTGAAATTTCAAATTAATGAGTGTAAGGGTTATGGGATTTAAAGATCTTCCATGCCCCATTGGACTTGCTGACATAGCAGGAAGGGGAGGGGCAAGAGGAAGCAGAAGAAGAGTTAGAGATCCGGTGGGGACTGGCGGTGGTGCGGCAGCGGCAGCAGCAGCAGCAGCAGCAGCAGCAGCCAAGATAGAGGTGGAGGCACAAACTCCTTTTTGAGCCAGCCACAATTTCTGCTAAGGACTCTTGTTGGGGACTGCCAGGGAACAGAACTGCGGGGGGCCGGAGCTGTTGTGAGCGTGCTTCCTGGACGCTGAGCAGTTGCTGTGAGTGGGGAGAGAAGTACCTTTGCCTGAGGTAGCCTGTTCTGTTTTGAAGGCTTAAGAATGTGGTTGTTTACTAAGTTAACTACTTGTGCCAATTTCATAACTACCCTGATGGCTTTGACTTTCTGGTTTTGGGACTCGGTTATTTGGTATTTTAATAAATTCTCTGGCTTTATCCCCCATATAGAGAGACTGATATATTTTGTGATTAATAACCACATAAGCCTATTTATAATCGCCATAGGCATAGTGAGTATTGCATTGTTAATACATTTGGCGACGGGGAAGGGATCACAAAATATCAGGCCTCTGTTTGGAAGCAGAGGGGCTTTAGAGGGAGAAATGGCTATCCCAGGATGGGAGGATTTGCCTTATTCCTCTCTAGCCAGAGAATGGGCCAAAAGTACAGGGCCCTGTGAAAACTGGGAACCAAGACTAAAAGAGGGAGAACCTGGAGATTTGGAAAGATGTTTGCAAGGAATACCCATAGAACCAGGCAAAGAGTTGGCAGGAGTGTGCAGGAGAGGCTGGGTCCTGCTAACAAGTTATCGTCTCATGTGTAAAAGTAGGGATAAGCTGCTGGAGGAAAGAGCTCAGATGGCTAGGGAGTTGGCTGGTTTGCTTGAGGAGTCTTCTGTGTCACAGCATTCAGAAGAGCAAACCGGAGGGACTCAGGTGGTCCAGGGAAAAGCTACTGTTCATGTAGCTAAAAGGAAGCAAAAACCTAGCAGAAGAAATGTGCACGAAGCTTTTGTACAGGCTGGGCAGAGTTGCCTAGACAGCTGCCAGGAGAATGTGTGTGTGGAGAATGCAACAAGGTTAGATGAGGAGTCTTCTAACAAAGAAGTTCTCCCCATACGAAGAAGACAGGAGAAGTGCCAGGGCGAAACAGAGTCCAAGGAGATAATTGAGGATTTCACTCAACAGGAGATTACTGACATATTGAGTAGATTCACCCAAAGAATGGGAGAGTCTTTAGTGTCTTGGATAGTAAGAATCACTGATGAAGGCGCTGGAGGAATAACACTGGACAGTGAGGATTGCTTAAAATTCATAAGTATCAGTCAGAATCCTTTTGTCCACCAAGCTTTTAGGGACTACCATGTGGGAGGAGGCCTCAGAAAAACTACTCTGTTAGCTTTAGTTGTACAGGGATGCAGAAAGCAATATCCTACTGTCTCTATGTGGCCTAGTGGAGACAGACCCTGGTACTCACTTAGAGATTGTATGAGGAAGCTAAAGGAAGAGGTAATGAAAACTACCATCATGGTTGGAGATGCAAATGCATATCATGAAACCCCCCTAGGAGTTCCTCATAGAAATATCATAGTGAAGACTGCTCCTCCTGCTTATAAGCACTTAATTCTGACTTTATTAATTGGAGAAATAGGGCACCCTCTTTCAGAGATGCTGGATAAGATTTCACAATTAAGTGACCTAGGGGAATGGGGACAAGATAAATTGCCTAGAGAGAGAAGTGTACATAGCCAGAGAATTCAGAGACAAAATAGACCAACTAGAAGGGAACTGTTTTTTGCTCTATTGAGAGCAGGGGTGGACTTTAGAAGAATAGATGGTATTCCAACTGAAGAGCTGCATAAGCTGTACCAAGAAAAGGTACTTAACATTAGAATGAATAGGGAAGCAAGAACCACCCCTGCAGGTACTCCTGAATCAGAATCTTTGTATCCAAGTTTGCCCCACCTTCAGGGTGAATAGGAAATAGGCCAGGCCCCAGCCCAGATTAAAGAAATATACAGAGGAGACTGTAGACCCCATATCAGTTTAACAATATATTGGAAGAATGGATCAACTACTGTGACATTCCATAATTTAGGTGAAGGGCCCATACAGATTCGTAAAAATGATAGGATAGTCCAAGTGATTATCGTTCCTTGTAAAACAATACCACTTGTAA
Organism: Gymnobelideus leadbeateri; assembly: GCA_011680675.1. Lineage (NCBI taxonomy): Eukaryota > Metazoa > Chordata > Mammalia > Diprotodontia > Petauridae > Gymnobelideus > Gymnobelideus leadbeateri. The sequence continues at coordinate 68,387 of WOXC01006951.1, forward strand.
AAACTGACCCTCCTCCCAAAATGACTGTCAGAGGAATTGAAGGATTTGGTTCTACTGATAGAATAAAATCGGGAGCTAAAGTATGGGTAAAAAGGAAGCCAGATGATATTCCAAAGGCTGCAGAGATTATAGCACATGGGAGGGATAACACTGTAACTATTGTTTATTCCGGAGAAGATGATTACAAAGTTGTACCCTTAACTCATATATTCTACCGTGAGTGAGGCTACAGTAGTCTGGTTATTTTCTCTTTGCTTTTTCTTGGCTTTTTGTCTGTTTACCTTGTTTGCTAGATTTGTTTCCACAGGCTTGGTACCCTCCACCTGTAGACGCCCGATAGCTTAAGCTGGATGTCACCCCCTGTCTGCAACTGTGATGTGTCACCCTTGGACTTGGCATCAAGCACATTAAGAACTGACCTCTCAAATGGGACCCCTTGGGACAGGGACAGCTCTACATCCGATTACAGCAGCAAGTAGCCATGGAAGAAGAGATCTTCGCCCCTTACCCCAAGATTTCGGGGCCCCATTTGTTTCGGGGGGGAATGATGGGGAGCTTGTGCTCAAACCCCACCATGAAATATTGTTTTCTGTTTTCTGTGTTTATTGTGTGCTATCTTTGTTATGTTGTTGTAAAATTCTGTTGACACCAGTTATTCCTAATATACTTTTGCCAAGTAAGGGACATGAAAGATCTTGGGGCCGAATGTAAGGGTTATGGGATTTAAAGATCTTCCATGCCCCACTGGACTTGCTGACATAGCAGGAAGGGGAGGGGCAAGAGGAAGTGGAAGAAGAGTTAGAGTTCAGTTGGGGACTGTTGGTGGCCACAGCAGCAGCAGTAGCAGCCAAGATAGAGGTGGAGGCACAAACTCCTTTTTGAGCCAGCCACAATTTCTGCTAAGGACTCTTGTTGGGGACTGCCAGGGAACAGAACTGCAGGGGGCCGGAGCTGTGGTGAGCACGCTTCCTGGACACTGAGCAGTTGCTGTGAGTGGGGAGAGAAGTACCTTTGCCTGAGGTAGCCTGTTCTGTTTTGAAGGCTTAAGAATGTGGTTGTTTACTAAGTTAACTACTTGTGCCAATTTCATAACTACCCTGATGGCTTTGACTTTCTGGTTTTGGGACTCGGTTATTTGGTATTTTAATAAATTCTCTGGCTTTATCCCCTATATAGAGAGACTGATATATTTTGTGATTAATAACCACATAAGCCTATTTATAATTGCCATAGGCATAGTGAATATTGCATTGTTAATACAATGAGGTAAAAAAATTTAACATGCTATTCCCAGTGCAGAGTTCCCATAGGTAGGGATAGGTATTTGCTAATTGTAGCCCATCATTCAAAAGAATTCAGACTAAATTGTCACATGGAAAAGGGCAAGAAGAAGACTACCTTTTGTCCTTTCTCATATCCCCAGAATTTAGTACAATCCTTGGCACATAGTAGGTGCTTAATAATTGTGTATTAACTGAATACCCAATTTAGAGTATAAAACACTATAGGATGGACAATCTATAAAATTCATCTATTCGTACATATACATACACACACATATACATCTGTGCCTGTGTGTTTTATGCAGACAGTGAAAACAAACATGGAGATGTAATCAGGATTGAAAAAGAAAAGGAAGAAGGTTGAATTATTTTTGTGTTTTGCATGATGCCTTTATGGACCCTAAGCTACTCTCTGATATTAAGGTACATTGATATTGTACTTTTCTTTGATCAAGTAAAATTGAGAGCACATTGTAGTTGTGAGCAATCTATAAATATGTCACAAATAAAGAATAGTGTAGGAAAATTATTTAATAAGTATATCAGGGAAGTGTGTGCCTAAAGAGGAAGGTTTGCTTCTCAGAAAGTAATAATGAGGTAAAATATATAGAGATTCCATGTGCTCCATTGTTATTTCCACCATGTACAAATATACAGAGAAATATACAAAATCTGAGATTGACGTCCTACCTTATATTTATGTGAAGATGGTGACGGTGACAAGGTTCACAGAAGATGAAAGATAGATATATTGCAGTGTAGTGCATTGTAAAACACATCAATAAGATCATAAAATTGTTGACTTATTAAATTTAAAAACCTAGCAGCAACAGGGAGTTACTATAGGTTATTAAGCAGGTGAGTTATGCATGTTCTTTAAGTATGGTCGTATGTATGGCTGAGTAACCACATCTGAGACTTTTAAAGGAAGACTAAGGTTTTTGAAAGAGTAGCAGCAATTACTATATATCTGTATATATAGCCTTCATATGAGTCAGACTAACAAAGAGAAAAATGATTTGGGGAAATTCATACTTCTGTGATTTTCCACAGCCATTAATATATAGAAATATAATTTCCATGGTCTCATGGAGGTACAGCTTTTTGAGACAGTATAATTAAGGACATAATTATACCTTTTCTCTCTCTATTTGTGGGGTGTTTTGGAAAAATAAAATAGCAGTGAGAAAAAATTTTCAAAATAGAAATCTCAATAAAAAATACTCAATACAATAAAGAAAATCCAAAAAATAATAAAAGATCAAAACAGAACAATATGCATGTAGGTATATATGTATGAATCTGTACACACACATCCTATATGTGCATACTGATTTAGATACATATACATATAGTATTCCTACATATACACATGCACATATTTTTATTGATTCAAAGTAACAAAAAAATAAAAGAATTGAAAGGTCCTCATATTGGCTTTAGGACAATAGAGATGACCTCCTAAATTTCCATGAGAGATCATTTAGCAGACATAAACCAGATGCAACTTATCTTACCTATCTTATAATTATCATAATTGATAATTATAATTATCTCAATTATCTCAAATGCTTAATATTCATCAATACTAAATTGAATGTTAATTCCATTAAAAATCTGAATGGTCTCTTCAAAAGAATTATAATTGTTTTAAATTTTTAACAGTGATTTTTAATTTTAAAGATATTTTTAACTTGTAAATTAAATTGTATTAAAAATATACATTTTCAAATGCATAGCTATAATAAGCCTTTTCCCCAATAGGTCTTATTAACCTTCTCACTTTACATGTTTGAAGCTTAATACATAGACTTGAATAGGTTAAATGTTTGTTCAAGGTCATAGGGCTAGTGAATAGAAATTGCCAAAACTAGAATATGGGACTTTTTAATTCTTCTTCTGGCATTCATTCTACCCTAGTACATTTTTTCTCAGTGCTTTCTTTTTTTCTTTTAAATTCATTTACTTTTAATTTACAACATTCAGTTCCACAAGTTTTTGAGTTCCAAATTTTCTCCCCCTTCTCCTTCCCACTCTCCCACCCATGGTGGTATGCAATCTGATATAGGTTTTGAAAATATCTTCACATTAAACATGAGTCAAGTTGTAAAGAAAAACTTGTAACCAATGGAATGAACAACATAGACGAAGAAACAAAACAAAACAAAGCAAAAGGGAGAGATTTGCTTCAATCTGAATTCAGACTCTGTAATTCTATCTCTGTATTCGGATAGCTTTTTCCAGCATGAGCTTTTTGGAATTGCCTTATATCCTTGCCTTGCTGAGAAGAAGCCAGCAGCTCAAAGTTAGTCATCATAGGTACTCTCAGTGCTTTTATTTGTATGCCATGTTATATATAGTCTAATCTCATTCATTTAAAGTTGATTCAATCAAGTTGGTTGAATCAGTTTTATATATATTTTAGGGAGTAGCATTAATATCAATGTATACCTTAATTATGCAGAATGGTGTCTTTCTTCAAAAGTCCTAGTTTCTGCTGAGACCTATACATTCTGGTGACTAGATATAAGAGGATTAGAAAGAACCTGGTACTTTAAAGAGGTGTGACTGTTAATTGTGCTGAACAGGGTTTGAAAAAATTATGCCTGATAAGATCCAGGGAGGCATACCAGAGAGAAAATGTGACCTGGAAGGAGAACTTCCCTCTTATCCCATACCCCAGTACCTTCTATGTGTTTCTTTGTCAGATATCCCTAGTTCTGGTTCAGCAGTCTAGAAACTGCTGGCTATGATGTAGCAGCAAGCACCCCAGCATCCCCAGAGTGGCTGCCAACACAGGTTCTTAGATCTGCTTTTGTAAAGGAAAGCAACTCAAAATCAGTTAACAAGCTTACTTTAATCAAACAAACATATATTACCTAGTTCAGGGGGAAAAGGTCAGCAACCCCGAACTTCAGAGTATACAGACAGATCAAACAGACAGGCTTCCAAACTGTCCAATCATTATATCAATACCAAAATCACAGTTACTAGAGAGGGAAGCATCAACATCTAGGTTTTCAAAGCCGGGGGGCTCTCAACAGCTGCCCAGAATCTCATCTGGTCAATTCACACAACACTTCTCAAAGTGAGCCCCAAAGCAAACTCTCTCCTCAGGGTTTATATAGCCTTCTCCTGGCTCAGAGAATGTAACAACCTTCTTGATCCACTGCCCAATCACAAAGTATCAAGGTGTGGGCTTTCCTGAAAAACAAGCCTCCTACCACAGGCTCCAGGTGCACTTAAGCTAGGGGTAGAGAAGATCTTTAAATTTGCATTTCCATTACATATGGTAAAACTGTGACTGTGTGTATAGAAAATTTTGCCTAAGAAGCAGCATGTATTTACATCATGAGTTCAGAAGCTACTGGGCCACACAAGAGTTGCAAAGAATACTGGTGAGAAAATTCCTTCCTCTACTTACTGAGATGTTGACTGCAGGGCCCAGGGAGCAATTCCCTTAATGTAGGTGCCAAAGACAGGGGGAAGGGAGTAAAATTTTGGAGTGACCTTTTAATGGTGATGGTTAGTTTTTAGAAGAATGGAGATAGCTGACTTTTTACCTAAGTGGAGTGTGATTCTGCAAGGGTTTTAAGAATGTATCTCTTTAAGTCATATTTTATAACGTATATTGTGAGCATATTTCCTTTTGGCTTATGCTGAGGTGAAAAGGAAAAATGACCCAAAGTATACTTGGAGAATTTCCTTGAATTCTAGATGGGAGCCTAACAGGCTAATTTTGTTAAATATATTTTATATTAGAAATTAAAGACCAAAGGAACTAAATCTTGGGCTAAAGTTGTAGGCAGGTTCTCTTGCCTTTATGAAAACTTTCTACCCCATCACGGTGGCACACATCTGTTATTTTTACAACTGTGAATGTTGGAGTTCATGGATTCATTGAGCTTGAGCGTTCTAAGCTGCACTGGGTCTAAGCCAATTAGTAGTTCAAACGGTCTGGCACCAATATGCTGAGTCTCCATGAGTCAGGGAATGCCATGCTGCCTAAGGAAGGGTGAATAGACAAGGCCAGGTCCCAAATGAATGGAGCAGATAAGAGTTTTTCTGTTGATCTACAGTGGGTTTTGAGACAGTAAGTTGTCATTGCATTTGTAGGCTATGTGAGATAAAGAGAATCATTCTCCAAAACAAAAACAATAAGTAGAAAAATTCCTAAACTGTCACCCAAATAAAAATCTCTTATGTGGAAAGTTCATCTGACTGATTCCCCAATCCCCCACTTTATATATGGATGAGATTTTAGATGTGGGTTACTCATCCTAAAACTTGTCATTGTGAAGATGTTTTCTAGTTCATAAAATTATGAGATGTATCAAACTAGTGGGAGAGAAGATTGTGATTTATTTTCTACATGCTTGCTACTTTCATGAGCCTAAACTAAACATAAAATAATGCTAGCAACTTTTCTCCTTCCATGTCTGCAAGGTATAAAACAGAGACCTCTGAAAGTAAGAAGAAAGGTGTTTGCCACCTTTTTCAATTTGGTATGTCCAAAGTATAAATCTATAATCCAACTATACAGGAAGTAGCATTTTGTTCTGTTTTTGTTTTAGGTAGTTGATAAATTTAGTCTTGTCACAACAAACTCTGTATAATAATATTTACATTCCTCTCATTACAATGTAGAGTCCCTGAAAACAGGAAAACAAAGCAACATTATATGATTGAGATTTATAGTACATGCCCCCTTAGACATTAGTAGTTTGCCATTTGTTTAACATAAAGGATGGTTTTATACTTTAACTTCAATAATTTAGTAGTGATCGTTTCCATTAATTTTTTATCTGTTTTGTTGATATTTTAAAGTTATTTTATTATTTTGCATACAATATTTTATTCCATACAGATCTTCCCATATTTCTTTGAATTCAGCAAAGACATCATTCCATATGGGATTACAATGTCCCAATTATATTCTTCATTCACAATATATTTTGCTATTTCACTGTATGCGAAATCTGTTTTTAAACTTTTGCTATTATAAATTGTATTGCTATTCATATGTCTATAAAGATATTTTTCTCCTTTTTGTCAATTGCTTCCTTGAAATAAAGACTCAAAATTAACACAAAGGTAATTAATTCATTGGATGACCGAAAGGTTACAAAAAAGATGTTGACATGTTGTTTCATTGAATAGAATCCTAGTAGCTGAAATTTAATTAGGATAATTTTAAAATCATGAAGTTGGGCTTAAATCAAATTTAAAGTACATGCAATGAAAGAGCATGCATAGATAAAAATTTGTAATAGTGATTCCTTCCATCTTTTGAATTCTGACATCCTGAGTTCTTGGGCATTTAGTGAACTATAAACACAATGTGAGTCAATATTGTGATATGTCTGCCTAAAACTGTAATGAGGTGGGGGTCTGGCTTTTGTTCAGATTGCTTGGAATGTAATCTTCCTATGTGAAGGATCTGGGCTCATGCTTCCCAAAAACTTATGTAAGTGAAAGTCTTTGGAGAGACTGGAGCATGTTGCAGTTACATTTGGCAGCTCATTCTGTTTAGTTAGCTGTCTGGTGAAGGGGAGGTTCTCTGAATGGCTTTGCACATATTCAGAAAAGTCTCAGTTTCAACTACTTCCTCTTTTCCATTCCATTCCACATTGTCTTCAGCTGCAATCTGGTGTTGTGGAGACAACTGAGAGACTATGCTGTACAGGGAAGAGCTGCAGAAACTTCAACCTTAGGGGTCAAATGTGGACCTCCTCCTCCCCAAGAATTAAGAATTCCTTGGTCTTTTTCTTTTCTCTTTGAATTCTAAGTGCAGGAGGTAGAGGCACCAACTTTGAAAGACCAAGAAACAGGAATCAAAGAATCATAATCCAGGTCAAGGTTTGTAACAAATCTAACTCATGTCCCCAGGAGCAAGGAATACTTTTCTAGAATGACAGTTGGGATCTTTAAAGCTCTCAAAGATACCAGCAGAAAAAAGTTTTTTATCTGGTAGTTGTGCTATGAAGTTGGGCATGATGTTGGTGTGACCAATGCTATATATGAACTGAGCTAAATTTACAAAGCTAATTTCCTCCTAGCTCCCTGTTTAGACCAAGATACTGTAAAGGGGATATTGACCTTGAGGTGTTGCAGGAATATTTACATGTTTGTTCTTATACCGGTGAAGCAAATATCACTTTAAAAAAGCTACCTGGTATTAAGTGGTTAAATGGAATTTGGGTACTAGTCATAGCTTCACAATACAGGGCAATGCATCTGGTGAGGGTTTGAGCCAATACTAGAGAAAAGATACACCTTCAAAAACTCAGGATGCCCGAAAGATCTGACAGGGTCTTGTAGAGCCCACATGTCTCTGAGAGGGGGTGGCAATGTCCTTGTCACACTATGACACTAGAGTACATTAAGAGAGTATTCAAGTCAAGGGAGGCAATCATTCCATATTAATTTGCATTTTTCTGATTATTTGTAATTTTTAATACTTTTCAGGTGGTTGTTGGTAGTTCACATTTCTTTTTTTTTCTTCAGATATTCAGCCACTATTTATTGGGAGTTACTCAAACTCATAGATTGGCAAATCTGACTAGATATAGGTGGTTAGAAAAGATGTTTTGCCTCTAATCAGATTCTTAGCAGCAGCGATGAGAGCAACAACAATAACAAATGTTTACTTTGTGTCAGGCGTTATGCTATGCCATGTGAACACAAATAAAACTTAAAAAAAAAACAAAACAAAAAGAATCCCTGTCCTGAAGAACCTCATATTCCAATAAGGAAGACATCAGGCAAACAACTATGCACATAGATGAATATGGAACAAACTGGAGATAATTTTAGAATGAAGGCAATTTGTACATTTGTTTTTTCTATAGTCATAAATGTGTTCTCCACTAACAGTGGAAAGAGATATGATATAGACTTGTAGCGGCAAGCACCCCAGCATCCCCAGGTTGGCTGCCAACACATGTTCTTAGATCTGCTTTTATAAAGGAAAGCAACGCAAAATGGGTTAACAAGCTTACTTTAATCAAACAAACATATATCATTTACCTAGTTCAGGGGAAAGAGGTCAGCAACCCGAACTTCAGAGTATACAGACACATCAAACAGACAGAGAAACAAACAGATCAAGCAGACAGGCTTCCAAACTGTCCAACCATTATATCAATACCAAATCACAGTTACCAGAGAGGGAAGCATCAACATCTGGGTTTTCAAAGCCAGGGGGCTCTCAATAGCTGCCCAGAGTCTCATCTGGTCAAATCACACAACACTTCTCAAAGTGAGCCCCAAAGCAAAGCCTCAAATCAGGGATTATATAGTCTTCTCCTGGCTCAGAGAATGTAACCACCCTCTTGACCACTGCCCAATCACACAGCATCAAGGTGTTCCTGAAAACCAAGCCTCCTGCCACAGGCTCCATGTGACCACATTCAGCCTATTAGGGGGCAGAATATATTTTCAAATCAAGGAAGCTTCTCAGAGTCACTTAAATCAATCAAAGTCTCTTAAGCCAATCAAAGGGCCTAGGGGCAGGGAAGATCTTCAAATCTGCATTTCCATTACAATACTTTAATACTTTTTCTCTTTCTCTCTGTCTCTGTCTCTCTGTCTTTCTGTCACTCTCTGTTTCTTTGTCTATCTCTGTATCTTTATGCCTTTCTCTCTTTTTCTCCTTAATATATTTGCCTTTGCCCCCTCAATATAAATCATTATTATTTTAAATCTACACTGCATTTCTTTGGGAATCTAGGGAATAGTATAAGATTCAACCTGTAGATTAATTTGTCTGTTATCATAATTTTTGTTATATTGGAATGGTTCAACCATGAACATCAAGTATCTTTTTAGTTATTTAGCCCTACCTTTATTTCTGTGAAAAAATATATTTATATAAATTCAATGATTTTTAACATATTAAAATAAATATGCAATGCATTTTAAATTTATTTTGAAATATATATATATATATTTTCTGTTTTATCATCAGTTACAAATATTATTATTTGGGGGACTGCTTTTTTAGCCTGCTATACTGGCTAAGGTATAATCACAGTTATTTTTGTTATTTCTATAGGTTTTTCTAAGTAAAGCATAGCATCATCCAACAGCAGAGATTTTTTTCTTATTTACCAATATTTATTCCCTTAATTTATTTTTCTCATTTCATTGCTACAGCTAGTATTTCATTCTAAGATATAAATATTTATTCCTGTATGAATGGTGTCCTAGAGATTATGCCTACTCTTAAAATTATCTAAAATAAGAAAAATTTTAAGGCCTATTATTTTTTGAGTGAAAATTATTTAACAGGCTAACAAGTTATCATTAAATTGGGTCAGCTTATTCCTCAGCAATTAATGAAAAAAAAAATTGGTTCACAGAGCTTCTTTTTATAATAGAAAAAAGGAATAGAAAAATAATTGATAAAAATAATAATTGAATATAATTCAACTGGAAAAGACAGATCATCTGACTAGCTGTTCCCAGGCTTTTTTAGCTGTTGGCAACATTTAGCTGTCAAAGTAAGATTACTCCAGAAGTCTTTGCCTTACAGGTGATGCCTTTGTAACCAGAAAGCTCATTTTAAAGTGGACCTTATGGTTTGTAGTTAGCAGTCACTCCCCACCCATCTTCTGGCTGCTATGATTCCACTATTCAACTAAGACTTAACCTTTTGCTCAAGGAAAAAAAAAAGAGCTTGTCCACTAAGGCCAGAAAGAGGAATTTAACGTTTAGCCAACTACTCTTTTTCCAGCTTCCAGAAAGGAGCACTTAGCCTTTAGTCAACCTCTCTCTCTCCATCTGCTAGAAAGGGGAACTTAGCTTTTTAAAACAGACTTAAAATCATATCATTATTTTTATTCCTAAAAAGGTATATGTGTTACTATAAATTATCTATTATGAAAATATAAAGTCTTATCAATCTATCTATTCAGTAAATCTATAACAACCTAGACTTCAGGGGAATATCTTTATTAGTTTAGCTTAACTGTTAGGGCTAGCTTTTCATAAGAAGGGAGCTTAATCCTATAATCAAACTAAAAATAAATGAAGTAATCAGTACTAACTGAATTCCTTTTCATTACAAAATCAAAGTGAAAAACATATACATATTACAAACTATAAGGCAGATATGCTACTTAAACATATTAGTATATAAGGATAATTTATCATTCTCCATTTCATGGAAAAGATTCCATTATGTATACAAACACACACACACACTCACACATGCACGCACACAAATGCAGCTAGGTTGCAAAGTGGATAGAAAGCAAAGAACTTCAAATCAGAAAGAACCTAAGTTCAAAGCTGAACTCAGACATTTTTTAGCTGTATTATAATGACCTTGTCACCTACTTCCTGATTGCCTGTTTTCTTATCTATAAAATGGGGATGTTAATAGCACTTTCTTCCCTAAGTGAATTTGCTGTCTGTTTTAAAAATTATTTATATATTAATTTTTAACATCTAGTTAAAAATATTTCTAAATTGTTTTTCCTTTCCTACCTCTCCTCCACTCATTGGGAAGGCAAGTAGTATGAGATCAATTATTAATGTGAAGTCATAAAAATATATTTCCCTGTAGTGGTATTATTAGATAAAAAAAGAAAAAGAAGTATGTTTCAATTTGCATTTATAGTTCATCAGTTGTCTCTCTGGTGGTGGATAGCATATTTCGTCATTTGTCCTTTGGAACTATTTTGGATCATTATCTTGATCAGAATAGCGAAGTTTTTCATAGTTGATCACTGTTACAATTTTGCTGTACAGTGTTCTCCTTGTTCTGCTCTGTTATCACCTCATGTAAATCTTTCTAATTTTTCTATAACCATTCTGCAGATAATGTCTTCTAGCACAATAGTATTCCATCACAATCTTATACCACCATGTGTTCCTCAGTTCCCCAATGGATAGGCAATTGTTACTTCTTTGCCACCACAAACTATAAAGGTCCTTTTCTCTTCTCCTTGATCTTTTTGATCTAGTAGTAATAGTGCTGGACCAAAAGATATGCACAGTTTTATAAACCTTTAACAGAAGTTGCAAATTGTTCTCCAGAATGGTTGGACCAATTCACAACTCCATCAACAATTGTAATGGAAATGCAAATTTAAAGATCTTCCCTGCCCCTAGCTTAAGTGCACCTGGAGCCTGTGGTGGGAGGCTTGTTTTTCAGGAAAGCCCACACCTTGATACTTTGTGATTGGGCAGTGGGTCAAGGAGGTTGTTACCTTCTCTGAGCCAGGAGAAGGCTATATAAACCCTGAGGAGAGAGTTTACTTTGGGGCTCACTTTGAGAAGTGTGTTATTTGACTGGATGAGATTCTGGGCAGCTGTTGAGAGCCCCCCGGCTTTGAAAACCTAGATGTTGATGCTTCCCTCTCTGGTAACTGTGATTTTGGTATTGATATAATGATTGGACAGTTTGGAAGCCTGTCTGTTTGATCTGTCTGTATACTCTGAAGTTCGGGGTTGCTGACCTTTTCCCCCTGAACTAGGTAATATATGTTTGTTTGATTAAAGTAAGCTTGTTAACTGATTTTGAGTTGCTTTCCTTTACAAAAGCAGATCTAAGAACCTGTGTTGGCAGCCACTCTGGGGATGCTGGGGTGCTTGCTGGGGTGCAATGCATCAATGCACTGATTTTTCCACATTTCCTCCAGCATTTGTCATTTTCTCTTTTTGTCATGTTAGCCATTTGGATAAATGTGACGCATGGTGTCTCAGAGTTGTTTTAATGTCAATTCTCTAATTGATAGTGAATTAGAGCATTTTTAAAAATGTGACTATTGATAGTTTTTATTTCTTCTTCTGAAAACTATCTGTTCATATCCTTTGACCATTTTATCAATTTGAGAATGGCTCTTATTTTTTTTATAAATTTGGCTCAGTCTCTATATACTGAGGAAAAAGGAGGCATTTATCAGAGAAACTTGCTTTGAAAAAAAAAATTCCCCACTTTCCTGTTTCTTCTAATTTTGGATGAATTGGTTTTCTTTGTGAAAAAAACTTTTAAATTTCATTTAATCAAAATTATAAATTTTCCTTCTTGTGATCCTCTCTATCTCTTATTTGGTAATAAACTCTTCTCTTATCCATAGATCTAACAGACTTTTTCCCCCGGTGTACCCCTTCACTTAAGATTTCATCATTTAGCTCTAAATAACATATATTTTGATGTTATTTTGGTATATAGTACAAGAAGTTGGCTTATTCTTATTATCTGTCAAATCACTTTACAGCGAGTTCTTGCTTCAAAAGCTTAGATCTTTGGGTTTATCAAACTCTAGATTGCTATGGTCCTTCACTATTGTGTATTGTGTACTTCATCTGTTCCCTGATCTACAGCTTTCTAAAGAGGTACCAGTTTGCTGTGATGATTACCACTTTGCAATATGGTTTTAAATTTGGACCTGCTAAGCTTTCTTCCTTTATGTTTTTTTTTCCCATTTATTTCCTTTGATATTCTTGACAATTTGTTTTTCCAGATGAATTTGTTATTATTTTCTTCTATCTCTATAAAATAATTATTTGGTATTTGATTGAAATGGCACTAAAGAAACAAATTAATTTAGTTAGAATTGCCATCTTTTTTATATTGGTTCAACAAACCCATAAGCTTAGGTGGATCCAAGATGGCAAAGTAGAAGCACAAACTTGGGGTGAGCTCCCACTCCAATTGCTTCTAATATATGTAAAAAAAATGACTCTAAACAAATTTTAGAGCTACAGAACCCACAAAGTGACAGAGAGAAACAAATCTCCCACTGAAGGCAGCCTAGCAGGCTGATAGGAAGGAAGCTGATAGGAAGCAGGCTGATAATGCACAAAGCTGGGAGCCAAGCTCAGTCACACATGAGATATGTGGTTCTGGCACCGGGGTGGCCCTGACCAATGGGGGCCAGAGCAGAGTTCAGGAAAATGAATCACCAGTAGCTGTGATGGTTTCCAGACTTCTCAACCCATAAACACCAAAGAAAAAGTAAAACGCCTGTGTGGAACACTGTTGGAACAGGGAGACAGAAGAGCATGGTCCGGCCCCTGACCCTGGGGCGAGAGGTGGTGGAGGCATGGCAGAGGCTGCCGCACAGCTACTTCTAGAGCTTCTGGCCTTCATATTGGAGGGGGACCAAGCAACTATTCAGAGGGTAAATGCTCTTGCTTTGACATGTTTGGATCTGAATCACAGTTTTGGGTGGTGGTCCTGGGGTGTGTGGTCAGTGTAGGAGAGCATGCCCTCCTAATAGCTCCAGCAGCTGGGAAAACCCTAGCAATTTAGGACAAAGCTCTCTCCATTTCTGAAGCAGAGTTCTACCATGGCAAAGAGCTCAAAAGTCAAGTAATTGGATGGCAATATGAGCAAGCAGAGGAAGCACAAACAAACCATAGAATCCTTTTTGGGGGACAAAAAGGACCAAAGCATGGAGCAGTAGGAAGACAATAAAGTTAGTACTCTTCCATCAAAAGCTTCTAAAAATTATGAATTGGTTATAGATCATGGAGGAGCTCAAGAAGGATATTGAAAATTAAGTAAGAGAAGTGGAGGAAAAATTGGGAAGAGAAATGAGAATGATGCAAGAAAATCATGAAAAGCAAGTCAGTGACCTGCTAAAAGAAACCCCCCCCCCCCAAATACTAAAGAAATAACACCTTAAAAAATAAACTAACTCAGATGGAAAAAGAGGTCTCAAAAGCCAATGAGAATGCCTTAAAAAGCTGAATTTGCCAGATGGAAAAAGAATTTCAAAAACTCACTGAAGAGAATAATTCCTTCAAAATTAGATTGCAGCAATTGGAAGCTAATGACTTTATGAGAAATCAAGATAATATAAAACAGATCCAAACAAATGAAAAAATTGAAGGCATTGTGAAATATTTCATTGGAAAAACCACTGACCTGGAAAATACATCCAGGAGAGATAAGTTTAAAATTATTAGACTACCTGAATGCCATGATCAAAAAAAGATCCTAGACACCATCTTTCAAGAAATTATCAAGGAAAATTGCCCTGATATTCTAGAACCAGAGGGCAATATAGAAATTTAAAAAATTCACTGATTACCTCTTGAAAAAGATTCCCAAAAGAAGTCTCCTAGGAATATTATAGTCAAATTCCAGATTTCCCAGGTCAAGGAGAATATACTGCATACCACTGAATCCTTTTTGGGGGACAAAAAATATTCAGGAAGAAACAATTTGAGTATTGTGGAAACAGAATCAGAATAACACAGGACCTAGCAGCTTCTACATTAAGGGATCAAAGGGCTTGGAATATGATATTCTGGAGGCCAAAGGAGGTAGATTTAAAACCAACAATCACCTATGCAACAAAACTGAGTATAATGTTTCAGAGGAAAATATGGTCATTCAATGAAATAGAGGATTTTCAAGCATTTTTTTATGAAAAATCAGATCTAGATCTGAATAAAAAATTTGACTTTCAACTACAAGAAGCAAGAGAAGCATGAGAAGGTAAACAGGAAAAAGAAATAATAAGGAACTTATTAAAATGGAACTATTTACTTTCCTACATGGAAAAACTATAATTGTAACTCATAAGACTTTTCTCAGTATGAGGAAAGTTTAAGGGAATATGTACGTGTATGTATACATGCATATATATGTATGTATAGGAGGATATATGTGTATGTAAATATATATGTGAGTGTGGGCATATGTAGGTACATGTATACATAGACAGAGTGCACAGGATGAGTTGAATATGAAAGAAAGATATCTAAAAAAAATTAAGAGGTGAGAGGAATTTATTGGGAGAAGGAGAAAGGGAGAGACTGATCAGGGTAAACTCTCTCATATAAAAAAGGAAAGAGAAAATGGTTACAATGGAGGCGAAGAGCAGGGAGGTGAAAGGGAATGGGACAACCTTACTCTCATTGAATTTCACTTAAGGAGGGAATTACATGCACATTCAATTGGGCATCTCACCCTACAGGAAAATAGGGGGAAAGGGAATAAGAGGGGGGATGATAGAAGGGAGGGCAGATTGGGGGAAAGGGCAGTTAGAAGCAAACACTTTTGAAAAGGGATAGGGTTGGGGTGGCTAGATGGTGCAGTAAATAGAGCACCAGCCATGGAATCAGGAGGACCTGAGTTCAAATCTGACCTCAGACACTTAACACAAAACTAGTGGCATGAACTTAAGCAAGTCACTTAACCATAATTGCTCTGCCTTTCCCATTCCAAAAAGGAAAAAAAAAAGAGGAAAAAAAGAAAAGGGATAGGGTCAAAGAAGAAAATAGAATAACTGGGGGGCAGGATATGATGGAGGGAAATATAGTTAATCTTTCACAATATAACTACTATTGAAATGTTTTGTCTAACTACACATGTACAACATATATTGAATTGCTTAAAGGGAAAAAATCTAGAATTCAAAGTTTAAAAAAGATGTTTAAAAATTGTTTTTGTTTTTGTCTTTTTTGGTTTGTTTGTTTTTTTAACAGGCAACTGGGAAATAAGATATAATGGCATTGGGGTATAGAAATCCATCTTGCTCTACTAGAAAGTTGGGGGGAAATGGGGAAAGATATGAGAGATCAAATCAGGGAAAAGGGTATTCAGTATGCTTGCTATTTTGGGTTGGGGGTAGGGCAAAGATGGGGAGAAAAATTTGTAACTGAAAATCTGGTAGAAATGAATGTTGAAATCCAAAAATAAATAAATAAATAAAAACAAAAAACAAAGAATCCCATGAGCTATTACTACTTCTCCATTCTAAAAAAAATCTATATTTATTTAGAAAATGTTTGCAATTGTATTCATATAGTCCCTGGGTTTATCTTGAGAAATACAATCCTAAGTTTTGTTTTTGTTTTTGATAATGTTTATAGTTATTTTAAATGGAATTTCTTTTTCTGTCTGTTGTCACTGGGTTTTGTTGGTAGCATATAGAAATCCTAATTTGTGTGGTTTTATTTTATATCCTACAACTTCACAAAAGTATTTAATTATTTCAACTAGTTTTTTTTTTTTTAAAGCAATTGGGGTTAAGTAACTTGCTCAAGGTTACACGGCTAGTCATTTTTGATTTATGCGTGGGTGCTCATTTTCTGAGGCCGGATCTGATCTCGGGTCATCCAAACTCCGAGGCGGGCACTCTTACTCACTGCGCTACCTAGCTGCCCCTTTAGGGCAATTGGGGTTAAGTAACTTGCCCAAGGTTACACGGCTAGGTTTTTGTTTGTATGGATTAAGTGTCCGAGGCCGGCTCTGAACTCAGGTCCTTCTGATTCCAGGGCCAGCGCTCTATTCTCTGCGCCACCTAGCCGCCCCTAGTTTTTTTTTTTTAATTGCTCTGCAGGCTTTAAGTATATGATCATCCCATCTGCATAGAGTGATAATTTTATTTCCTCATTGACTGTTTTTATTCCTTCAATTCCCTTTTCTCGTCTAATTGCTATATCTACAATTTCCAATACAATATTAAATAATAATAGTGATAATGGACATCATTGTTTCACTCCTGATCTCTGGGGTTGTGGGGTGGGAATGGGGGGGGGTCTAGTTTATCTCCATTATAGCTAATGCTTGCTCTTAATTTTAAAGAGATGCTACTTATCATTTTAGGAAAGGTTTCATTTCTTCCTTTGCTTTTTAGTGTTCTTAATAGGAAAGGTGTTTTTAATTTCATCAAAAACTTTTTCAAAATTTGACAATCATAGGATTTTTCTTGTTCTTATTAATGATATGGACAATAATGCATATAGATTATGTGTGTGTGTGTGTGTGTGTGTGTGTGTGTGTGTGTAATTGAACCAGTCCTACAATCCTTATATAACTCTGAAATAAAAATTAGCTTTACCTCTGAGTTCTACTGAATTAATTTTATAATGTAATTTGTATTTATGTGATTTTTAGAATTGTTATTCCTGCCTGAACTCACTTCACTCAAAAATGTTCTAGTCTGAATTGATTTAAAGTCCTGGTGGAAAGTGAGTGATACCATAGCTCATCCACCTAGCCCCAGGGAGCATTTGCTTGCTAACCAGTTTAATCTGGCACTCCATTGTTGATTGTAAACTAGGGACCAGTTTAAACTGGATGCTTCACCATCCTCCCCCCCTGCATTCTTTAGTCCTTACCTGATTTTGTAAAACTAAGGGTGGTTTGATCTTTCCCAGGAGGCCAACTAAGCTCATGGTCCTGATTTGGGTGGTTCTGATTTTCTAGCCAAGATTACTTTTTGTCTCTTAAAAATAGTTCAGTAGAGGATTGACTTTTTATCTTTTTGAGAATAGCTTATGTAGAACTGTAATTAATTTATCTTAAAAATGTTATATTTAATTTATTTACAAATCCACCAAGTCTTAGGTGCTAATTTGATTTTGTTTTTGTATTTTCCCCATATGGGTTTATTTTTCATACTGAGACCTTTTTGCTTAGGTTATCTATTATTTTTTTGTTTGTTTGTTTTTCTCAGAGACACTAAAGAATGTGGTCTACAATGATAAAGGGAGTACACTCATCAATGAGATAACAGATATATTAATTTATCAAACCATGGCATAGTGTATAGAATATTGAGTTTAGCTTTCAAAGACTGGGCCCTTATCATTCTATTCCCTTAATCTTTCTTTTTTTGTTTGTTTTTTTCTTTATGAATTAGAAGATGGAAATTATGGGCTTATGGGATCTGAACCCCTAAAAAGAAAAGACCACATCATTGGGACCTGGACCCCTAAAAGTCCCTGAAATTTCTCACATATTACAGTAGCTCACAGCATCTCTGTTTTACCTGAGGCATCTGCCCTATCCCATTAGATACTCTGTCCTTTCACTGTGCCCCTAGACCCAGTCCAAACTACTTAACTCCTTTCATTGTCTGTACCTGGAATACCTGGACCACCCTAGGGTAAAGGCTAGTCCTTAATCCCATCCAGACTCCTCTGTGGCTCCCTAACCACCCAAGGTTAAACATACCACTCCTTAATCTTATCCAGATTTTCTCAGTCTTTTTGATATATATGTATCAGTCCCATCCTTATCTAAGAATAGGCAGATTCACTAGGAACTCCACCCAGTCCTATTGGTGATACAGTACTGCAGATTTACTAAGAATCTTGCCCACTTAACTAGTGTTACAATAAAACCTCATTATTTTGACTGAAAGAAGACTTGAGTAGTGAAATTATTTTGAAGCATAACCCCCCTGTACACTGATGTTTTGGGGTTCACACCACCCCAAACTGCAACAGCAACATTCACTTTTCATAGTGTAAAATAACTTTCAAGATCTATTCTTGTACATTTTAATTAAGTCACATAAGTAACCATTGACATTAGCACAAAATGTGGCTCGGTTGAGTCTCAGAGGAGGATATATTTGAATTAATGGTTCTATTAATAGAGGAGAGAAATTCAGTGCTGGAGAAATACCTGCATTTCAGTGCTGTTTCTGGTGATTTGAAAGTGGATTTTAAGGTCAATTAATACTTCAGACATAATGCATTAGTTTAATAAAATAATTGAATATATTGTTAAAATTTTAGCATCTGTAAACTGTATTAGCCTAAAAAGTTTTGGAGAGAGGTTAATAGATAATCTTAAAGACTATGCCATCTTAGTATTTTGCAGAGGTAGTAGACCTACTTATCTGATTTAGTGTAGATTAGAGAAAAGGTATTTTCTTTTTGCTTGCTTGTTTGTTTTTTTCTGGAAAAGTCTGAAGGTCAGCAGAAGACTTATAGGTAAAGCCCAGAGCTGAAGCAAATAGGAGCCAGATAGAATTCCATTCACCCAAGATATTAATATTGGGCCTAGTGAAATGAAAGTGGCAGTAGGTAGAAGAAACTATTAAAAACAAAACAAAACAAAACAAACAAAAGAAAACAAACTCAGACAGAAATGAAATGGGACCTTTGGCTGGGGAACAAATCCGGCTCACTAGTTAGTCTGATGAGGTGCAGGCCTTGGGAACCCCCTTGAATTCTGATTAAATTGTCCCATTTGATGAGGCATTTGCAGTAGGCAATAAGCCTTACATTTTGGCTGGGCCCAGACCTCTGTTACTAGCCTAGCCATCCATAGTCCATCTGCTTCCTACCCTTGAGCCTATCAAAATAGGAATCCACCCTTGAACTGGCCTATCCCACCATTGTCTGTAGTCTCCAGGTAGCCTCCAGCAACGCCCCACCCTTAATCACTCATTGACCTCATCTGACTTCTCCTGAAGACCTTCCCCAGTCTCCTCCTCTAGACTACCCCTAGATTCTTCCCACAAATTTCTGAATTTAAGATCCCATCTTCCCTCCATGTGGTGTGAGAGCACCATAGAATGACCTAGCACAGACTTACTCTGTGTTCAATACAAGGAAACTTTTAATAAATTTCTTTAGCTGAGAATAGGCTTGAGTCAAATTCATTTGGCAGTACCTGGTGTGTTGGTATTTTGGGGTCTCCAAAGCCACCCTAACCCTCTTTATGGGTAACCTCTTCATTTTTATGGTTCCCTGATACCTGAAACACCACTAATCAAGCTTTTCAGAGAGCTAGGAGGCTGTTTAGTGCTCAGCCTGACCTCAGGTTCTCCTTCCTGTTTGGTTATTTTGAAGAACATGGACATGTGTTCAGCTTCTGAAGAATGGAGGACAAGGACAGAGGCCCCATCCAGAAGTGTAAGCCAGATTCTTTCAATTCTCTCAGAGCTAGGGAACTGGGAAAACCTCAGGTACTTTTTTGTGGTTTTTTTGTTTGTTTTTCGAGGTTTACTCTCAAACCTTCCCTTTATGGAAGAAGGGACTTAGAGGCCCTATGGCTGTAGCTCCCAAAAGTTCGCCTTTTGGCTGTCTTTTACAATATTGGAAAAACTAATTTCTCTGGAGACCTTAAAAAGGAAAAGTTGGTGTTTTTTTGCAAGACTGTTTGGCCTGGGTATCCCTAGAAGGCTATGAATTGTGCCTGTTTTGGGGACTTTAAAAGATAATACTCTCTTGCAGTTAGAATTATATACTGTCACAGAGAAGTAAGATGGAGAGAAGCTGCCTACTTAATGGCTTTCTTTACATTTTCTCAGAACATGGTTCTTAGGAAAGATTGTGAGATGCTTCAAGTTAAAGCCTCTCCACAAAGGGGCAACAGGGCCCAATTAAATGACCCCTTTCCTATGGCTTTGGCCCCAGCCCCTGACCACCCCCAACAAATCTTGCTCAGGTCCCAGTCACCAGTCTCACTGAGGCAGCTTCCTCAGTCCCTTCTGCTGCACCCTGACCCATTTCCCCTTGGTTCCCCTTACCTTTTCCTCTAGCCCAACATCCCACATTTCTTGCCTCCTACACCATCCAAATCTCCTACTCTGCATCTCCCAGCATGGCCCTTCCCCCTCAGGGAACCATAAAAATGAAGAGGTTACCCATAAATAGGGTTAGGGTTGCTTTGGAGATACCAACATGCCAAGTCCTGCCAAATGAATTTGATTCAAGTATTCTCTCAGCCACAAAAAAGTAAAGTTTATTAAAAGTTCGCTTGTATTGGACACAGTTAAGTCTGTGCTAGGTCATTTTATGGCACTCTCACATACATGGAGGGAAGATGGGATCTTATATACAGAAAGTTGTGGGAGGAATCTAGGGGTGGTGTAGAGGAGGAGTTTGGGGAGGGTCTTCAGGAGAAGTTAGATGAGGTCAAAGAGTAAGGGAGGGAAGTTGCTGGAGGCTACCTGGGGACTACAGACAATGGTGGGCAAGGCCAATTCTAGGGTGGATTGATATTTTGATAGGCTCCAGGGTGGGAGGTCTAGTAACTGGTTTGGGCCCAGCCACAACTTAAGGCCTCATGCAAATGACTCATCAAATGGGCTAATTTTATCAGTTCAAGGGGGATTCCCAGAGCCTGTACCTAAAGGACTCAAGGAGAGCTCAAGGGGGCTCCCAGAGCCCATACCTCATCTGAAAGGGATATTTGACAGTGTTTTGGCCTTGCCATGGTCATCTTTAATTCTTACCAGGGAAATTTTCCTTTCTTTATTATTTATTTATGTATTTATTTTTGGTGCCTGTTTGGTCTTTGTTTGCTTAAAACCTCCCTGCCAGGTTTGTCTCCTCCAAGTGAAATGATGAGGGCCTGCACCAGCAAAGTATCAGAGAGTAGAGGGTTTATTCAAGAGATGTTGCAGTGATAAAATCAACAAGCCTTGATAACAGATTGAATAGGGATGGGGAGCAGGGTGACAGATACTGAGGAAGCTGATAAAATCTAGGTTGCAAGCCTGATGGACTGGAAGAGTGGCCATGCCACTGACAGTAATGGGGGGGTTGGGGAAGAGAGAGTTTAGCCAGAGAAAAGAGTTCTGTGTTGAATGTGTTGAGTTTGAGATGTCTGCAAGAATACAGTTGAGGGTATCCAATAGGTGGTTGGAGATGTCAAAGATGTTGGAGAAGTCAGGAGAGTGGTTAGAGATAGAAAAGTAGATTTGAAAATCATTTGCATAGAGATGATAATTAAATCCATGGAAGTTGATAAGATTACTAAGTTAAGTAGTATAGAGGGAGAAGAGGGGAGGTCTCAGGATAGAGCCCTGTGGTATATCCACAATTAGTGAATCACTAATAGTTATTTCAGAAATCATGGGAAGAGTAGAGAAGGCCTATTTTCTTAAACTGGATTTAATACCTTATGAGAATTAGGACCAGGGAAGAATGGAAGATTACTTTCTAGGCTTGATTTTTACACTGTTCTATGAATACCAGATTTTGCCTTTTGAGCTGAACAGTATACCACTCAGAATTAAATGAATGTTATCATTAACATTCTGGATGAATTACACATCATTTACCATTATGCATCTTTGATATTGTTATACCATGAGCAGGTACATTTCTTCCATATCAAGGAGATATTAACCTGGTTAAGGCATCATGATTTGCATTGTAAATTAGAGAAATAAGTCTCCTGTCAATTTGAAGGAATACTTGATAGGACATCTGGCCTGGAGCCAGGAAGATCCAAATTCAAATCCAACCTCAGACAATTTACTAATGGTGTGGCCCTGGGTAAATACTTAATTTGACTCTATCTCAATTTCCTCAACTATAAAGTAGAGATAATAATAGTACCTACCTTGCAGGGTTATTTTGAAGATCAAGTGATATAATATTGGTAAAGTGCTTAGCATAGTCCCTGGCACATAGCAGATCTATACAAATGCTTATTTCCTTCCCTTCTGTTCTAGATACCCTTTGGGTAACAACCATGGAAAAATAAATACAGGTTATGGGAAGGTCATATAAGAATGAATTACAAAACCTATAGTGAAAGCCTTTCAATTGTTTTCTCAGAAATATAAGCTTCTATAAACAGTTTATTCTGGGTTATGGTTGTCAGAGCCCCTAACCTAGATTTTTATTTTATATTAGAAACTTGTTTTTACCAAGGACTAAAACAAGAATGAGTATTTCAAGCTTCAAAACCAGGATGTTGGGGCAGCCAAATTATTACAGTTTGAAACCCTTGGAACCTATATGGGTTTTGTTTTGCTTTTACAGACAATTACAAAAATACCTGCAAAAGAAGTTGCAGACCTACAACTAGAAAGGATGTGACTGTCCATTGCCTATTGTTTTGGCCCATTAACAACCAATAGTAACTATGATTTATCATTGACTCAGGCAAACAACTGCTTCCAAAGAATACATCCATGAGAAAGAAGGAGAAATAACCAAAACCTAGGGATATAACCTCTCAGCCAAGCAAAGGTCCAGGAAACATAGAAGTTCAGTGGGATGAGTGCAGATTTTTCAGAACCAGCAGGCAAGAAAGGATATTTTGAATGTTCATGCTAAGAGAATCTTGTTATGAGTATCCTGTTTTCTAAAACATCTCCAGCAAATATCATTTGGCACTAACATGTGTTTGTGTGTGTGTAATCCCTCCTCCAAGCAGAGCAGACAAGTATATATTCATGAGCAATGAATCAAAGATCCTATTTTTCCTTTATTTTTTTAGAGGGGGACTGTATACTCAGCATTTTTTTGGGGGGAGGGCAATTGGGGGTAAGTGACTTGCCCAAGGTCACATGGCTAGTTTTTGTGTGTGTGATGTGTGTGAGGCTGGATTTGAACTCAGGTCCTCCTGACTCCAGAGCTGGTGCTCTATTCACTGCACCATCCAACTGACCCTACATGCACTTTTTTTTATTGTAATAATTATATTTATTCTTATGTTCTTACAATCAATTATGTTAATAATTTTCCCGATGTGAAACCATCCATACATTCTTGGTATAAATCCCGTTTGATCACAATTTAAAATCTTTGTAACATATTGTGACATACTTTGTAACATACTCTGAGCTAGTAATTTATTGAGGATTTTTGCATTCTTATTCATTAATTAAATTGGTCTACAATTTTCCTTCCCTGATTTTGCTCCTCCTGGTTTAAGTATCAGTGGCATATTTGTTTCATAAAAAGAGTTTGGTAGAATTCCTTCTTTGCCTACTATTCCAAATCATTTATTTACTATTTCAATTAATCTTTAAATGTTTGATAGAATTCACTTGCAAATCAATTTGATTCTGATTTTTTTCCTTAGAAAGCTCATTTATTAACTTCTAGTTTACATCATTCATTTCTGCCAGATTTTGAGTTACAATTTTTCCCCCATTTTTCCCCTATTCACCATCCTAGAATAGCAGTCCCACAAGATATCCCTTCCTCCAATCTGCTCTCCCCCATATCTTCTCCCATATCCCCTTTGACTTTTCCATTAGAGCAAGGTGAATCTCTGTGCCCCAATGCCTGCACATCTTATCTCCCAATAACATACAAAAGAGTATTAATAATAGTATTTATATATATATTTGAAACATTTAATTTTAAGACCTCGAATTTCAGATCCATTCCCTTCCTCCCTTGTCACCCATTCCCTCTGGGGAGATAAGTAATTCAGTATATGTTGTACATGTCTAGCTATGCAAAACATTATCATAGTAGATATATTGTACAAGGCTGCTTATAATTCCCTTCCACTCATCCCACCCCCCACCTGGTCCATTTCCTACATGATCCTGTCCCTCTTTTATAGTGGGTACTTCCAACCTCCCCTCACCCCAAGGATGCCCTCCCATCCATCATCCCTCCTCTCATCCCCCTTCCCCCTATCCTGCTGCAGGTTGAAATATCCCATTTAGTATGTATGTCATTTTCTCCCTGAACCAAATTCAATGGGAATGTGGTTTTGCCTTTTTAGCCTTCCTTATTCTCCCCCTCCTTTGCAACCACTTCCCTTTGCTTCTTCTACATGGGATAATTTACCCTACCCTGTCTCTCCCCATCTCCTCTTGCCACTTTCCTCTCTCACCTCATAATTTCATCCCTTGAGTATTCTCCCTTCCCAACAAATTCAACCTATGCCCTCTATCCATATATAACTGTAAACATATATACACACATTCACATATGTATTCATATGACCATACACCTTTCTTCCATTGTTTTCATACTGAGAAAGATTTCATCAGTCATACTTATTGTTTTTCCATGTAGGAATGTAAATAGGTCAACTTTGATAAGTTCCTTTTGATTTCTTTTCCCCAATTACCTTCTCAGGCATCTCTTGCTTCTTGTGTCTAGACGTCAGATTTTCTATTTAACTCTGGTTTTTTCCTCAGGAATGCTTGAAAGTCCTCTATTCCACTGAATGACCATATTTTCCCCTGAAACAAAATACTCAGATTTGCTGGGTAGGTGACCCTTGGGTTCAGTCCCAGCTTTTTTGCCCTCTGGAATATCATATTCCATGCCCTTCAATCCCTCAGTGTAGAAGTGCTATTCTGATTGTGTTTCCACAATATTGAAATTGTTTCTTCCTGGCTGCTTGGAGTATTTTCTCCTTGATCTGGGAGTTCTGGAACCTGGCTATAATATTCCTGGGAGTTTTCTTTTGGGGATCTTTTCCAGGAGGTGATTGATGGATTCTTTCAACCTCTATTTTGCCCTCTGGGTCTAAAACATCAGGGCAATTTTCCTTGAGAGTTTCTTGAAGGGTGATTTCTAGGTTCTTTCTTTGATCATGGCTTTTGGGTAGTCCAATAATTTTTAAATTGTCTCTCCTGGATCTATTTTCCAGGTCAGTGGTTTTTCCATGAGATATTTCACATTGCCTTCTAATCTTTCATTTGTTTGGATCTGCTTAACAGCATCTTGATTTCTCATAAAGTCATTAGCTTCCATTTGCTCCAGTCTAACTCTGAAGGAATGAATCTCCTCAGTGAGCTTTTGAGATTCTTTTCCCATCTGGAAAATTTGGCTTTTTAAGGCATTCTTCTCCTCATTGTCCTTTTGGGCCTCCTTTGCCAGTCTATTTTTTTAAGGTGTTATTTTCCTCAGTCAGGCTGTTGACCCTCATTTCATACTTTTCCTGCATCCTTCTCATTTCTCTTCCCAATTTTTCCTCCACTTCCCTTATTTGATTTTTAAAGTCCTTCTTAAGGTCCTCTATGACCTGTACCCCACTCATATTTTCCTTTGGGGCTTTTGGAGCAGGATTTCTGACCTCACTGTCCTCTACCTGTTCCATGCTTCGATCTTCTTTGCCCCCAAAATAGGAGTCTAATGTTTCATTTTTCTGTTTATTTTGTTTCCTTTGCCTTGGCACGTTGCCATTTAATTACTTGACTTTTGGGCTTGTTGCCCCAGTAGGACTCTGCACCAGACAGGGGAGCTTCTGTCCCAAATGTTGGGGTCTTCACAACTTCTGTTTCTGGCAAGCTGGATACCCACCCCACGACCTCCAGCCCAGACCACAATCTAGCTCCAGGGAGGTTAAAGCAAGAGTGATTACCCCCCAAGACTGATCGCTGGATCTCCCTACAGTTCACAGGCCAGGAGCTGGAGCTGCCACTGAAAACTGCAAAATGGTGTGTCTCCTCAGTGGCTTCTAGGCCCTAGGGGAGGAAGCCGACGAGTTCCCCAAATACTGGTCCCAAAGTCCATAGGGCACTAACCTCTCACTTGTCCTAGGCATATATGTGCTGATAATTCTGGAATCCCCACAGCTGCTGGTGTTCTGGGGTCCCTCCAGCCGGCTGCTGGCTTGGCCACCCTGGAGCTAAAACCGCAGCTCACAGGGACCTGGGCTTGGCTCTTCACCAGCTGGGCTGTTGGCTCCCAGAGGGCTGCGCTGGCCCTTCCTGCAGGGCTGCTGGTCTGTCCTCAGCAGGAGGTTAGCTTCTCTGTGTCGTTCTGTGGGTGCTGGGGCTCCAGAATTTGTTCAAAGTCCCCTTTTACATGGTTTGGAGGTTATCTGGGGGGAGAGTGCCTTGGACGCGCTGTTTCTACTCCACCATCTTGGCTCCACCTCTACTCCAACATGCACTTTCAATGGTTTACCTTTGCGAGGACAAGGAAAAGGGTCATATGAATGGTTTTCATTATATATCATGAGAGGGATCTTCCAGATTAATTACACCACAGATCTATTTGAATATGAAAGTTGGTATAAGGCACTGTGCTAAGTATTAGAAATAAAAGGATACAAATAAAATAATAACCATCCTTGCCATTGATGTGCTTATATTTTACGGATAGGACACAATACACATATATAGTTCATTATCTTTTGAGCAGGGAGAAATGACTAACAACTGTAAAGATCGGGGTGACTTTTTGGAGGAGGTGGCTGCTGAGCTAAGTCATGAAGGATGATGAGACTCATAGACAGCAAAGATAAAAGGGAGAGAATTCCAACTTTGGAAAATATATTATATAAGTGCTGAGAGGTAGGACATGGAGTATATTATCCTGGCTAGCTGAACTGGAATGAAGAGTTGGCACAGGAAGAGTTTAAAAATAAATTTTAAATACATGTGATTGTGGTGTCTTAGTCTTCCTGTTTTCTCAGTGTTTATTAAGTGTGATATGGACTGCTTCTGTTGGAAAAAAAAATCAGGAACTTATAAGACATGTCTATGTTCTTCTAGGTGTCAGTGAATGGAACTGCCATTATATCTCCTTTGTGGTTCATGGATAAGTATATCAATCAATATCAGTCAAATCCATGCAATGTGCTTTCTATCCAGAATTGCATTTCCTCTGAAGAGTAGGGAGGGAGATGCATTCTCATAGTTCTACTTCAGTGTGAAATTTGAACATTAATCTATAATAGCATTCAATTTCAATTTTATTATTCTGTCCATTTACATTGTTGTAGTAATTGTATAAATTTTCTAAGTTTTACTAACTTTATTTTGGATTAGTTCATATAAATTCCCCTATGTCTCTCCATTATCTCTTTTCATAATTTCTTATAGCACCATAATATTGCATTGTATTTATGTAACAAAATTTATTTAGACATTCCCTAACTGAGGGGCATCTTCTTTTTTTTCCCCCTGGTCTTTGCTATTACAAAAAAGTTGTTATAAATGGTTTGGTGTATGTTAAACCTTTCTGTCTTTGATTTAGCCAAGGGTTAAGACTAGCAGTGGGATTTCTGGGTCAAAGGTTCTAGACATTTTAGTCTCTTATTTACAAATTTTTTCTTAGAATATTTGCACCAATATGCAGTTTCACCCACAGTGTATTAGTGTACCAGTCTTTCTGCAATAGCAACTATTTTTATTTTCTATCATATTTGCTAATTTGTTGGATGTGAGGTGAAACATCAGAGAGGTTTTAATTAGTATTTCCATATTATTTAGTGATTTGGAGCAATTTTGTCATCTCCCTATTAAACATAGTTTAATATTAATCACAATATTTTCCTGTAACAGTGAAAACAGCACATATCAAGTCATTGTTGGCAGTTTCAGCATGGCATTTGGTAGCATAATGTTGAGAATTTCCTTTGGTGTTGCAGCTAGTTATTTTCGAGGCCACTATTGCTTTCTTTCAGCTCAGGAACTCAGGTCCTTCTGACTCCAGAGCCGGCACTCTACTCACTGTGCCACCTAGCCACCCCAAAAATCAATTTATTAATTAGACTAGTAAATAATCAATAAATCAGTGGTCATTGGTCTCTCTTGATGACCAAAGATTTACCATGGAGATCATTCAATGCTTAAATGCCTTTGGAAAAGTGGGTGCCCCTGATAGCTGGAGATAGCCCTGATTGGTATATAATGAGGGGAGCAAACTTTCAAAGGAGGAGTTGGGTTGAAAGTGCTCTGCTACTCCTACTGCTTGATGATGAGACTAAATTGCCTCTAGCTGGACAAAATTAGCCATCTCCACCCAGAACACTTTAATTGAACCTTGGTGGGTTTCTGGGCAAGGGCCATTAGGCCCTTTTGAGGGTGGAATTCACTTGGATGAGATCCTCTTTACACTTTAATTAGAGATAAGCTCCCAGTTGTATGGGGTCCCCCTCCCTCAAGAGAGAGGAAAATGTTCCTAGGTGTTAGGCCAATCTCATCAGTCCTGTCCTTCAGGAGTGATAATAGAACAATTAGGAAGAGGAAGGAGAAGGAGGAGAAATTTAGCTGGTGTACATATATGGCAGCAAGCACCCTAGCATACTCAGGTGGCTGCCAACACAGGTTCTTAGATCTGTTTTTTTAAGGAAAGCAACTCAAAATGGGTTAACAATCTTACTTTAATCAAACATATGTCATTTACCTAGTTCAGGGGAAAAGGTCAGCACCCTGAATTTCAGAGAATACAGACAAGTTACAAGCAGAAGTTACAAGCAGACAGAGAAACAGATCAGCAGACAGGCTCATCTAGAAAGGATGGTGCCTGAATGAGAAAGTAAAAAGAGAAAAAAACCCTAGATCTCAAAACCAATAATTGGTTATTAATAAAATAGAAAAATAATCACTTCTGTCAAAGGAATGGCATCCAGAAGGTTTCAAAATCGCCAAGGGAAGTCTTATAATGTATGCTTTTTATAAAAGGCCATGGTGGAATACCCTAAATAGGTTTCTACACTCTTTCATGGTGTTTTGGGAATGGGAATATAAGATCTTTCCTGCCCCTTACCCCATTGATAGGTTTAAGTGACTCTGAGAACCTTCCTTGATTTGAAAATATACTCCTCCCCCTAAGAGGCTGAATGTGGTCACATGGAGCCTATGGCAAGAGGCTTGCTTTTCAGGAATGCCCACACCTAGGTGCTTTGTGATTGGGCAGTGAGTCATGAGGGTTGTGACCTTCTTTGAGTGAGGAGAAGGATATATATATATATATATATATATATATATATATATATATATATATATATATATATATATATATATATATATATATATATATATATATATATATATATATATATATATTGTTCTGATATGAGATTTTGCTTTGGGGCTCACTTTGGAGAGAAGTGTTGTATGATTTGACCAGATGAGATTCTGGGCAGCCCTTGAGCTCCCTAGCTTTGAAAACCCAGATGTTGGTGCTTCCCTCTCTGGTAACTGACTAGGTATGGATGTAATGGTCAGACAGCTGGAAGCCTATCTGCTGATCTGTTTCTCTGTCTGCTTGTAACTTCTGCTTGTAACTTGTTTGTATTCTCTGAAGTTTGGGGTGCTGACCTTTTCCCCTGAACTAGTTAAATGACATATGTTTGATTAAAGCAAGATTGTTAACCCATTTTGAGTTGCTTTTCTTTAAAAAAAGCAGATCTAAGAACCTGTGTTGGCAGCCACCTGAGTATGCTAGGGTGCTTGCTGCCATATATGGACACCAGCTAAATTTCTCCTCCTCCTTCATCTTCCTAATTGTCCTATGATATATTATGTCCAGTCTTGTAAGCCAACTCAAATTCTCTGTGAAGTAGGCAGAAATCTATCAGGAAATAGAAAAAGGATAAGTGAAGAGAGTGCTTGGTGGAACACAACTTCTACTCAATTTATGACTGAAGAAATGGGCTAGGGAATTCTCTGAGACAGAGAAAAGTCAATTTCCTTGTTTGTGGTCACAGAACTAATAAATGTCAGAGTCAGGATTTGAAGTCAGTTCTCCTTGACTCCAATCCCGCTATTTTATCCATTGTACCATACTGTCTCATTGTCTCTACACATGGTACTGATTTTAAATAATATCATTTTGTTTCATATAGTCATATGGAGCAGTTTTAGCCCAATGAACTTTGATGCAATGCTGGGACAAATATGAATATTGAAGCTTCTTTTTTTTTTAAATCCTTGGGTAAATTCATATTATTTGTCATTCTTTCACAAATACAAAGAATTCACTTGGAACTATTTTGTTGATCCCCTGCTGACTTTAAAAACTTCAATTAAGTTACCACCAGTCTATTTCCTCTGAGAATGAGCTTAAAGTCCTTCATTTTTCTTAATAATTCACATCTCTGAGATGTAGGAACATATTGGTTGGATTCATTTTGTATCCCAGCAGGAGCAATTATGTCTTCTCATGTGACCAGTACTGCATGCAAGAGTCTTAGTGAGCAGTAACTGATGCCTTGTAATTCCTTTAATTTTGTTTATATTCATTTGGGATATAAGCCAGAAACCTGTTGGCTTCAATACAGTAGTTGATGTCGAGAAGGTGGAGAAGAGTCTTTAGTGTTCCCAGGCTTCTTTCTATAGCAACACCTTTCCTTTGGCTAATATTTCTAGTTACTCTATTATTTTCAAGGAACTCATTACTCTGTAGTAATCACTACTGCTATCATATATTTCCCCAGAAACCTGCCCTCTTAATGAAATTGGGCTATAAGTTCAAGCATTGTATTTTTCTTTTTTAATAAACAGATTTGAATGGGAATTGTAATTACAATTTCCTAAAATAGCAAAGTATTTTGGAAACTGTTTTCACTATTAGTTTCACATGTTATTGATAGGTCACACTTATCAGAACATTTATTGTAATTAAAGTTAAGAAATGGTATATTAAAATGGCTGCTATTTCAATCTAGAAGCATGGTTAACAGGTCAATATTACTTCCATGTCCGTAGAGTGGTATACTATGAAATTTCTATGCCTTAGTACTGTTAGATTTTATTTGTATGTGGGAAAGAATTGAAAGACATTGTCATTGAAGATAATTTGAATTCCAATAAAAACAGGAGTCCATGGGCCCCAGAAACAGGGACATTCTTTTATGTGCTAGGTAAATGAATCATATGATGGGATTGGGAGAGGAGGAGAACTGAGATCTATGTACATTTCTCTTCTCCCTTCTCTAAGAAAACACACTGAAAAATAATCTGGTTTGAACCAGTATTTGTTGTTCAGTAATTTTTCAGTTGTGTCTGACTCTTCATGACCCCTTTTGGAGTTTTCTTAGCAAAGATGCTGGAATGGTTTACCATTTCCTCCTCCAGCTCATTTTAAGCATGAGGAAACTGAGGCAAACTGGGTTAAGTGACTTGCCAAGGGTCACACAGCTAGTAAAATTCTGAGGCCAGATTTGAATTCAGGAAGATGAGTCTTCCTTACTTCAGGCCCAACACTCTAGCCACTGTACCACCTAGCTGCCCCCTGACAGTATTCCCAAGGTTTAATCTTAGTGCCATGACATACTACCTATATGATTTTTGACAAGTCCCTTAATTCTTCTGAATTTCAGTTTTATGAAGTGATTTTTTTAAAGAAATGAAGATGATGATATTACCTTCCTAACTCCCTGGGATCATAGGATATTCAACTTTAAAGCTGGAAAAGCCCTAAGAAATCATGCAGCCTGAACATCTTATATTACAGATCAGTAAACTAATGCCTGGTGAAATTAATCAAATCACATCAAATCACAAGCATATTGGATATAATGTGAAACATGGGGTTAAGAAAAAAATACGAGCTCATATTCTGACTGTGACACTAGCTGTGTGACCCTAGACAATAGTTAAATTCCCTGAGTTTCAATTTCCTCATCTTCAAAGCAGGAAAAATAAAATCATCACCATCACTACTACTTTCTTCTCCTCCTTTTGTTCTTCCTCCTCCTTATCCTTTTCCTCCTCCTCCTTCTTCTCCGTCTTCTTTATCTTCATCTTCATATTCTTCCTTTTCTTCCTCTTCCTCCTCTTCTTCTTTCTCCTCCTCCTCCTCTTTTTCTTCCTCATCCTCTTCCTCTCCACCTCCTCCTCCTTCCTTCTTTTTCTTTCTTTCTTCCTTTTCCTCCTTCCTCTTTCTCTTCCTCCTCCTCCTCCTCTTCTTTCTCTTTCTCCTCCTTCTTTCTTCTTATTCTTTCTTCCATTTCTTCCACCTTTTCCTTCTTTTATTTTTTTCCTTCTTTCCTTTTCCTTCTTGTTCTCTTCCTCCCACCAACTTTTTTGAGTCAAATGAATTCAATATGCAAAGTGATTTGTAAACTTTTAAATACTCTATAAATTGAAAATGTTTGTAGTAGCATCAGAGACAGCTAGATGATGGTTCAGTGGATAAATCATTGTGCCCGGGTTCAGGAAGACCTGAGTTCAAATTTGGTCTCAGTCTCTTATTATCTCTGTAATCCTGGGTAAGTCATTTGACTTCTCTTTGCCTTGGAGGCAGCAGTAGTTGGAGTGCTGGGCCTGGACTCAGGAAGAACTGAGTCACAATCTGGCCTCAGACACTTAGCTGTATAACACTAAGCAAGTCAATTAGTCTCTGCATTAATTCACCAGAGAAGGAAATGGCAAACTACTACAATATCTTTGCCAAGAAAACCCCATGCACAGCAGTGGAATGGTATGATCCACTTAGGAAGAGTCAGACATGACTGGACAACAACAGTAGCAATATCAAAGCCAAGATTCAAATCTAGATTTGCTAACTCTAAATCCACAGTTTCAAGTTTATTGTGAGGATCAAATCATATACTGCCAGTAAAAGTACTTCACAGGGTGGCTGGGAGGCACAGTGAATAGAGTACCGGCTCTGGAGCAAGGAGGACCTGAGTTCAAATCCGGCCTCCAATACTTGACACTTACTAGCCGTTTGACCTTGTCCAAGTCACTTAACCCCAATTGCCTGGGTTTCCCCCTTCAAAAAGAAAAAAAAAATAAAGTACTGTGCAAACCAGAAACCTTATGCAAGTAAACACTAACAGCTAACATTTATATGGTATTGTTATCTCATTTGATCCTCACAATAGCCTTAGCTGTCAGATGTTTATTAGTAGTAATATTATTTAATATAATTTATTATTATACTTTAAAATTAGTTTCCTTATTTTATAGATGAGGAAAATATGGCAGAGTCTGTGGCTTAACAAGCATCACCCATGTACTAAGTGTCTGAAGGCTGGATTTGAACTCAAGTCTTTCTGACTCCAGGAGCAAGTGCTCTATCTACCATACCACCTAGGGGTGAGTCATACGCATTATTATTATTGTGGTCACTGGTTTGGTAATGATCAGGATTATGCCTAGTAAATCAGATCATTCAGGTATTTTGTTATTCTGCCAGATGTGCAGCTATATGCAGAAATGATAGAAAGTGACTGAATACCTTTTGCTCAGCCAGGCATGAAAATGCTTCCCTATCAAATATACTATTTATTATTTATTTCTGATGGCCTTCATTTGAACTACCTCACAACACAACACTCAAACTTGGCATGAGCTTTTGAATCTGATTTTGTAGAGTTACAATGCTGGGCTCCTGTCACTTTTGGTGATTTCACTATTGAACAGAAGAGTTCTCCAGGTTAGTTTTGTTTCTTATACTGCTTTTCTTGGCAGCTGAGCTTGAGCATTGAACTTGCATTGACTTCAAAGTTAGCCCCAGGCTTCTGCTGGCCTAGTTGGAGTTCAAAGAAAGACTGTAAGTGACCCATAAAATACAGGCTGTGATAAACTTAAGGACATTGGAGACTTGTTTCCTTAGGGAATAGGGAGCTTTCATTCAAAAACAGAAAAATTTACTTCCTCGGTAAATCTACTAGTTATTGCTATATGCCAGCCATTGCTGTAATTTTATCAATTGTATTAATTGATTTCATATACAAAGTAGGAGAATTTCTATATTTAATTGTAATGTATGCAATAAAAAAAGAATTTTGGATGTTTAATTATAACCTTTGTGCTGGGAAGGCAGTATTAGTCAGAGCTTTCCAATTGTTTCTGTTTTGTTTTGTTTATTTTTCTGTTTGTTTTGTTTTTACTTGACACACATTAATATACATTCAGAAACCTTGGGATGATCTGCATAATAGAGATTTCCAAAGGCTGACTGGATTCCTTCTCCCAAAGAATGAATTTCCACACCTTAGTACAAAGTGATCCCTCACCTTTCTGGGTGGAAAGACAATGGGAATAACATATGGCACTTAGAAGTCAACAGGGCCTATGTTTGAATCTAACTTCTAATATTTCTTTTTTTTTTTTAAACAAATACTTTATTAACTTCTGTTTTACATCATTCATTTCCGCCAGATTTTGAGTTACAATCATTTTCCCCCCATTATTCCCCTACCCAGCCTCCCAGAATAGCAGTCCCACAAGATATCGCTTCCTCCAATCTGCTCTCTCCCATACCTTCTCCCATACCCCCATCGACTTTTCCATTAGAGGAAGATGAATCTTTGTGTCCCAATGCCTGCACATCTTATCTCCCAATTATAGGCAAAAGAGTATTAATAATAGTATTTATATATATATTTGAAACATTTAATGTTACGACCTCGAATTTCAGATCCATTTCCTTCCTCCCTTGTCACCCATTCCTTCTTGGGAGATAAGTAATTCAGTATATGTTGTACATGTCTAGCTATGCAAAACATTATCATAGTAGATATATTGTACAAGGCTGCTTATAATTCCCTCCCACTCATCCCACCCCCGACCTGGTCCATTCCCTACATGATCCTGTCCCTCTTCTATAGTGGGTACTTCCAACCTCTCCTCACCCCAAGGATGCCCTCCCATCCATCATCCCTCCTCTCATCCCCCTTCCCCCTATCCTGCTGCAGGTTGAGATATCCCATTTAGTATGTATGTCATTTTCTCCCTGAACCAAATTCAATGTGAATGTGGTTTTGCCTTTTTAGCCTTCCTTATTCTCCCCCTCCTTTGCAACCACTTCCCCTACATGAGATAGTTTACCCTACCATGTCTCTCCCCATCTCCTCTTGCCACTTTCCTCTCTCACCTCATAATTTCATCCCTTGAGTATTCTCCCTTCCCAACAAATTCAACCTATGCCCTCTATCCATATATAACTATAACCATATACACACACATTCACATATGTATTCATATGACCACACCCCTTCTTCCATTATTTTCATAGTGAGAAAGATATCATCAGTCACAGATATTGCTTTTCCATATAGGAATGTAAATAGTTCAACTTTGATAAGTTCCTTTTGATTTCTTTTCCCTGATTACCTTCTCAGGCATCTCTTCCTTCTTGTGTCTGGATGTCAAATTTTCTATTCAATTCTGGTTTTTTCCTCAAGAATGCTTGAAAGTCCTCTATTCCACTGAATGACCATATTTTCCCCTGAAACAAAATACTCAGTTTTGCTGGGTAGGTGACCCTTGGGTTCATTCCCAGTTCTTTTGCCCTCTGGAATATCATATTCCATGCCCTTCGATCCCTCAGTGTAGAAGCTGCCAGGTCCTGTGCTATTCTGATTGTGTTTCCACAATATTGAAATTGTTTCTTCCTGGCTGCTTGTAGTATTTTCTCCTTGATCTGGGGATTCTGGAACCTGGCTATAATATTCCTGGGAGTTTTCTTTTTGGGATCTTTTTCAGGAGGTGATCTGTGGATTCTTTCAACCACTATTTTGCCCTCTGGATCTAAAACATCAGGGCAGTTTTCCTTGAGAATTTCTTGAAGGGTGATTTCTAGGTTCTTTCCTTGATCATGGCTTTCAGGTAGTCCAATAATTTTTAAATTGTCTCTCCTGGATCTATTTTCCAGGTCAGTGGTTTTTCCCATGAGATATTTCACATTGCCTTCTAATCTTTCATTTGTTTGGATCTGCTTAACAGCATCTTGATTTCTCATAAAGTCATTAGCTTCCATTTGCTCCAGTCTAACTCTGAAGGAATGAATCTCCTCAGTGAACTTTTGAGATTCTTTTTCCATCTGGCAAATTCGACTTTTTAAGGCATTCTTCTCCTCATTGCCCTTTTGGGCCTCCTTTGCCATTTGAGTTAGTCTATTTTTTAAGGTGTTGTTTTCCTCAGTCAGGCTGTTGACCCTCATTTCATACTTTTCCTGCATCCTTCTCATTTCTCTTTCCAATTTTTCCTCCACTTCTCTTATTTGATTTTTAAAGTCCTTCTTAAGGTCCTCTATGGCCTGCAACCCACTCATGTTTTCCCCTGGGGCTTTTGGAGCAGGACTTCTGACCTCACAGTCCTTTTCCCGCTCTATGCCCCCAAAATAGGAGTCTAGGGTTGCATTTTTCTGTTTCCTTTGCCTTGGCATGTTGCCACTTAATTGCTTGACTTTTGGGCTTGTTGCCACACTATGGCTTTAAGGCCAGATAGAGGAATTTTCGTCCCGAACGTGTGGGGGGCAACTTCCGTTTCTGGCAAGCTGTAAACCCACCCACGACTTCCACCCTAGATCACAATCCAGATCCAGGGAGGTTAAAGCAAGAGCGATTACCCCCCAAGACTGATCGCTGGATCTCCCCACGATTTGTAGGCTGGGAGCCGGAAATGCCTCTGAAAACTACAAAATGGCGTGTCTCCTCAGCGGCTTCTAGCCCCCAGGGGAGGGAGCTGACGCATTCCCCAAATACAGGTCCCAAAGTCCATAGGACACTAACCTCTTACTTTGTCCTAGGCAAGTCTATGTTGATAATTCTGGCGTCTCCACAGTTCCTGGTGTTCTGGGGTTCCTCCAGCCGGCTGCTGGCCCTGCCGCCCTGGGGCTAAAACCTCGGCTCATGTGGACCTGGGCTCGGCTCGGCTCCCAGACCACTGCGCTGGTCCTTCCTGCAGGGTGCTGGGCTGTCCTCAGCGGGAGGTTAGCTTCTCTGTGTCGTTCTGTGGGTGCTGGGGCTCCAGAAGATTTTCAGAGTCCTTTTTTACATAGTTTGTGGAGAATCTGGGGGCAGAGAGGCTTGGACGAGCTGTTTCTACTCCGCCATCTTGGCTCCGCCCCCTGACTTCTAATATTTCAATAGCAGTGTGACCTTAGGTAACTCATTTAACCATCATGAACCTCAGTTTCCTTATCTAAAAAGATGGGGATATCTGTAATACTTGCATCCACATTTTTATGAAGATTAAAAAATACATGGTTTGTAAAATGTTTTGCCAACTTTAAGACATTATGTAAATGTTAGTTATTATTGTCAATGTCCCTAATTTGAATACTCTAGGGAAATTACCTGTCTCCAGAGGGCAAGCACCCAGCTCTTATTTTGGGCCAACATTGTATAGCAATGGAGGATTTATGCTAGTACTATTAGCTGCCTATGTGAATATTTACTTGCACATCTTTTTAATAAAATTTGATCATAAAGAATGTGCTCACCTCTGCCCTTTATGTCTTTCTTTCATCATATTATTTTTCCCCTTTTCTCACAGTGTTGGGCTTAATAGATTGACTCTATAGGGATATAGAGGTTTTTAACATTTATCTTAATCCTCAGGCTATAATGTATACTCTTCAAGGAGATTATATTTAAGATTTCAATGAATTCAAGGTAATCAGGGACATTTTGAATGCAAGCTGTGCTGTTAATGTTACCCTCAATAATCTTTCATCGAATTTAAAGAGTTCTTGGTACTCCAAAACAAAATGACTTTCAGAACATTAAAGGTACAAATGTGGTTGGTTTGCATCTTAAAAAAAAAGGTAAATTCTTTTTTTGATTTCCTTTTGTCTAATATCTCACTCATGGATACGAATGACAAAATGGATTAAACATTTTTATATAAAACACATTTTGAGGGGGCAGAGCCAAGATGGCGGAGTAGAAACAGCTCATTCAAGCCACTCTGCGCCCACATTCCCCCCAAACGATGTAAAAGGGGACTCTGAACAACCTCTGGAGCCCCAGCACCCACAGAACGACACAGAGAAGCTAACCTCCCTCTGAGGACAGCCCAGCAGCCCTGCAGGAAGGACCAGCGCAGTGGTCTGGGACCTGGCAGCGTGCAGCGCGCAGAGCTCAGGAGCCGAGCCGAGCTTAGCCCAGGTCCACATGAGCCGAGGTTTTAGCCCCAGGGCGGCAGGGCCGGCAGCCAGCTGGAGGAACCCCAGAACACCAGGAGCTGTGGTGACTCCAGAATTATCAACATAGACTTGCCTGGGACAAAGTAAGAAGTTAGTGTCCTATGGACTTTGGGACTGGTATTAGGGAATGCGTCGGCTCCCTCCCCTGGGGGCTAGAAGCCGCTGAGGACAAACGCCATTTTGTAGTTTTCAGAGGCAGCGCCCGCTCCCAGCCTGCAAATTTGTAGGGAGATCCAGCAATCAGTCTTGGGGGGTATTCGCTCTTGCTTTAACCTCCCTGGATTTGGATTGTGATCTAGGGTGGAAGTCGTGGGTGGGTTTACAGCTTGCCAGAAACGGAAGTTGCCCCCCACACGTTAGGGACGAAAATTCCTCTATCTGGCCTTAAAGCCATAGTGTGGCAACAAGCCCAAAAGTCAAGTAATTAAGTGGCAACATGCCAAGGCAAAGGAAACAGAAAAATGCAACCCTAGACTCCTATTTTGGGGGCATAGAGCAGGAAAAGGACTGTGAGGTCAGAAGTCCTGCTCCAAAAGCCCCAGGGGAAACCATGAGTGGGTTGCAGGCCATAGAGGACCTTAAGAAGGACTTTAAAAATCAAATAAGAGAAGTGGAGGAAAAATTGGAAAGAGAAATGAGAAGGATGCAGGAAAAGTATGAAATGAGGGTCAACAGCCTGACTGAGGAAAACAACACCTTAAAAAATAGACTAACTCAAATGGCAAAGGAGGCCCAAAAGGGCAATGAGGAGAAGAATGCCTTAAAAAGTCGAATTTGCCAGATGGAAAAAGAATCTCAAAAGTTCACTGAGGAGATTCATTCCTTCAGAGTTAGACTGGAGCAAATGGAAGCTAATGACTTTATGAGAAATCAAGATGCTGTTAAGCAGATCCAAACAAATGAAAGATTAGAAGGCAATGTGAAATATCTCATGGGAAAAACCACTGACCTGGAAAATAGATCCAGGAGAGACAATTTAAAAATTATTGGACTACCTGAAAGCCATGATCAAAGAAAGAACCTAGAAATCACCCTTCAAGAAATTCTCAAGGAAAACTGCCCTGATGTTTTAGATCCAGAGGGCAAAATAGAGGTTGAAAGAATCCACTGATCACCTCCTGAAAAAGATCCCAAAAAGAAAACTCCCAGGAATATTATAGCCAGGTTCCAGAATCCCCAGATCAAGGAGAAAATACTACAAGCAGCCAGGAAGAAACAATTTCAATATTGTGGAAACACAATCAGAATAGCCCAGGACCTGGCAGCTTCTACACTGAGGGATCGAAGGGCATGGAATATGATATTCCAGAGGGCAAAAGAACTGGGAATGAACCCAAGGGTCACCTACCCAGCAAAACTGAGTATTTTGTTTCAGGGGAAAATATGGTCATTCAGTGGAATAGAGGACTTTCAAGCATTCTTGAGGAAAAACCAGAATTGAATAGAAAATTTGACACCCAGACACAAGAAGGAAGAGATGCCTGAGAAGGTAATCAGGGAAAAGAAATCAAAAGGAACTTATCAAAGTTGAACTATTTACATTCCTATATGGAAAAGCAATAACTGTGACTGATGATATCTTTCTCACTATGAAAATAATGGTAGAAGGGGGTGTGGTCATATGAATACATATGTGAATGTGTGTGTATATGGTTACAGTTATATATGGATAGAGGGCATAGGTTGAATTTGTTGGGAAGGGAGAATACTCAAGGGATGAAAGTATGAGGCGAGAGAGCAAAGTGGCAAGAGGAGATGGGGAGAAACTATCCCATGTAGAAGAAGCAAGGGGAAGTGGTTGCAAAGGAGGGGGAGAATAAGGAAGGCTAAAAAGGCAAAACCACATTCCCATTGAATTTGGTTCAGGGAGAAAATGACATACATACTAAATGGGATATCTCAACCTGCAGCAGGATAGGGGGAAGGGGGATGGGAGGAGGGATGATGGATGGGAGGGCATCCTTGGGGTGAGGAGAGGTTGGAAGTACCCACTATAAAAGAGGGACAGGATCATGTAGGCAATGGACCAGGTGGGGGGTGGGATGAGTGGGAGGGAATTGTAAGCAGCTTGTATAATATATCTACTATGATAATGTATTGCATAGCTAGACATGTACAACATATACTGAATTACTTATCTCCCAAGAGGGAATGGGTGACAAGGGAGGAAGGAAATGTATCTGAAATTTGAGGTCATAACATTAAATGTTTCAAATATATATAAATCCTATTATTAATACTCTTTTGCTTGTAATAGGGAGATAAGATGTGCAGGCATTGGGATGCAAAGACTCACCTTCCTCTAATGGAAAAGTCGATGGGGGTATGGGAGAAAGTATGGGAGAGAGCAGATTGGAGGAGGCGATGTCTGGTGGGATTACTGTTCTGGGAGGTTGGGTGGGGGAATAATGGGGGGAAGACGATTGTAACTCAAAATCTGGCGGAAGTGAATAATGTGAAGCAGAAGTTAATAAAGCATTTGTTTAAAACACATTTTGAGTATCTCAAAAATACGGCACAAATTACCTGGTTCCTCACTACATGTATTCAATTAGTCATTACGATGAGCATATAATGACAGATCACAGATTTTTTGATCCATTTTTTTCTTTTTTACCTAGTGGGCATGGCTCTGATCTGGGTGGAGTAAGGTATTTTCGATGATTTCTCTCTCTTTTACTATTTATCTATCTACACATATACATATATGCATGTGTATATCATGTGTATATGCATATGGGTGTATATAGACTTGAACTTAAATACATTTGTGTATATATGTATGTGTAGGTATGTGTGAATATATGTATGTATATGTACATATTATGTATGTATGTATGTGTGTATATCCTTGCATTAGTCTAGCAAATAAATGTTAGGGAGGCTTAGCCAAGAGGAATGTCCCTTGGAGGGACTAGAGACTCCATCAACTGGTCTTGGAGTTAAATATTCTGGTGTGAAGCTAGTTAGTACATGCTAAAAACAATAAAGAATTTATAAGCTGCTCAGAATTGGGGAGAGAAGAAAAAGAGAGATAAAGAACAATGGAGAGATATGGAGATAGACAGAGGCAAGAGAGATAGAGGAAGACAGAAACACAGAGACAGAGAGTTTGAATATGTAAAGTATTTCTGTGACAGGTTGTGATTTCCATTTGGAACTTGTTCATTTCATCTTTCTGCCCTGGTAGTCAGAATACTATTACCACAATATTACTTATGTTTCTCTCTCTGCTGATATTCATCTAAACAGCAATTCTCTTTCTACCAACCTTCCTCTGGTTTATATATTTCCTCACATAAATTTATTTTAGTCACATGTTTCTCCACTATCCCTTTTATCTAATCCATTGCTTTTTAAATAAGATACAGTATTTCATTGCTATGTTCTTGTTAAAAGACACATTTCACACAATCTCAGTAATATCTATGTTGTATAATTTGCCTAATTATATTGCTAACTCTAGTTCTCCTTTCTTTTTGGAAGTCTACTAGCATATGTGTACGGATGGATGAGGTGCTTTGTATT
Source organism: Gymnobelideus leadbeateri (assembly GCA_011680675.1). Lineage (NCBI taxonomy): Eukaryota > Metazoa > Chordata > Mammalia > Diprotodontia > Petauridae > Gymnobelideus > Gymnobelideus leadbeateri. Next base: position 110,239 of record WOXC01006951.1, read on the forward strand.
ATTACTACCTTTCTCCATAGAATAAGAGTTCTTAGCCTGATGTCAGTGAGCGGAAAGAGATAGATAGATGGATAGATCTATCTATAGATACATAGCCATACACAAATATATGTATGTATGTGTGAATATATGTTTAAAATTGAATTTCAATAAAATTGTTTTCCTTTATACACCTAAGCACTTTAAAATTTTAATTCTAAGAAAGGAGTCGATATCAGTTTGCCAAAGGTGTCAAAGACTCCTGTCCTAGAGGGAACAGACTAAACTTCATAATACATACAGTCATTCATTCAAGTAATCTTGTCATCTGCCTCTTGTTGCTTCTGTCTAGATTCTCTACATCTGGACAGTACTTGCACACTAGACCTAAAAATATTCCATATCCTCATTCACTGGGAAAGTTAATCCTTTTCCTTTTGGAACTCCTACCATAAGATCCAGCTGTCTTAAGTGAGTGCAAGCATGGCTAGCCCACTATGTCTAGCCAGCCCTAGATAGAACAATCAACAAATATTTATCAAGCCCTTACTATGCCCTAGCCATTGCATTCCAATAGAGGCTATAACATGTGCATGTGATGAGGCAGGCCTGTCGACATACTGCCTGTCAAAGGATTTCCTGGGTGAGAAAAATGCAGGGTTGCCATTTTGCATTCTCCTGTTTGTCACATGACCCATGGCAACCAACCATCGTCATTCTGTCTCTAGTCTAACTTATCTGTGGTTGGAAGAAATTTATCCTATTTTAATGTTGGCCCCTATCTTCTGCCAAGTTGTCCAGGACTGTAATGGGATTCTTGGTGCAATCCCAGATCACTTAAGGTAGAAGTGTCTATGTGGGAGATAGTGGAGACCTGCTTCTAAGAAAAGACATTCTGTATTTATCTACCACACAGGTGGAAGGCGTCTCTTTTCTATTGTCTGCATAACCAGAAATTGATGAGGGTTTAAAACTATTAACTAGAAAAGTTTCACTCTCTTTCCAATGAAATTCAGGAGTGAAGGTCTTGGTCACCTATATCATGTTTTTATTATACTAAAGTGAGTAGAGGAAGGTCTTCTTTACTTCTTATCCTTAGGTCCTGTGGCCCTGAGAAATGTGCTTGGGGTTTTTGTTTATTTTGTCTGTCTTTTTCAGTTCTACATGCAGAAAATGGAGTTTCAACCCTCAGAGCTCAAGCCATATTGACCCTGGAACCTGGACTCTAGGTGAGATGTTGACAGCTTAACAGGAAAGCCCTGAGATTCCAGGGTTGCGAGAGATGAAAGCCCAAGGGGGAAGTTTTAGACTTGGAACTAGGTGCAATTAGTTCTGAGTAAAATTATAAACCTAATCCTCCACAACTCCCCCAGGGACTGAGGGAGTTTGGAAAGAATTATCCCTTCTCCTCCCCCAAAGTTGGTAGTAAGAATTTGTATGTTTGTTCCTGCTGATGGAATTCTAATAAAGCTGCCTCCAGCCCCAGTATTCCAATTTCCTTATAGGCCCCACTGAACAGCAGGCCCACTACTCCCACCTAGGCATCCCTTCCACTCAATAGCCCAATGTCTTCATATATGCCTCACTGCTCACTAGAACAACAAGTTGTCCATGAATGCATATTTCTCACAGAAGAGCAGGCATGTCTATGTGATGGGATCCCAATCACTACCTCTAGCTAGCTGCTACACCCAGACCCATTCCTCGTATTTCCCAGAGAAACAGCAGGTGTGTCTATGCACTCAACCACAACCACATCCATCTAGTCTCAGACAGGACCATAATATTCACTCAATCAGAAAGCAGTGCCACTAGGATGTCCAAGCAGGATATAGATCCCAAAACAGTAGATATTACTTTCCCTAAGTAGGCATCTTTGCAGTAATAGCAAAAACTGCCCTTTAGGTGAACTTATAACACAGAGAAGTATATTATAATATCATTATCATGCATATATACCCTCTCCCCCCAATTTTTTTTTTTTTTTTTGCTTTTTTGGAATCAGGGAGGCAGGGCATTTGGGGTTAAGTTACTTCCCCAAAGTTACACGGCTAGCAAGTGTTAAGTGTCTGAGGCTGGATTTGAACTCAGGCCCTCCTGACTCCAGGGCCAGTGCTTTATTCACTATGCCACCTAGCTGCCCCAACTGGGATCTGTTCAGTGGGTTTTTCTGCATGCATGGTGGTGAATGTGCAGTTCCACTGAGGCTGGGATCCTGGCCTATTACCTAATACCTTAACAAACTCCTCCTACCTTTTTAATATTCATAATTTCTGTTATGTAATTTCATCTTTACCCTATAAAAATCCATCTTGCTTTCTCTGATGTTGTTCTTTCCTCTTGGAACTTAACCTGCTTCATAAGAGGCATCAATCACAATAAATGCCTATACTCGGATTAGAGGTCGTCTGACTCTGAATTCTTTGAGATGGTTCCACCACGATTCATCACAAAACCATAATACTGTTACATTCTTGAAATAAATATTTCTTGGAAAAAGTTAATCTGAATGGTAAGTGGCACAGGGGTGTTAAGGATCCCTAAAATGGAGGTGACTCAAATAGAGTCAATTATAGAATCAATTGCTCTCCAGTGTTCTTCCCTCACATCTCTTAGCAGAGAATCCTGGAGAAGGGGAGGATATATAGCAAACCTGACTCTGAAACAGTAGGGACTAGACAATCACTTTTATTCATACAGATGCTCATAGAGGTGTGATAGGCAGTCTTAGAAAGTGAGGCACAACACTATGTTTCACATCTTATTTAGCAATTTACAGAAACCATCCTCTAGGCTGCTATAGGAGTACCCTTCTCTCTTTGCCCCACTTTCTTTTTTATTTATTTATTTGTTTATTACTTTATCAAATGCTTTATTACCTTCTAGTTTACATCATTCATTTCCACAAGATTTTGAGTTACAAATTTTCTCCCCATTTCCCCCTACCCACCACCCCAAAATAGCGATCCCACTGGATATCCCTGACTCCAATCTGCTCTCTCCCATATCTTCTCCCATACCCCCTCTGACTTTAAAGTAGGACATGGTGGACCTTTATGCCTCAATGCCTCTATAGGTTATTTCCCAGTTATATGTAACATAATATTAATAATAATATAACACACACATACACACGTATATGTGTGTGTATTTAAACAATTGATTTTAAAATTTTGAATTCCAGATTCATTCCCTTCCTCCCTCATCACACACCCTTCCTGGGAAGATAAGCAATTCAATATAGGTTATACATGTGTAGCTATGCAAAATATTTACATAGTGGATATATTGTAAAAGACTGACTATATTTCCCTCCTTCCTATCCCACCTCCCACTTGTTCTATTCTCTACATTGATCCTGTCCCTTTTTAAAAGGGACTTTTAAACTTCCAACTTCCCTTCTTCCCATCCTGCCCTCCCTTTGATCATCCCCTCTCTCATCCCCTTCCCCCCTACTCTCCTGTAGGGTGAGACACCCTAATTAGTGTGTATGTGATTTCCTCCCTAAGCCAAATTCAATGAGAATAAGGTTGAGCCATTCCCTTTTGCCTTCCTGTTCTTCCCCTGCATTGTAACCATTTTCCCTTTCCTCTTCTATATGAGATAGTTTACCTCATTCTGTCTCTCCCCATATCCTCTCATTATATTCTTCTTTCACCTCTTAATTTCACCTTTTAAATATCATCTCATCCTATTAAATGGTCCTGTGCCCTCTATGTATACTGTACACACACACACACACACATATATATATATATATACACACTCACATATGTATTCATACACCCATATACCCTCCTATATAGACATATATATGTATACATACATATATACATAAATACATATATACACATACATATATTTTTATTCCCTTCAACTATTCTCATACTGAGAAATGTTTCATAAGTTACAATTATCACTTTTACATGTAGGAATGTAAATAATTCAACTTTGATAAGTTCCTTATGGTTTCTTTTCCCTGTCTCTCTTCTCGTGCTTCTCTTGCTTCTTATATCTCAATGTCAAATTTTCTATTCAACTCTGTTTTTTTCATCAAGAATGCTAGAAAGTCCTCTACTCCATTGAAAGACCATATTTTCCCCTGAAACATGTCCCCAAAATAGGAGTGTAAAGTTGGATTGCTCTGCTTGCTTTGCTTCCTTTTCCTGCTCATGTTGCTACTCAATTACTTGCCTTTTGAGCTTTTTGCCACAGTAGGACTCTGCTACCAGACAGGGGAGCTTTGATCCAATCAATGGCATTTTCTTAGCTGCTGGAGCTATTAGTTGGGTGCCCTCTCTGAAGCCTCCACACACTCTAGCAAGCTGGCCACACACCCCAGGACCTCCACCCTAGACCACCATCCAGATCCAAAGAGTTTAAAGCAAGAGTGATTACTCCTCAAACTGATTGCTTGGTCCCCATACAGTCCTCAGGCCAGGAACTGAAGCTGCCATGTGGTAGCAGCTGGACGGCTGTGGCCCCTCTGCAGCTTCTTCCTCCAGGGGATAAAGGACATACCGCACTCCCAAACTACCAGATCCCAAAGTCCATACTACACTGACCTCTCACTTTGTTCTTCTCATCTATGTGTTGATAATTCTGGAAACCACCACAGCTGCTGGTGATCTTAAGTCCCTCCAGCCAGTGACTGGCTGTGGCCACCCTGAAGCTAACACCTCTGGCTCGTGTGGGGTAGGGCTCAGCTCCCAGAGTGCTTCGCTCGGGGCTTGCTGGGCTGTCCTCAATGGAAGGTTAGCTCCTCTGTGTCATTTTGTGGGTTCTGTAGCTCCAAAATTTGTTCAGAGTCACCTTTTATGTGAATTGGAGGAGTTGGAAGTCAGAGCCACACAGAAGTCCTGTTTCTACTCTGCCATCTTGACTTTACCCCCCTGTGAAGTCCCCCACTTTCTGTCTCAAGGTTTGCGAACAATAATCAAACCTATAGTACCATCGCCTTCAAAATGGACATGTCAACAAGTATGACTGGCATATAGAAGAAATCCTTTTCCCTGTGACTCCTGAGATCAAAATTCTTTTTTCTTGTCACCTCTCCCATATGTCTGCTGCGCTCCCATTACAATGTAACCTCCCTAAGATAAGGGACTCTCATTTTTTAAAAATTCTGATTTCAACACAGAGCTTGGCACAGTGTAGATACTTAAGTACTTTTTCATTCTTATTCATCTTTTTTTTGGGATATTACCACCTATTAATTACTGCCAATAAATATTTCTTTCTTCATCATATTGTTATTCCATGTGAGAGCCTTCTTAGTGTATATAGATCGGGCATTTTGTCTCCCCCCCTTTAAATTTGTGTTTAAAACATCTTTCATCAGATTTTCAAGTCAGGTAGACCTGAGACATTCTGACTCTGCCATTTTTTTTTTTTTTTGCTTTTTTGGAGTGGGGAGGACAGGGCAATTGGGATTAAGTGACTTGCCCAAGATCACATGGCTAGTAAGTATTAATTGTCTAATACCAGATTTGAACTCAGATCCTCCTGATTCCAGGGGCAGTGCTCTATTAATTGAGCCACCTAGCCACCCTTGGCTCTGCCATTTTTTACCAAGCATGGCAATGCCATTTAACATCCCTCTAAGCCTCAGCTACCTTATCTACAATGTTGGCAAGATGGAGAGCAGCCAGGAAGGCTGGGAAAGTGGGTGATTTTTCCATGTAGTAATAATAATACTAATACTAATAATGATAATTAACATTTATATAGCAACTACTATGTGCCAAGCATTCTGGTAGCTTTTAATAATTATTGATTTATTTAGTTCTCAAAACAACCTGAAAGATAAGTGTTATTAGCATTTATATATTACAGGTGAAAAAAAATGAGGCAAAGAGAAATTAAATGACTTGCCCAGGGTCACACAGCTATTAAGGGTCTAAGGCCACACTTAAACTAAGGTTTTCCTGACTCTCAGTGTCTCAGAATTCTTGCTAATTTCTCAAGCGACTTTGATTTATGAATAGCATATCCTTATCTTAATGCAAAAAGTAGCTGTCCTCAGTTGCTGATGGGAGAAATTCTTATGTAGTATCCAATTTGTGCCTACTTCTGTCTCCTCTCTCCTTTTTTCTCTTTTCTTCTCTCACTGCCAATCAGGTGTCAGATACTATCTACTTTTCATCTCATCTTTTCACAATCCTTCTTTCTTATTTCCTCCCTTCCAAATTCCCTACTTACTAATTCTGCTCTAGTGTTAAAGATTATTTGGTATTCATTCCCATAGTGTACCTCTTCTCCATTGCTTCTGTTTTTTGTGATTCCATTGGAAAATAATGCTATGTTTTCTGTATCCAAATGAAAAATCAAAATTAGCATTGTGATTTTTATTTATTGGTCATTTATTTGCAATCATCTAGCCATGGCTCAATCACTGTGTCTGATAGGCATAAATGACTCAGTGAAACTCATATTTAGATAGCCATTGAGAAAATAGGACAGGGTATCTAAGTTATTAAAGATAAAAAAATTCTCTGACACAAATTCTTTTTAGGTAATTGAATGTAATAGCAAATGAATTACTAATGTTTCTATGAATCATGAGAGCAGTGAAAGACCATTCAGGTAAATCTCACAATGATAGTCATGAGGGAAATTAATATTATGTTATTATATTAATAACTAATTATTAATTTGTGACCTAGCATTTTCTTCCTGTTTCTGGCAAGGTCAGCTCTTGCAGGAATCAGTTTCAGAAGGCATGACTGATTGAGTTAGCTTATAGCCCTTATGAGTTGGGACCCCATCTGATTGGGAGACCTAATGTCTGTTTAGATTATAAACAGAATCCAGTCTGGGTGAGCCTTTGCCTGGGGGAAAATCCCCCTGTCCTTGATCAAATCCTTTAGCTTTTAGGACAACCCAGCTAATGAAGAAGAAAACTAGCCAGAGAGAGCCACATGGAAATGATTTTACCTGCTCAGATATCTTAAAGCTGCTGAGTTTTATGATCAAGACATTCTCAGCAGGAATAACTAGACTTTTAGTCCACTTCTTCAATAAATGTTCACCAATAAGAGTTGATTTTTACTTGTCAGGGGAGTTCCCTTTCATAAGGGATTTAAAGTATTTCAAGGTCTCCCTTGGCATCTTTGTTTCCTGAGAGAAATCACTGACCATCAGTTTATTGATTACTGCCTAGTCTAGTTAATAAATTGATTATTGACTACTGAGAAGCTTTATCTCTCAGGGTTTTTGTTTATCACAAGGGTGAGTCTGAAGAAATCAATGCACCTGAAATCAGACACATTTTCCAGAAGACAGAGACAGTTTGATGATCAACTTACTCTACTGTTGAGAACCTGGAAAAAGAAGTCATGCTAACATGCTTGACTACTAATTCAGGGAGATACATACACAGACATTGTGTGTACACATACATTGCAAAGCCACAATTTCATGCAGAGACTGAAGGACTCACACATTTCTCGAGCAGTGAAAAAGTAATTGTAAGTTTCAATCAACAAATCAACAAACAAGTATTTATGGAGTACCTATTATGTGCCAGGCACTAAGAGATCCTGAGATAAAAGTGAAGCACATCCTGCTTTCAAGGAAATTACATTTCATATAGAAACGCAACTTGTTAAGCATATAGATACGTTAAAAAATGGGTATAAAATATCGACAAGTTGATATGGTGGTGATACTAGCTGTTGGTACCAGGATTAAGAATGGCATTACATAGAAGGATTGTGCCATTTTAGCTGATTCTTAAAAGAAACTGTGTATACTAAGAGATGGAGCTAGAGAAAGAGTGCATTCCAGAAAATCAGGGAAGGAAGATGTTCAGTTCAAAGGCACAGAGACAGAAAATGTAGTATTGTCTTTACTTAATAGTAAAAAGGGCAAATATCTCTATTATAGAATTTATTTCTTATTGAACTAAGGGGAATGGCATGTAGTAAATACATAAACATAGGTCGAAGGCAAGTTGTGGAGGACTTATTATGCTAAAAAAAAAAAAAGTTTATATTTGCTCCTAGCAGTTTTCAAGTTGTTACTGAAGTGTATTGAGTAGAGGACTAAAATGGTTGGAGGTTCATACAAATAAGGAATCATTTATTTTTATTTGTAGAGGTAGAAACACCAAAATATGGTAATTGACTATACTGCATAAGTGAGATGAAAGGATTAAATGACACCCATCAAAGTTTTGAGACTAGGTACCTAGATCAATGATAGGGCCATGAATAGTGACATAAATGTTCAAAAAAGGGTTTCTGAGAACAGATGTTTAGTTTGGGAAAGGTTTAGTTTCAACTTAAATAATGCTTTAAAAAAAATCCAGTCTTTTTCACTCCAAAGGCTGTGACAGGGCCTAAACTTGGAAAAATTCATGAAACTTCAGTATCATTTTTGACTCACTCTGTCTTGCCCCATATGTCCAGTCCATCTCTGAATTTTTCTTTTCTATGTTAATAGTAACTCTCCTATAAGTTCTCTTTGATTCTCTACAACCATAGTTCAGGCTCTTACTACTTCTAGTCTAGACCACTGCAATAGCCTTCTAATTAGTCTCCCTGCTTCAAGCCTCTCTGTAGACAAATCCAATCTCCATTAGCTGGCTAAATATATTTTTTCCCTAAAGCATAGATCTGACCATGCTCCTCTCCCTCTCTCCTCTGTGCTTCCCTGCAAAAATACACAGTCATTTGTTTGGCTTTTAAAGTCCTACCTAAACTATACCTTTCCAGTCTTTTCATATCTTATACCCTCTCTAATTTATGATCCAATGACACAGCCCTCTTTGCCATTTTTTTAATGGGGCACTCCATCTGCTGGCTCTAGACATTTTCTCTGACTGCCCTCCATGGCTTGAATACTTTCCTTACACAGCTTTGAGTACTGGCTTGCCTGCCTTTCTTCAGGTCCCAGCTAAGATCTTGTCTTCTGCTAAGAAGCCCTTCGAAATTCCCTTTAGTGTTAATGCCTTTCCTCTTTGATGATCTCCAATTAATTGGACTATATTTAACATGTCTTCCCCATTAGACTGTGAGTTCCTTGAGAGCAGCAGCGTTTTTTTTGTTTTCCTTTGTATCCCTAGAACTTAGCATAGTACTTGATACATAGTAGGTACCTAATAAATTCTGTCTTGACTTGAAATATGATTTGATGCTTTATACACACATATACATACATATATTCACATGTGTATATATATATATATGTATTAATAAGACCACTAATGAAGTTCACATATAAGATAAAGAAATAGTATAAAGTTTTGCAGAGAATAGACATGGAGACATTGTTAAAAGACACAATAAATATAATAACAAACATTTATATGTTAGTCTTGGATTAAAGAGCCAATTGTATGGGACTTTTTCCTCATTGGTATAAATTGATTACTCACTGTAGAGATGGCAGAATTGTTGAGAGAGGGGGATATGAGAGATTCCAGATATTCTGGCTTAAAATATGGAGAGAGAAGATACACAATTCCAACCTCTCTCCATGTCATGGAAGAGGGAGAAAGACCATGGGAAGAAACTGACATAAGAGGAACTGACAACATGTCATGTCCCTCTCTGAGGTATACTTGTGATGTTGGGAAATTGTCCTTGAGTGGGATCTGGGACCAAATCTCTCTCTTTCTTTCTCTCTCTCTCTCTCACTATATATATATATATATATATGTATATATATATATATGTATATATATATACACACATACACACACACATACATATACACATATGTATATAAATGCACATATATACATATATATATTTCCCTCTTTCACTCTCTGAGTTATGTCATCTTTCCTTCTCTGAGTTATGTCACTCCCAAAGGAAGAATTTACTCAATATGTATTTTCTGGTATATTTTCTTGTTTACATTTCCTCTGATGACCATTTTGCTATTGAGTTGTCTAAAAGAATGTATTTGCTATTTGCTATATGTTCACTGTGGAACTGGAATCCAGTGGGAGAGGATAGATAGATAGATAGATAGATAGATAGATAGACAGATATAGATACATAGTTTGGGACTGTCCTTTTTTATTAAGAAACAGCAATCAGGAGTTTAGCTTGAAACTAAAAATTATTTCCTCTAGACTTTTTTTTAAATATTTAAGAGAATAGATAGATATAATTTCATCTCAGTACTTCTCTAAGAGGTGAGCAAAGTGATGAGTCTCTGGATCAAACCTCCTGATCACACTCCTGGCAGGAATCAAAATCTCCCTTGGAGAAGAGGGGGGAGGGGAAGGGAACACTATAGATGTTTATTCTTGCCTCCCTTTGAAAGCTCTAGAAAGATGCATATAAACACACATAACCTATATAGGCAACAATAAGTCAACACACACAATTTACATATATAATATGTTATATATAGCCTATCATTTTCTCCTCAAAACTATCCTCTGAGGTAAGTATAATTAACCCCATTTTATGGATAATGAAACTGAGCTTCAAAGAATTTAAGTGACTTATAAAGTAATAATTAGTAAGTATTAGTAGCAAGATGGTGGTCCAGTTCTCTCTCAGGAATGCCCATTATACTTTCCACTCTATCAAAATAACTTTTTTTTTTCTTTTTGGAGGGCAATTGGGGTTAAGTGACTTGTCCTAGATCATGTGGCTAGGTTTTTGTGTTAAGTGTCTGAGGCCAGATTTAACTCAAGTCCTCCTGACTCCAGGGCTGGTGCTCTATTCACTGCACCACCTAGTCACCCCATCAAAGTAACTTTCAAGGTAAAAACCATGGCTACAATGCATGTGAGGAAGAAAGCAGATGACCTATAAAAATATGTAATATAAAAAAGTACATGGGGTGGCTAGGTGACACATTGAGTAATAGCGCCAGCCCTGGAGTCAGGAGGACCTGGGATTGGTTCTGGCCTCAGTACTTAGCACCAACACATAAATAACTAGCAGTGTAACCTTGAGAAAGTTACTTAATCCCAACTGCTTTAAAAAAAAAGTACAATAAAGCAGAATGAGATGGGATAATTGAGTCAAGTTAAATAGTAATGCTGAATGCTCCAAGATTATTTAGGAAATCTAAAAACTGCATAAATATTCCACTAAGAAGTATTTTCTTTGGAATTTTTGTTTCTCTCTTCTCTCATATTGAGACAGAAGTTAGTAATGGCCAGGAAATGACTATTCCAGAGGGCAGGACTAAACATTTGCCTAATGGCCTCTAAAGGGACTTGTACTTTTTCACCTTTTTTGGTAGGGGTGTAGGCCAGTTGTGGAGGTTAATGGGTCATCATCAGTAGTAGTCTATAGATACCCACGAGTTATTCCTAATAGGTTCATTCCAAATTCTCTGATGTGCTTTGCATCTGTCCCCTATTTCTCATGTTTTCAAAGAATTGTTTTCCATCTGTCCTAAGTAGTTTTGAAAAGAATATTTCCAGTCTACCTTTACTTTTCCCCAAATATACATCATTTAAAAAGACAGAGCATGTGAATTCACTCAGTTAAAACCCTCATTATAGTGTCACCAACAGTGTGGAAAATATAAACTCTTTCAGTAAACACTGAATGGTAGGCCGTTCAGTCAATGAACCATGGATCAAGTACTATTGTAAATAGACACAGTATTCCTCCCTCTAACAATTTCTACTGATTATAAAAGTCTTTGAAAAGCTTAAACAACTAAGGTTTGGCTTTTTTTTTCTTGTGACTCCAGTACCATATATTAAAGTTTAAGTATAATTTTCATTTTCTTCCAACAAAAATATAGGTATAAGGGAAGTAGATGTTTTAGAATTCTTATATATCAACTTTATCCATCCCAATAGTTAATTCAAATAAGTTCAGGGAAGTATATAAATTGTCAAAAAAATTATTTGGTTAAAAGGGAGAGTAAAAATGTCACTTGTCTTATGAATGTGAGCATTTAATATACTATTCTTTAAAAAATAATATAGGGGTGCAGAGCCAAGATGGTGGAGAAAATCCAGGAAGTTGCCTGAGTTCTTCCCATTTTCTCTAAGAAACAATGCTAAATCACCCTCTAAAAGACTTCTGGAGCAACAGAAAACACAAAAATACAGAGTGAAATAATTTTCCAGACCAAGATAACTTAGAAGGATTTCAGAAAAGCTCTGTCTCATTTAGGTTAAAAGGAAATGCAGCCCAGTGCAGACAGTGTCCTGGAAAGCCAGTGGGAGGTTTTTTAACCACAGTGTAGATCAGCAGGCAAGGCCTGTGGTTGTGGATCAGCAGTCCAGTAGCACAACAGGCCAGCTGTGAAGCTTCCAGTTCCACAAAAAAGGGCAAACTTCCAGAATCAGAACCCAGGCTACAGCAGTCATGAGTAGGTTGGGCTGCCCTAGCACATTGAACAAGTTGCCAGTTTCAGAGGCCCCAGTGCATCAAGCCAGTGACCAGGATCCTGCCCCCCCCCCAAACCTCTTCCCTAGTGCAAGAAGATTGGGAGAGTTCCCCTGTGCCCCAGGAATAGACCTCAACTTTTAAAAACAGCAAAAAATCCTCCCAAAATGCAAAAATAAGAGCTCCGACCATAGAAAGCTATTATGGCAATAGGGAAAATCAAAACACAAAACCAGAAGAGGACAATAATGTCAAAATGCCTACATGTGAACCTCCAAAGGAGTATATGAATTGGTCTCAAGTTCAAAAAGTCCTCCTGGAAGAGCTCAAAAAGAATTTTAACTACAACTAAGAAATGTAGAAGGACAATTGGGAAAATAAATGAGTTATGCAAGATAATAATTTTTTTAAGGAGTTAATAGCTTGGAAAAAGAAGCACAAAAAGTGATTGTAGAAAAGAACTCCTTAATAAATAGAAGTAGCCAAATGAAAACAAAAATCCACTGATGAAAATAACTCCTTTAATAGAACTGGCAAAATGGAAAAGGAGGAATAAAAGCTAACTAAATAAAATAATTCCTTAAAAATTAGAATTGGCCAAATTTGGAAGCTAATTGTCTATGAGATATCCAGAATTAGTCAAAGAAAACCCAAATAATTAAAAAATGGAAGAAAATGTAAAATACCTCATAAAAATATAACTAACCTGAGATCTAGGACAGATAATTTAAGAATTATTGGTCTAGGGGCAGCTAGGTGGCACAGTAAGAGCGCTGGTCCCGGAGTCAGGAGGACCTGGGATCAGTTCCAGCCTCAGAAAATTAGCACCGACACATAAAAATGACTGGCCATGTAACCTTGAGCAAGTTACTTAACCCCAATTGCTAAAAAAAAAATTATTAATCTACCTGAAAGCCATGATTGAAAAAAAAAAAGCCCGGTAGCATTTTTCAAGGAAAATTACCCAAACATCCAAGAAACATAGAGTAAAATTATCATTAAAAGAATCCACTGATCACCTTGTAAAAGAGATAACAAAATGAAAAACCCAAAGGATATAGTAACCAATCCAGAAATATCAAGTCAAGGATAAAATACTGCAAATAGACAGCAACAATTCAAATATCAAGAATCTACAGTCAGGATTACAAAGGATTTAGCAGCTTCTACATTAAAGGGTCAGCGTGCCTGGAATGTGATATTCTAGAAGGCAACAGAGCTTGGATTACAACCAAGAATCAACTACCCAAAAAACTGAGCAATATTTTTCAGGGGAAAAGATGAACATTCAATTAAATAGGAGACTTTGAAACTTTCCTGATGAAAAGACCATAGCTGGAAAAAAATTTGATCTTCCATTACAAGACTCAAGAGAAGTATAAAAAATTAAATAGGAAAGAAAAAAATGTATTCAGTAAACTCTTTACATTGCTATGTGTAAAGATGATACTTGCAACTCTTAAGACCTGTGTCCCTCAGGGAATTTAGAAGGAGCATACTTGGAAGACATGGGTATAAGTTTACTTTAATGTGAAGATTAAAAAAATAGTTAAAAAATGATTGTACTAGAGAAAAGGAAAGGTAGAAGCAGAATGGGGTAAATTACATCACATGAAGAGGCATTAAAGACCTATTACAGTGGAGGGGGAAAAGGGAAAGAGATGAGTATTGTTTGTACCTTACTCTCATTGAATTTGGCTCGAAGAGAGAATAGCTTAAAGAAATCTATCTTACCCTATAGGAAAGTAGAAGGGTGAAGAGGCAAAGTAAGCCCTTCTGTGAGGAATAAGATTATACAAACCAAGGCCTCAACTCAATATGACCTTTCTATTACCCCAAGCTGTTTGGGAACAGAGGATTGTGAGTACATGAGGGCTGCTCCTCTCCTGGGACTCCATCCAGGCCCCTGAGAAGAGAAATGATAATGGCCCAACTCCTGTAACTAGCCATTCCAAGGAGACATTGCTCTTGGGGGGGCCTTGGAGGGATTGACCTCCATCCCAGGCTTCACACAAGATACAATGCTTGCTAGAAACACCTGGCTATATGCCTTCTTTGTTCTCAGCACTACTTAAACTTTAAGATTCAGACTCAAAATTGGAAACTCACCCATGAAGGAGATGTCCTGCCTGGGACCTTCCCAAGCAGGACCCTGTCGGCTGTACCCAGGATTTTTCAGCTTGTGTGATGAGGTATTGCTGCTTTCTTGCATCATTGATGATTATTGTAAATATTTATGTATACACACATATTAATCATAGTTGCTCTTATTTTACTATTCCTCAGCCTTTTACTCTGTAATCTCTGGTTTCATTCCCATTTGCCTATATTCTAAATAAACTATATTCGATCTTTTGAAGTGCCGAGTGTTCCATTCATGTGAATCTTAATCAGACAAAGGGTAGTGGGGGAAAGAAAAGGGAGGGGGTGGATAAAGTATTAAAAAACTGGCAAATAGTATGAAGGGAAATACACAATTAGTAATCATAACTGTGAATGTGAATGGAATGAAATTTCCCATCAAATGAAAATGATTAGCAAAGTGGAATCCTTCAATATGCTATTTACGAGAAATACCTTTGAAGCCGAGAGACACAGAGTAAATGTAAAAGGCTGGAGCAGAATATATTATGCTTGAGTTGAAGTAAAAAAAAAAAAACGGAGGGTAACAATCTTGATCTTACACAAAGCAAAAGCACAAATAGATCTATTGAAAGAGACGAGGAAGGAAACCATATCTTGCTAAAAAAAGGTTCCATAGACAATGAAGTGTCCTCACTGAACATATGCACCAAGTAGTATAGGATCCAAAGTCTTAGAGAAGTTAAAAGTTATAGGAAGACATAGAGAGTCAAACAATACTAGTGGGGGACCACAACAACCCCATCTCACAACTAAATAAATCTAATCACAACATAACAAGAAAGAAGTTGAGGTAAAGTAGAATTATAGAAAAAAATAGATATGATAGACCTCTAGAGAATATAGAATGGGTATAGAAAGGAACATATATTTTTTCTCAGTGGTACATAAAACCTACACAAAATTGACCATGTTTTAAGGCATAAAAACCTCACTATCAAATGCAGAAAGGCAGAAATATTAAATACATCCTTTTCAGACTATAATGCAATAAAAAAATTGCTTGTAAAATGGGACCATGAAAAGATGGGCTAAAAAGAAATTGGAAACGAAATAACATAATCCTAAAGAATGAGTGGGTCAAACAACAATTAATTAAAAATATCACTAATTTCATCAAAGTGAATAACAATAATGAGACAACATACCAAATTTAAAGAACAAAGCCAAAGCAACACTTAAGGGAAATTTTATATATCTCAATGTTTACATGAATAAAATGTAGAAAGAGCAGATCAGTGAATCAGGCATATAAATTAAAAAGCTAAAAAAAGAGCAAATTAAAAATCCCTAATTAAATATCAAATTAAAATTGTGAAAATCAAAATATATTAATAAAAATTGAAATTAAAATAACTATTGAACTAATAAATAAAAACAAGAGTTGGTTTTCTTAAAAAATTAAAATAGATAAACTTTTGGTTAATTTGATTTTAAAAAGATAGAAGAAAACCAAATTACCAGCATCAAGAATGAAAATGATGAATTTACCACCAGTGAAGAGGAAACTAAAGCAACAATCTGGAGATATTTTGCCCAACTGTCTGTTAAATCTGACGTTCTAAATGAAATAGATGAATATTTACAAATGCGTGTATGTTGCCCAGTTTAATAGAAGAGGAAATACAATATTTAAATAGACCCACCTTAGAAAAAGAAAATGAACATCCCAACAATGAACTCCTTAAGAAAAAATCTTCATGATTAGATAGATTTAAAAGTGAATTCTATCAAACATTGAAAGAAAAATTAGTTGCAATATAATGTAAATTTTTTGAAAAAAAAATAGGCGAAGAATGAGTGTTACCAAATTCCTTTTTATGAAATATTGTGCTGATACCTAACACATTAAGAGCCAAAACAGAGAAAGAAAATTACAAACCAATTTCCCTAATGAATATGGTGACATAAAATTTAAATAAAACATTAGCAAAGAGATTACAGGAATTTCCCATGCATATAGTACAGTATGACCAAGTGGAATTTATACCAGGAATGAATGCAAGGTTGGTTCAATATTAGGAAAACTATAATTGACCTTATCAATAACACAACCAAGAGAAAACATGATTATCTCAATAAGTATAGGAAAAAGCTTTTGACAAAATACAGCAACCATTACTATTAAAAACACTAGAGAATACAGGAATAAATGTTCCTTAAAATGATGAGTTGTGCCTATACCTAGTAAGATCAGGGCTGAAGGATGTCCATTATCACAACTATCATTTGATATTGTACTAGATTATTAGATCATTAGATATTGTACTACAAATATTAGCTTTAACAATAAGAGGGGAAAAAGAAATTGAAGGAATTAGAATAAATAATGAAGAAATAAAACTATAACTCTTTGAAGATGATATGATGGTATACTTAGAGAATCATAGAGAATCAACTAAAAACTATTTCAAATAATTAACAACATTAGAAAAGTTGCAGCATATAAAATAAACCTACATAAATCATCAGCATTTCTATATATTGCCAAAAAAGCTCAGTAAGAACAAATAGAAAGAGAAATTTCTTTTAGAAAACTGGACAATATAAAATACTTGGACGTCTGCTTGCCAAGACAAACTCAAGAACTAGATGAACATAAATACCAAATGCCTTTTACACAAATAATATCCAAACAATTGGGAAAATATAAATTGTTCCGGGGGAAGCCAAGCCAACATAATAAAAATGACAATTCTATCTAAATTAATTTACTTACCTAGTGCCTTACCAATAAAATTACCAAAAATCATAGAGCTAGAAAAAAAATAAAAACAAAAACAAATACATTTCATCTGGGAGGACAAAAGGTCAAGAATAAAAAAGGAATTCATGAAAAAATGCAAAGGTAGGTGGCCTAGACATGCCAAATCTAAAACTATGCTATAAAGCAGCAATAATTAAAACGTTTTTGGTAATGTCTAAGAAAGATGGTGGTAGATTAGCAAAATATTAGTTACACAAGACACAATAGTAAATGATTATAGTAACCTACTCTTTGAGGAACCCAAAGACTCTAACTTTGGGGATTATAAACTATTTGGGAAAAACCTGGGAAAACTGGAAAAAAGGAAACTAGGAATAGACTAACATCTTACACTGTGTATCAAGATGAGGTCAAAATGGGTAGATGATTTAGACATAATGGGTGATATTATAAGCAAATTAAGAGATCAAAGAATAGTTTAACTGTTAAATATATGAAGAAGGAAATCATTTATGATGAAAAAAGAGACAAAGAACATTAAGAAACATGAAATTGATAATTGTGAATATGCTTTTTAAAAAAGGTTTTATACAAACAACACTAATACAGCCAAAATTAAAAGGAAAATAGAAAGATGGAAAATATTTTTGAGCAGGTATTTCTGATAAAGACATCGTTTCTTAAATATAGAAAGAACTGAGACAAATTTGTAAGAATACAAGCCATTCCCCAATAAATAAATAGCCAAAGGATATGAACATATAATTTACAGATAAGAACATAAAGAAATCTATAGTCATATATATCATATAGTCACATCTCTAATACACTATTGATTAAAGAAATGCAAATTAAAACAACTCTGAGGAAACATTACACCTATCAGATTTGCTAATATGACAGAAAAGGAAAATGACAAATGTTTTAGAAGATGTGGGAAAATTGGGACAGTAATGCATTGTTGGTAGAGTTGTGGAACTGATCCAACAATTCTGGAGCATAATTAGGAACTATTTCCAAAGACCTATGAATTTGTGCATACCCTTTCATCCAGCAATACCACTAATAAAGCTATATACCAATATGATCACAAAAAATGAAAAGGACACACATGCACAAAAGATGTAACAGCTCTTTTTGTTGTGGCAGAATATTGGAAATTAAGGAAACACCCATCAATCTGGGTACGGTTGAGCAAATTGTCATATATGAATGTAATGGAATGTTATTGTGCTATAAGAAATGATGAGCAGGCAGATTTCAGAAAAACTAGAAAGACATATGAATTTATACTGAGTGAAGTGAGCAGAACTAGGAGAACACCTTACACAGTAACAACAGTACTATGTGATGTTGATTGACTTAGCTCTTCTCAGTAATTCAATGATCTAAGACAATTCCCAAAGACTCATTATGGAAAATGCTATCCATATCCAGAGAAAGAACAATGGAGTTTGAATGTATTTTGAAGCATACTATTTTCATTTCTTTCTCTTTTTTGGGAGGGTGTGGGGGGAGACAACTTTTTCCCTTTTGCTTTGTTTATTCCTTCACAACATGACTAATGTGTAAATAATATTTACACAATTGCATAGTATGGTTTATATCAGATTACTTGCAATCTTGGGAAGGGGGAATGGGAGGGAGGGAAAAAATTGAAACAGTATCGTATAAAAATGCATGTTGAAAACTATCTTTATATGTAAATGGGAAAAATAATATTTACAACAAAAAATAAAATAAGTTCACATATCTAGAGTGCCGTTTAGATAAATTTCCTTCCTCCCTGCCTTAATGTATAAAGGGAACCTCATTAAGTTGGGACAGTTTAGGTACCCTTTACATAGAAGGGATTGGTACTGATGCTACAGATTAAAGAGGAAGTTTTCCTGGGTTCAGGCATATTTGCCCTCTATCTTAGAACTCTGGCATTGTATATAGGGCACTATACTTGAAGTCAAGAGTATATGGGTTCAAATCCCACCTAAGATGCGTGTGATCCTAGCTAAGTCACTTAACCTCTGTCATTCTTAGTAAATTCATACATAAAATAGGAATATAATAAGATCTATTCACAGGGTTTTATGAAGATCAAATGGGGTATTATTTTTAAAGTGTTTCTTAAACCTTAAAGCAAGGACATTTCAGAATGGTTTTAAATAGAAGTGGTATCCACAGTAGAAGAAATTCTGAATGAAAAAAACAAAACAAAACAAAACTATAGTCTTAAAACTGAGTAACTCAGCAGCTTCTGGAGAAAAGCTTTCTCATCTCTTCTTATAGGAGCAGTCATTGGTCTCATTAAAATCTAAGAATACAAATTAACTTTCACCAAAGAAACTTTAGAATTAAAGAACCTTCCAATCTAGTGGTACCTCACTAAGTCTAATGATACCTGAGTACCTCAACTTCTGACCTCTCAATCTTTAATACAAGTGCACTTCCTTCCCTTTCCACTAAATTCTTAGATTTAAGGAGAAATAGCAGTCATACAAACAATGCCCATTCATGTGGCCTGGAGACTCACCTTGTCTTGAAGACAGGTACTCTCTGTGTTGCATCACTGGTAATTTTATAGCATCCTGGCAGAAATAGCCTTTTAGCAGCTTCTATAACACTTCCTCAAACTTTTGATGTTAGCAGAGAGAAGGGGAGTGTATTTCTGTGTCAATGGACATACAGCTCACAACTTAAAGCTCTGCATCATCAGCTCATTGCCATGTCATCTCATTCTCTGTCTCTTTGGTGCTGCTTCTGGGCAAGGTGCCATTAAGCTGCCAAATTCCTTTGGTCTTTAAAATGGCAGCATTCCAAGACAGTCTATTTATTTTCTCAGTTTCACATACTTCCCTTCTTTCCCCTGTTTCCTTCTGTTCCCTAGTGCATATTATTTAGGTGGTAACTAGGAAAATACAAGGAAGACAAGTCTGTATAGACCAAGGTTACATTTTTTTAATGGGGTGGCAGTATGGTGCGAAATTGTCAAATTCCTCTCTGTGACTTCTATTATGTGACCTCAAGCAAATAACATCTCTGTTAAGAAGTAAAAAAGTCCTCTGTTGAGTATTCAAAGTCAGTCATTATTTCCCTCCACCAACACCCAAGCACAGCTTTAACTCTTCTTAAAGCTCCATGTATTCTTTGATCCATTGATACTGGCCTTCTTGCTGTTACTCACAAAAGATATCCCATCTCCTGATTCTGAACATTTCCATTGGTTATACTCCATGCCTGGAATGTTCTTCTTCATCTTTGACTCCTGGAATCTTGACTTCCTTCCAGCACCAGCTAAAATCCCACCTTCTGTAGGAAGCCTTTCAGATGTTGCTTAGTTCTCTTGCCTTTTCTCTGTTGACTATTTTAAATTTATCCTATATATCATTCATAAGTACATAGCTGTTTACATGTTGTCTTCCTCCATTAGAATGTGAACTCCATAGGAGAAAGAATTGCCTTTTGCCTTTTCTGTAACCTGAGTATTTAACTGTGTTTGGCACATACAGAGGTTAATAAATGTTTATTAAATTATTAACTGATCACCATCACTCAAATTCCTCATCTGAAATCTGCCTTCTAAGCTTGATGTATGGAATTAAATAAGATAATGTATGCAAAATCTTTTATGACCCCAAGAGACAAATAATCAAATACATTTTTTTTTGGCTTGGAAAGGAATGTTGGTCTGTCATATAGTAAAAGCAAGAAGAAACTGATGAACAATCTTTACTGATTCATGCAATATGAACATACCTAGAGAAAAGTCTGATATTGAATGAATCTTCTGTGTAATATCTATGGAAAAGAATGAAAATATTTTCATGACTTAAAAGAATAACATGTATTAGAGATGTGGATATATTGAATTCTGAATAAATAAAATGAATCCCCACATTGGTGAAAGCAGAAATTCATTAAAGTGTTAAACTATTGGTATTATATAATAATGAATATAGTGATGACAATAAGGATACTTAAAATTAATAGAAAGCTTCACAGTTTTCAAAATACTTGTAATATAACATCTTATTTGAGTCTCATAATAATGCTATGGGTAAATACTCACCATTTTTAATGTCTTTTTTGCAGATGAGAAAAATGAGGTTCAAAGTAACCTAATGTGATACAATCATTAGTTTTCTGATGGAATGGTTTTATCTAGTAGAAGACAAGGATGCTCTCAAGATCTGATTGGTCCTGGCTTCTTTGACAAAATTTCTTGGTCACCTAAGAATGTAAAATGTCCCAGTCAAATTAAGTGTAGATTACTTGACATTAGAGGATTTCTGAAGACGAAAGAAATTACTACATTCTTCTGAATGTCCTGTCCTGATAACCAGACATGTTTCCTTATGGAAACAAGGAGTACTTCAAACAGAAAAGACAGGTACCACAGTATTCTTTGAGAATATATTTGCCTTATTAAGGCAAATTAAACTTCCTTTTATTAACTGCTCACTGACTTCACAGTGCCTCATTACATCTTAACATCAAACGTGAACTAAGAGAATGATGGTGTTAAAGCTGTCTTCAATGCCTCTCCAGGGTCATAGAGGCAGTGATTTTTTTTTAATCAAATGGGTGTGTATTTTTTTATTAATAGAAAAGTTGTGATGCTACAGGTGAAATTAATGCAATATCTTCTTTTAATTAATTAATTAATCCATTATTTTTGTTTTCAACATTCACTTTGACAAGATTTTGAGTTACAAGTTTTCTCCCCTTCTCTCCCCTACCCCTCACCCCCACTCCAAGATAGCAAGCATACTGAATACCCCTTCTCCCAATCTGTTCTCTCTTATGTCTTCCTCCATCTCCCCCTTTACTTTCTTGTAGGGCAAGGTGGATTTCTATACTCCATTGCCTCTATATCTGATTTCCAGGTTGCATGTAAAAAACAATTTTTAACATTTGTTTTTAAAACTTTGATTTCCAGATTCTTTCCCTTCTTCCCTTCTCACCCACCCCCACAGGGAAGACAAACAATTTAATAGTTTTACATGTGTAATTACACAAAACATTTCCAAAGTAGTTATATCATGAAAAACTAACTATATTTCCCTCCCAGACAGTGATTTTTAGAGGTATGATTCAAACCCAGGGCTTCCTGACTCCTCATCCAGTACAATATCATGTTATGCAATGGCCTCTCTTAATTAAAGCTACATAAATTATTATCATACCTATTTTTAAAAGAACACTGATCCACACAGATGTTGTATTATTAATGAATCAATGATGACAATAGGTGAATTGGGGAAGCAAAAAATGGCAGATACAAGATTTAAAAAAAACAACAATTTGGAAATCTAAGTCAATTCAAAACACCATTTTTTGTGTGTACGGTAGATCATTTAATAATAATAGTAATTCATTCATGAAATATATGAATTAACAGGTTGGAGTTACTAGATTAAAATAGTTATTATTCCAGAAGGTCTAAGCCAATTAAAAAAAATAAGCATACAAGAATAAATCATGAGAACCAGATGGCATTCATTTGAGAGTACTGAAAGAACTCAAGGATGAAATTGGGGAAGTGTTTGGCCAAAGAGTATTACCTGTCATTCCAAATAGTCATAGTATTAGAGGGCTGACAGACTGCAAATGTGACCCCTGTACCTCAGTACAGTTCCCCAGAAGATGAAGGGAATTATAGGCTAATGAATCTTACCTCCATATAGTCTGAACTGGTGGCATCTATAATAAAGGGAAGGATTACCAAATGATTAAACAAATAATCAAATATTGGGTGAAAGAACAAAAGGGTTTTGTCAAGAGGAAATCTTCTCTGGTGAATTTGTTTAACATTTTTGAGAAAGTAAGATTGATAAGTAAACTTTGTAGATACAGGAAATAGTGAGAAATAATAATTTTAGATTTTCAAAAAGCCTTTGCCAGTTCAAAAGCAAAGGTTATTTTAAAAGAACAAGTGATGAAAGGATGGATAATTGGGGAAGTAAGCTGTTTTGTCTTGTCTAGTAAATTAACTTTCATTTGTGAAAAGATATGGAATGCATATGTATAATTACAGGTAGATATATGGGGAGGGAGGGAGGGAGGGAGAGAGAGAGAGAGAGAGAGAGAGAGAGAGAGAGAGAGAGAGAGAGAGAGAGAGAGAGAGAGAGAGAGAAAGCTAAGAATTGAGTAAACTGTTATTTTTTCTACTATAAAGAGTACTTGTGATAAAATTAGGGATCCATTGAAATGTTTAATAGTTAATAAGCATTAATTAAGTGCCTACTATGTGCCAGCAACTATGCTAAGTGCTGCAGAACTATATTTTTGTTTTTTCCATAACTACATACTATTCAATTCTGACTATTACATGGGAGTAGGAGGCAGGGGGTGCGGTGTAACACATGAGGAGTAGAAAAATTCTGGAGAATAACTCAAACTACCATAAGAATAGGAAGCTAGAGTGTCATATAGATATATACTTCAAAGGTAAGTACTCTTCAATCTGGAGAGCCAAAAGAAGTAGAAATTTTTTAAAAATATATAAAATGATGGACAGCATGACTAAGAAGACCATGTTCTCCTTGAAGAAATCTTGAAAAAGAAGGGAAAAAAACAATAAAACTTTAAAATGCAAGTATTGTAAAGGACCTCAGAGGATATCTAGTCTGACCTGAATTGCAAATTCATGATTTAATTTTAAAATCCTCACATTTCTATTCAGCAGCATTTCCTTTTAGAGTCTGGTCTTTTGATCATACCTAGCTTTTCTCTGAAAATATTAAAAATGTTTTCTTAAAGTTATGGAAATATCAGAACATGTCCATCATTTTAAAAATTTTTGTGAAACTTAAGATGACAGTTTCTCCAAAGGTTTTATGACATCCATAATGCCAACTAATTATAATATTCCTGGTAAGAACAAAACAGGTAGGAGTCGTTTCCCTCCTTGTTTGTGTATTCTCTGATTTGACATTATAAGAAAGGCTAAGTCAAGAATTTAGCAAAATAAAATTTCTAATAGATATTTGATAAATGAATTCATTATTATATATCTTCCCTCTATTCAGTATTTTACTCTTCACTTAGAAGTAAGAAACTGTGGGAGACAGAGGAGTGTGTGTGTGTGTGTGTGTGTGTGTGTGTGTGTGTGTGTGTTGCTATGTGTCAGGTACTGTGCTAAATGCTAAAAATTCTCTCTCTTCCTCTCTCTCTGTATATATATATATATATATATATATATATATAGTTAGTTAGTTAGTTAGTTAGTTAGTTAGTTAGGTAGGTAGGTAGTTAGGTAGTTAATTAGTTAGAGAATTGCTTGTCCTTTATTTTCTTTTTTATTAATTTATTTTATTTTTCAAGATTCACTTCCACAAGATTTTGATTTCCAAATTTTCTCCCCTTTCCTGTGCCCCTAGTTGGCATGCATTCTGATTACCCTTTCCCCCAATTTGCCCTCCCTTCAATCACTGTCCCACTTCTCTTATCCCTTTCCCTTCTGTTTTCCTGCAGGGCAAGAAAGATTTTTATACCCCATTGCCTTTATATCTTATTTCCCAGTTGTGTGTAAAAACAATTTTAACATTTGTTTTTAAACTTTGAGTTGCATATTCTCTCCCTTCCTTCTTCCCCAACCACCCTCATTGAGAAGGCAAACAATTTGATATAGGTTATAAATGTGTAGTCTTGCAAACCATTTCTATAACAGTCATGTGAAAAACTAACTATATTTCCCTCCACCCTATACTGCCCCCAATTTATTCTATTCTCTCCTTTGACCCTGTCCCTCTTCAAAAGTATTTGCTTCTGATTAGACTCTCCTCTAATTTGCCCTCCTTTCTATCACTCCCCTCTCTCTTATCTCCTTTCCCCATACTTTCCTCTAGGGTAAGATAGATTCCCATACCCATTTGAGTGTATATTTTATTTCCTCCTTAAGTCAAATCCAATGAGAGTAAGGTTCATTCATCCATTCTCACCTTTCCCTTCTTCCCCTACATCGTAAAGCTTTTCCTTGCCTCTTTTATATGAAATAATTTACCCTATTCTACCTCTCCCTTTTTCCTTCTCCCAGTACATTCCTCTTTCACCCCTTAATTTTATTTTTAAGATATCATCTTTTATATTCAACTCACCTTGTACACTCTGTATATATGCAGATATTCCCTCTAATGACCCTAATTCTGAGAAAGGTCTCATGAGTTAAAAATATCATCTTTCCATGTAGGAATGTAAACAGTTCAGCTTTTATTATAAGTTTCTTATAATTTATGTTTCCTGTTTACCTTTTCATACTTCTTCTGATTGCAATGGAAATGCAAATTTAAAGATCTTTCCTGCCCCTAGGTTAAGTGCACTGGAGCCTGTGGTGGGAGGCTTGTTTTTCAGGAAAGCCCATACCTTGATACTTTGTGACTGGACAGTGGGTCAAGGAGTTTGTTACATTCTTTGAGCCAGGAGAAAGCTATAAAAACCCTGAGGAGAGGCTTTGCTTTGGGGCTCACTTTGAGAAGTGTTGTGTGATTTGACCAGATGATACTCTGGGCAGCTATTGAGAGCTCCCTGGCTTTGAAAACCCAGATGTTGATGCTTCCCTCTCTGGTAACTCTGATTTGTTATTGATGTGTAATGGTTGGATAGTTTGGAAACCTGTCTGCTTGATCTGTTTCTCTGTTTTGAAACTACTGTCTGTATACTCTGAAGTTCAGGGTGCTGACTTTTTCCCCCTGAACTAGGTAAATTATATATGTTTGATTGATTAAAGTAAGCATGTTAACCTATTTTGAGTTGCTTTCCTTTAGCAAAGCAGATCTAAGATCCTGTGTTGGCAGCCACCCTGGGGATTTTGGGGTGCTTGCTGCTACACTGATTCTTATATTTGAAAGTCAAATTTTCTATTCAGCTCTGGCCTTTTCATCAAGAATACTTGAAAGTACTCTATTTCATTTAATATCCATTTTAACCCTGAAGGATTTTACTCAATTTTTCTGGGTAGGTGATTCTTAATATTAATCCTAGCTCCCTTGACCTCTGGCATATCATATTCCAAATCCTCTGATCCCTTAATGTAGAAGTTGTTAAACCTTGTGTTAGCCTGATTGTGTTTCCACAAAACTTGAATTGTTTCTTTCTGGCTGCTTGCAGTATTTTCTTCTTGATCTGCAAACTCTCGAATTTGGCTAAAATATTCCTA
Source organism: Gymnobelideus leadbeateri (assembly GCA_011680675.1). Taxonomy (NCBI): domain Eukaryota; kingdom Metazoa; phylum Chordata; class Mammalia; order Diprotodontia; family Petauridae; genus Gymnobelideus; species Gymnobelideus leadbeateri. The sequence continues at coordinate 136,538 of WOXC01006951.1, forward strand.
GGAGTTTTCCTTTGGGGATTTCTTTCAGCAGGTGATGGGTGAATTCTTTCCATTTATATTTTACAACCCAATTTTTTAATATCAAGAGTGTTTTCCTTATAATTTCTTGAAAGATAATTTTGTCTATTTTTTTTATCATGGCTTTCAGGTAGTCCAATAATTTTTAAATTATCTCTCCTGGATCTATTTTTAGGACACTTATTTTTTCTAATGAGATATCTCACATTGTCTTCTATTTATTTCATTCTTTTGATTTTGTTTTATGATTTCTTTATAACTCATAAAGTTATTAGCTTCCATTTACTCCATTCTAATTTTGAAGGAATTATTTTCTTCAGTGAGCTTTTGGATCTCCTTTTCCATTTGACCAGTTCTACCTGTTAAGGCATCTTCTCCTCATTGCCTTTTTGGACCTCTTTTGTCACTGGAGTTAATCTAATTTTGTATGGTGTTATTTTCTTCAGTATTTTTGGGGGGTCCCCTTTAGCAAAATTTTGACTTGTTTTTCATGATATTCTTGAACTACTCTCATTTCATTTCCCAATTTTTACTCTACTTCTCTTACTTGATTTTTAAAATCCTTTTTTAGCTCTTCCATGTGCTGAAACCAATTCATATTTTTCTTGGAGGCTTTGGATGTAAGAGCTTTCACTTTGTTGTCTTCTTCTGGTTCTATGTTTTGATTTTCCTTGTCACCAAATTAAAATTCTATAGTCTGGTTTTTTCCACTGTTTGCTCATTTTCCCAGCTAATTACTTGACTTTTTAGCTTTTTCTTAAGGTAGGACACTGCTTCTAGTGTGGAGGATGTATTGTCCCATCTTCAGGGATTTTGTGCAGCTGTTTTTAGAGATATTTCATGGGACCTGTAAATTTTCATTCTTTTTAACTTGTATGATTAAAGGAGTGGTGTTTACTCCTCTTCTGCTCTGTGTTCTGGTCTGTCAATGACCACAAGGACTCTTTTCTGCCTTGGAACAATGAACAAGTTCCACCATGCCAGCATTCCTCCTTACCAAGGAACACCACCCAGGACTGTGACCCATATCCAAGCATGAATAAAGCAAGAGTAACCTGACTCAGCACCAGAAAAGAGATCCTTACAATCTTCCTCTGATCAGTCACTTGTTCCTCCCCTCTATATTTGGGCTGAGAGCTCCTGAAATAGCCACTGCCACTGCCACCACCATAGCCAATGTGCTTCGCTGGGACCAGACCTTGCTCCTATCTTTCCCAGGTCTGATATACCTTTCCTACTGGATTTCTAAGTTGTCTTTGGCAAGTGTGGTTTGAGAAGTCTGGAAACCACCACAGTATTTCAGTGCCGGTATTTCAGTGTTCTGAGGCCTTCTGTGAGTTTACTAAAAACCCATCTGTGCTTCTGTGGTCCACACTGGACTACGCTCTTTTCTCAGACTGATGCAACAGACATTTTGTGTTGACCTTCTAGGTTGTCTGGAGCTGGAAATTTGTTTCACTCTCATTTTGTGGGTTCTGCTTCTCTAAAATTTGTTTAGAGTCATTTATTACAGATATTTGGAGGGATTTGGGGGAGACTTCAAGCAAGTCCCTATTTTTACTCCACCATCTTGGCCCCTTCATTTTCCAAAAGGACCAGTGACATTACAGTAATGTCTTGATTCAATAATGAATTAGATTTAATTGAAGCAAAGTTCTACAAAATCATAAACCTTACTTTCTTCTCCAGTCATCAAATTCCAATGTCAAGAAAAAAGTCAATAAGACTAGTAATGGCTCAGGATACAGCGGAATACCTTGGCAAATGCAATATCTGACCCAGCTCTAAGTGCTTCATGGTGCCTGCTTCATCCACTTTCATCACTGTTGGAATGAGTTTCTCTCATCTAACCATTCTACCTGGGGAAGTCTTCACATGCTTGGGATAGGCACCTCCCTAATTCATTGACGCCTTTATGGCCCATCAGTTATCCTCATCCTGGTTTAGTCCATCTGACTAGATGGTTTACTAGAGTATAGTCACTGTGAATGCTTGTCTGATTAATGAAGTTCAGGATTCTTGTGAACAGAACACTAGGCACTTCACAAGATCCAATATAATTTATTTAGAATATAGGTGAATGGGATGGAAACCAAAGTTAACAGAGTAAAAGTCTATGAATAGTAAAATAAGAGCAACTATGATTAACATATATATGCATATTTATAATCATCACTGTTGCAGGGAAGCACCAACACCTGACCACACAAGCTGGAGAATCCTGGGTACAGCCGTCAGGGTCCCACTTGGGAAGGTCCCAGGCAGGACGTCTCCTCCATGGGTGAGAGTCCAATTTGGGGTCTGAATCTTACAGTTTAAGTAGTGCTCAGAACAAAGGAGGCATACTGCAAGGTGTTTTTAACAAGCATCGTATCTTGTGTGAGGCATGGGATGGAGGCCAATCCCTCCAAGGCCCCACCAAGAGCAATGTTTCCTTGGAATGGCTAGTTCCAGGAGTTGGACAGTTATCATATCTCTTCTCAAGGACCTGGTCGGGAGGAGCAGCCTCCACATTCTCAGGATCCTCTGTACCCAAACATCTGAGAGTATTAGAAAGGTCATATTGAGTTGGGGCCTTGATTTGTATAATCCTATTCTTTACAGAGGGGCTTACCTTGCCCCTTCAATGCCACAACTTTTTGGAAACACAGGTGAGAGTTGACTTCCGGGTAGACATAAAAGATGGATGAGAAATCCTGGAAAATCTCAGGTGTGCTCACAACAGAGGTGCTAGCTCTTCTTGAATAGCCTATATACCCCATGTATATGTGAATACATGTATACATATGTTTATGTATGTATATATGAATATGCAAAACAGAGAAACATTTAGAAAACTACATTCAAGGAGCTTATACTTTAATGTAAGAAAATACATAAAGAAGATCTGTGGGGGGTAGTCATAAAAAGTGGTATCCATGGCAACAAGGTAGAAAAGGCTGGATAACCAGAAACTGAGCCAGGAAAGAGGTAAATATGAACAGCCTTGTTACTTGCTTAAAGGGTAGTTCCGTGTAATAATGGAGCAATGGAAGGTCAGGTCTATATGGCTAACACATAAAGTGGAGGTGGAAATGTCCAGAGTTAGGAGCTCAGCCAGGAGGCAAAGAAAGCATAGTGGAAAGATATGATGGAGAAAGACCTAAGTTCAAGTTCTGCCTATGACAGCTAATAGCTAGGTAAATCACTTCAGTTCTCAGTACCCCCAGGAAAATCTCTAGCACCATAAATTACGAATAAGTTGCTAGCCTATATTGATTTAAGAGATTTCACACTGTTAAACTCCCCATAGTATTTAAATCATAGGTCTGGACTAAAACAAAATCAATATTTCATATATGTCCCCACTATGCTCCATATAGCAAGGGAGTCTCTGCTATACATTCATAATGAAATAATTTTGTTTCCCTCTTCATTAATTGTCATCAAAATGTACTCTCCATTATGATTGTATGGTCAGATTCATGGCTATGTTATGCATATATATTTTCTCCATTGAGGGATGGTAGGTAGAACAGTGGATGCTTAAATCAGGATTACCTGATTTCAATCACAGTCTCAAACATTTACTAGTTATGTGGCTCTGGGCCAGTTATTTAACTTCTGTTGCCTTAGTTTCATCTTCTGTAAAGTGGAGATAATATCATCTACCTTAAGAGTCATGAGAATTAAAAGAGATAATATTTGTAAGGTGCTTAGTGTAGTGCCTGACACATAATAGGAGCTATATCAATGTTTATTTCCTTACCTCATTCTTCCTAAACAGTGTTATTCTCCATCCCCATTCCTTTAATTTTGAGTATATTATATAAGCTGATTTTCCATGACAATAGTAATAAATCTAGTCTCACAAAATATTAGAAAGATTGTCTTATTCTCATGGACTAAAACTGAAATATATATATATATATATACATATATGTATATATACATATATGTATATATATATATACATATATGTATATATACATATATGTATATATATATTAGCATTAGTTATTGAATGGAGGGTTTTAACTTTAAAAATAATTGCAAAAACATTTTTTAAGATGAAGAGAAAGGAATAATAAGTATAATCATAATTCAAAAATAGATCACTACGGGTGGTTTGGTGGCTCAGTGAATAGAGCACCGGCCCTGGAGTCAGGAGTACCTGAGTTCAAATCTGGTCTCAGACACTTAACACAAAAACTAGCTGTGTGACCTTGGGCAAGTCACAACCCAATTGCCCTCCAAAAAAGCAAAAAAAAAAAAATGATTGCTACACACCACTTCCTGGCCATCTCCATATTTCCATAATATGATACTGCCAGAGCCGCATCATCCTCATCACCAATCCTGTCACGCACCCTTTTCTAACCCTACCACTGAGAACAGTAGCTGAGGAATACTAACCATTCTGGGAAAGGACACAACAATCAACTGACCCTCTCCCGCCTCCCAATCTCCACTTCTATATAAGTGTCTTTTTTTTTCCTATAAGAAGGTTAACTCCTTTGGGTCATGGACAGTCTTTCTTTCTTGTATTTTTATTCCTAACACAGGGAAATATATGACATAGTAAATGCTTACATAAATGCTTTTATTCATTCATTCATAAATTCATGAATAGCATTTCTGATCCAAAGGAAATATAATTTCATGAAATATCAGGGCACATTTTGTTTATGAAAGAAATTTTGGGGGATAAATATAGATATTTTCAGAGCCCAAGTAAACTTTCAGAACAATTCGACTCTTTATTTGGGGAACAAAAGTCTCACTTGTGAATTATCTAAGCCTCATGTTTCTCCTACTTTTCTTTCTTGCTTGCTATCTTTTGATCATTTCTCTAATCATTAATATCACCCAGAGGAAGGACAAAGAAATAAGAAGATTGTTAACTATGAAAGATGTCCCAATTAATAATTTATTGAGGGAGAAAATTCAAACTGGCTCTAAATAATAATTGCATTCCAGCTATCTTTGTCATTCCTCTTCCTCATTAACACCCAGAGATAGGAATAACAGAAAAAATTAGCAATATTTAGTACTGGGAAACAGTACTTTTATGAATATTCAACTTGTTCTTTGAAAAGGTTTAATAACAACCACCACCACCACAACAACAACACAGCAATGATGAGGACAAATATAATTACAAAGAATTTTAACATAACTCTACTGATTTGTTACTTGCAACAACTCTTTCAGCCATGCAAGGCAGGGAAAACTATTCCCATTTTTCAGATCAGGCTCAGATAAGTGAACCCAACAGCCAAAATTCACATAGCCAGTTAGTGACAGCCTTGAAGCTGAAGCTCAGTCTTTTACACATTTTTATGCTAGGCTATTTCACTGGCAGAGTAGAAATATTTTTGTTCTAGTTACACAGATACATCCTTTGCCTTTGGTCTTTCTAAGACACTAAATGTATTAGAGTTCTCAGAGACTATCTAATCCAGTTTCCTTATCTGCTTATCTTACCTTGCCTAGCATCTGACATATGGAATGATGGCTGACAAGACATTTACTGACAATATAGAGGATTGGTAGCTGCTCCATTATAATGTGTTCTCATCCAGTCTCTTGTACAGGTTGAAGTGGGCGGGTATGTATGTGGTGGGGGGGGGGGTGCGGTGTGAGGGGATGGCCTATGGTATATTACAGAGACAGAATCTGAAAACAAATCTTCCCAATTCCATTCCATTATCTTTCAAGTAGATTAAAAGTATAGTTAGGGGGTATAGTGGACAGAGAATTAGTCCTATAATCACTAAGACCTGGGTTCAATTGCAGACTCAGACACTTAGTTAGCTGTGTGACCTTGGAATATCACTTCACCTCCGTTTGCTTCAGTTTCTCTCACTGTTAAATGGTGCTGATAATTGTACCTACCTCACAGCATTGTTGTAATGATAAACTGAGATAATATTTGTGAAACACTTAGTCCAGTGCTCAATATATAGTAGGTGCCATGAAATGCTAGCTATTATCATATTGCCAATTTTAAACATTTTCTTACTTAGTTTTTAAAAATTATTTCATTGTAGGAAGTCCAGAAAAAGAAGGGATTCAGAGACACAAATGAATGGTTGAATAAGTAAGGCAATCAAATTTAATAATTATTTTCTAGTCCTGGACAAACCCTTAATCAATTAATTTTTCCGGACCTTTTTTTCTGTACCAATATCACTGATATTGACCAAATAAAGGTGTTGATCAGGAGGAGGGATTTTTTTTTTACTTTTTAAAAAATTCCAAATTTATGTTCATGATTCATTGGGAAGTTATAAAACATGGTTTTCCAAATCAAAATAATTTTTTTTTACAATTTCAATAATAATAAGATAGAGTGTTTTTTAAAATTATTTTTGTCACCTACATTTGAATTCTCCTTTTCACTGAAAAGGCTCCTAACTTTTGACTATTTGATTTTTACTATATTATTCTTTCTTCGTGTAAAATTTTCATGAATGTTCAACTTAGGTATAAGGCAGCAACAAGTAGGAAAGCTATACTTAACCATATTTCTCCCATCAATAAAAGTCTCTAAATGTTAATATGTCAGAAGAAAACTATATGATAAACCACACACCAAGTGAACATGGCAGTGACCTACCTTCACTCTCTTCTCCTCTCTGTTCTTCTGATTTAAGTTTAATTCTGTGAGAGGTAGAAAAACATCTGGCTCTGGCTCTGGCTTCATGATTTTAGGTTACAACTATAGCTCATCATTCTTCCAAAGCATTTGTATTAAGCTAAAGAAGATAAAGAAACAAAACATATAGCATCAGCAATATTAGCTACATGCTTAGAAGTTTATCAGTTCTCTAAGAGAAAGTAGAATTTTTAAATGATGACAATTATGTTGGGGATAAAATGGTGCCTGTAAATTGTTAATGCCAATTAGGATGTGAAGTTAGCATAAGGAAGAAATTTTAAAGTGTGTTGTGGGATTGTTGTTTGTTTTTAATTAAAAAGCTACAAAGGGTGAAGTATGAAAAAGTGTACTTTTTGTTAAAGTTCCCATACATCTTAGGACCCTTAGGGAAGAAACAGACAATAAGAGTAAAACTAGCCAATATTAAAAAAAAATCAGAAAAGATTATATTTCATATTTTAAGTGTGTATAAATGAGGTTTATGAACTTCATAATGACCTAATTGAGACAACCCAAATTTATATTTTAGCTACTTTTCTGACTCTTCTTGGAAATACTAAGAAAACCTAACTATAAAAGTCAATCATTTACTTGTCATTAAACATAACCAAAGCACTTGCTTTGTAATTTAATGATTTTTCTGAGTGCAATTAATAAAATGGTGAAGTATTACATTGCTGTATGTGGAAGCAAATCTGGTTTTCCTTCCCCAAAACTGAAAAAAGAAGACAAATTTAATTTCTGATTGAAATGGTGATATTATAAAACTAGAAAATATCATAAGCTACAATATAGTATTTTGAAAATTAACATTGGGGGCAGAGTAAAGATGGCAGAGTAGAAACAGGTCTTCTGCCTGGCTTCAGCTTCCACCTCCTCTAATTCATGTAAAAAATTACTCTAGACAAACTTTGGAGCTACAGAACCCACAAAATGACAGAGAGAAGCTAACCTCCAACTGAAGACAAACCAGTAGGCCAGCAGGAAGGGGCCAGCACAGCTCTCTGCTAGCTGAGCCCAGCCCAGCATGAGCCAGAGGTTTTAGCTTCAGGGCGGCCTGACCAGCCACCCGGTGGAGGGACTTCAGATCACAAGCAGCTGTGGTGGTTTCCAGAATTATCAACTCATAATGCCAAAGACAAAGTGAGACGTCAGTGTAGACTTTGTGGGAGCAGGTAGTTTGGGAATGAGGCCTTTGCTCCCAGGGCGAGAAGCAGCTGAGGCTCTGTGGCCATGCTGCTTCAGAACTCCTGGCCTGCAGATTGTAGGGGGACCAAGTGACTAGTCTGAGGGGTAATCGCTCTTGCTCTTACCTGCTTGAATCTGGATCACTATCTAAGGTAGAGGTCCTGTGGTACATGACCAGTTTGCCAGAGCGTATGGAGGCTTCAGAGAGGTCACCAAACTAATAGCTCCAGCAGCTGCGAAAAACCCAGATTTTGGATAAAGCTCCCCTTTCTGGTAGCAGAGTTCTACTGTGACAAAAGGCTCAAATGTAAAGTAATTGAGTGGTAACATGAGCAAGCAAAGGAAGCAAAGCAGAGTAATCTGACATTAGACTCCTATTTTGTAAACAAATAGGATCAAAGCATGGAACAGGAGGAAGACAGTGAAGTTAGAACTGTTGTACCAAAAGCTTCCAAGGAAAATATGAGTTGGTTACAGGCCATAGAGGAGCTTAAAAATGATTTTGAAAATCAGATAAGAGAAGTGGAGGAAAAATTGGGAAGAGAAATGAGAATGATGCAAGAAAATTATGAAATGAGAGTCAACAACTTGGCTGAAGAAAATAAAACCTTAAAAAATAGACTAACTCAGATGGCAAAAGAAGCTCAAAAAGGCAATGAGGAGAAGAATGCTTTAAAAAGATGAATTTGCCTGATGGAGAAAGTAGCTCAAAAACTCACTGAAGAGAATTATTCCTTCAGAATTAGATTGGAGCAAATGGAAGCTAATGACTCTATGAGAAATCAAGATATTATTAAACAGATTCAAATAAATAAAAAAAATAGAAGGCAATGTGAAATATTTCATTGGGAAAACCACTGACCTGGAAAATAGATCCATGAGAGATAATTTAAAAATTATTAGAGCACGTGAAAGTCATGATCAAAAACAAAGAACCTAGAAATCATCCTTCAAGAAATTCTCAAGGAAAATTGTCCTGTTAGTTTAGAACCAGAGGGCAAAATAGAGCTTGAAAGAATCCACCAATCACCTCCTTGAAAAGATCCCAGAAAGAAAACTCCTAGGAATATTATAGCCAGGTTCCAAAATTACCAGATCAAGGAGAGAATTACAAGCAGCCAGGAAGAAACAATTTGAAACAATGTCGAAACACAATCAGGATAACACAGGATTTGGCAGCTTCTACATTGAGGGATCACAGGGCTCAGAATATGATATTCTGGAGGACAAAGGAGCTGGGATTAAAACCAAGAATCACCAGTAAAACTGAGTATCATGTTTTAGAGGAGAATATGATCATTCAGTGGAATCGAAGACTTTCAAGCATTCTTGATGAAAAAACCAGAATTGAATAGAAAATTTGCCATTCAGATACAAGAAACAAGAAAAACATGAGAAGGTAAACAGGGAAAAGAAATCATAAGGGACTTATCAAAGTTGAACTATTTATATTCCTAATTGGAAAAATAATTGTAACTTATGAAAATTTTCTCAGTATGAGAATAGTTGAAGGGAGTATTTATACATATGTATACAATGTATACATATATATGTCTATATAGATGGTTATATGGATGTATGAATACATATATTAGTCTGTGTTTATTTGTGTACAGGTATACATAGACAGTGGGCACAGGACCAATTTAATAGGAAGGTATGATACTTAAAAGGTGAAATTAAGAGGTGAGAGAGAAATATAATGAGAGGAGTGGAGAGAGACAGAATGGGGTATATCATCTCATAAAGAAGAGGCAAGGAAAAATGGTTACAATGGAGGGGAAGAACAGGAAGGCAAAAGGGAATGAGTCAACTTTATTGTCATTGAATTTGGCTAAGAGAGGAAATGACATACACACTAAATAGGGTTTCTCACCTTACAGGAGTGTAGGGGGGAAGGGGATGAGAGTGGGGATAATGGAAGGGAAGGAAGGGTGGGGGGAGGGAAGTTGGAAGTACCCACTTTTGAAAAGTGACAGGATCAAAGTAGGGAATAGAACAAGTGTGGGGGGGTGAGATAGGATGGAGGGAAATAGAGTCAGTCTTTCACAACATATCAACTATGGAAATATTTTGCTTAGCTACACATGTACAACCTATATTGATTTGTTTATCTTCCGAGTAAGGGTGGGTGACAAGGGAGGAAGGGAAAAAATCTGGAATTCAAAATTTTAAAATCAAATGTTTAAAAACACACACATATGTATGTATATGTATACATAATAGTATACGTACATACTATTATTACTATTACTTTTCATACAACTGGGAAATAAGATATAGAGGTACTGGGGCATAGAGATCCACTGTGTCCTACTGGAAAGTTGCAGGGGGCATGGGGGAAGATATGGGAGAGAGCAGATTGAGGGATGGGATATCCAGTGGGATCACTATTTGGGGGTTGTTAGTAGGGGACAGATGGGGAGAAAATTTGCAACTCAAAATCTTGTGGAAATGAATGATGTAAACTAAAAAATAAAAAAAACGAGAGGAAAAAAAAAGAAAATTTACATTGGATTACTTTTTGCCTGTGATACTAAGCTAGTCATTTTCAAGCTTTTAGTTAGTTTAAAAAAATTACATAGGAATAGTTCCATTCCATTGAAAATGGGTCTTCTTTTCTGCCAGCATTTGACTGATTCACAAATATTTTATTTTTTCATTCAAAGAACTAATACATGAATCATGTAAGATAAAGTACAATTAAAGAAATATAGCCTTCCTTTCATAAATCCAACACTAAGTCCTCAGTGGCAACTAACAAATTTGATCCACTTCCTCAGCAATCATGGTAAACAGCAAGTTTCTTTAATTTTTTTTTTCTGATTCTTGCTGTTTTTTTTTCTTCTTTTTTACCATTCGTATCTTTGTTTTCTGATATCTTCTTTGCTCTTATTTCTCTCACTTGATCAAACATTACCTTGTGTACATTGGCTCTAGTTTTCATAGACGTCTCTACTTACTGAACACTCCACTCCTCTGCTTTACTTCAGAACTCCTCAAAGGATATCTGTCTCCTCTCTTCCAAGTCAGATTTGTTTCCCACCAGAAGCAAAGGGATTTTATCTTCTTTAGCTTTAACATGTAGAATCTGTTCCTTGAACTCTGCTGTGACTGCAGAGGGTTCATGTTCTGTTATGGCAAAGATTAAGAGAATCTCCCCCCCCCCCCCCACTATGGAAGCAGTTTTCTTGAATAGCTGCATAATCTTCTTGTCCAGCCATATCCAGAATGTCTATCTACATTTCCCTATCAAAGGTCACGTTCTATAATTATCAGCTTTACTAGGTTCATGGACTTCTACAAACTCATCATATATGATCTGAACGGTAAATGCAGATTTGCCCATCCCTCTACTGCCAACTAGGATCACTTTGTGAAGAATTAATGAGCTCTGGTTCTTATTCTTGTTTGTAGCCATTTGTCCTTGTTGGCTAGGGTTGCTGAACACTGTCCAAGTTGCTGTTAAAGAATTGAATAGCTTAAATGTTACTTCAGCTTCTTCAGGGTAGATTAGTTTCCAGTCTTTACCCTGAGAAAATAGCACAAATTGTGCCTTCTTCTCTCAATAAGGCTTCTTTTTGAAATTTCGAGACAGAAGAGAGCCTCTAATGGGCCTATGGCCCATGGGATTGGGAGGAGGAGGATAAATGGAGGAGCCCCCTCAATTTCCTCCATAACCTTGTCTCTCTGGGGTGGGGAAGGGGTTCCCCACAGTGGATGAGAGTGAGAAGGGAAGGGATACTTAACTCTGAATCAATATTTTATTTAAATAAACATATTTCAATATAATTGATGTTCTTTGCAATCTGTATTTTATTCTGAAAAGAAGCCCATTGCCTTCACCAGACTGCCAAAAAGATTCATGATATGAAAAAAAAAAGATTGAGGACCCCTGGCCTAGAGAATCCTAAATTCCCTTCTAGCTCTAACATTAGAGTATTTTAGGGTAACTATGAGGAAGAGACACCTGGTAGTGATTATGAGTAGTATACTTGTGAATGCTTCAATTTGGAAGCATCTTTTCAGTGCTAATTAACAAAGTTTGGCATGAGATAGCAGGTGTGAAAGTTGTTATAATTTTAGATGTTAGGATGTGTTGCTTTAAATAAATGGTGTTACTAGCTTACAGAGGATGAAACTGGTTGTTTTGAAGTCATAGCCCTCTGTTCTCAAGTGAAACAGATATGAGAACTCATCTTAATAGGGATGAGATGAACTTGGGCCCATATGCATTATTATACTTAATGTCCCTCTTCTCTGTGTTTATTATTTAACATAATTATTATGGGAAATCTTCAGCATGCTTCCTAATTCCACTTCAGATACACTTGAGCAAATTTCATTAACCTCTCACTCATATCTCAGGGCAGGATGTGCTCTTCTTTCTTTTCCTGTGTTTTTATAGGTGTTAATAAAAGCTATAATCCCACTCTTTTCAAAAAGAAATTTAATCATAAGGTTGCTAATAATGAAAGGTATTTCGTTTTCTAAAATACAAATTTGCATGTTTTATTTTCAGTCGTTCCATTGAAATATTACATTATATTCACTCATATTATGCCAACCTCACTTTATTAGAGGGTATATTGTATGAGGGTGACTAGGTCCCAGATATTCCCTATGATGGGGCAGGTATTTCTAAGACCTAACCGTTGCCCAAGTACTTCTTTTAAAAATGAGTTAGTTCATTATTGTTATTCCATCTATAATCTCTCTTTTACTTTTCAGCAAAGACTATCTTCTCTCTATATCTGCTTGGATCAAGTCTTCTTTTTATTTCTGTTATATTCAAAGAAGCTTAGGGAAATGAGAGGAGAGAATGAGATTAGATATGACCAAATCAAGTCACCAAATCTTTGAGCACCTTCTAAGTATAAGGTCCTGAAATAAGCCCAGCTGCTTTCAAATATGATTAAGAGATCATGCCTGTCCTCAAGATGCTGTCAACATAATGGAGATATACGATATGTGTAAAGTATAGCACACAATGGAATAAAAAGACATATAATTAACAGTACACATTATAAAAGTTGGGAAGAAGGAAAGATCTTTTCTGTTTGACAGGATTAACTTTCAGTAAGAAAGACTTGGGTTTTAATCCCACCTCAGATACTTACAAAGTGTGTGAACCTAGGCAAATTACTTAACCTTCTTGAGTCACTGTTTCCTCCTGAATGGAATAAAAGTGAAAACTTTTCTGGTAACATTCCAGAAATCTGAACAGAATTCTAATAAAGTACCAAAGGCTTAGTAACCTGGGCTGGGAATCTGGGACCCTTGCCTTACTTCCCTGGTCATAAGTTGTGGTTTTTGCTAAGTTTAGCTAAGTGTAGGAGGGGAAAGCACAGACCCTGAAAATTTAACCACAGGCCCAGGTGTTCTAGACTTGTTTCCACTGGCCACCAACTGACCTTTATAAACATAAAATTGGAAATCCTCTTGAGGAATTCCAGGCAGGTCACCATGTCCTAAAATCCCCATGTTTTATAAAATATTGTCTGCTTTCATATCTATATTGATATTGTTAGAGTATTTATCTTCTGCTTCCATATCTAAGTTGATACTGATGACATATTTTGTTTGTTTCCATGTCTGCTAGACATGTACCTTCTGCTTTTTGATATTATTGACATTTTATCTGCAAACTCCAGCAGATTTTTGTGCTTAAGATTGTGCACTTCAGTTCCTAATTAACAGGAACAGGACAGAACAAAGGGGGGGAAGGGGTAGTCTTTTGGGTATATAACCAAGTTTTGTATTTTGTATTTTGCCTCTCCTACTACACTGCCTCTAGTAGTGAGACCACCCTTCTTGCAAGAAGAAATAATTAAGTAAATCCTTCCTGTCCCTACTTGGAGATATCTCTGCTTATTTTATTTTGGACAAGGGTCATTCTTGTCCCACACACTCCTTTCTAAAATGAGGTGGGAGTTATCAAATTATAAAGGAAAAAAATGAATTGGGAGTCTGAAAAACTGAGTTCAAATCCAAATTCTGCCACTTACTATGTAACCGTGTATATATAATTCATCTAGTCTGCATTTTCTTCATCTGTAAAATGAAGGGAATGAATTAAAGGGTCTCAAACAGGGTTTTCAACTTAGACCCATGACCCCATGACTAGATGACCTTTTTAGTCTATTTTTAATTTCCTAGCAAAGAATGATATTTGTTTTGTAAAGAGCTTTACCACCATTAAAGGGCTATACAAATTGTACCTACTGTTGTTATTGTTTTTGCAATTATTTTTGTCATCCATCTTATTTTCATCACTTTTATGGGATTTATGTAGAAAAGATCAGAGGACAAATAATAGATGTTGTTGATGCTGCTGCTTCTGCTGTTGTTCCTGGCGGGGGGGGGGGGGGCGGTTGTTGCTGCTATGTTTGATGTCATTGATGTTATTGTCATTTAGAGTAATGAAAAGAGAGCTGGTTTTGGAGGCAAGAAAACTTAGTTTCAAGTACCAGCTATGATACTCATTGGCTATGTGACCATAAGAAAATCACTTAAGCTTTCAATGTTCTGCTAACATTCAGTATAAGTTTATAAACTGGGGGTTGGGGAGAAGCAGGGAGTGTCTAGCTACATAGATAGAATTACCTGATCCAGAAATTCCCTTTATCAATTTAATCAATCAATTTACAAATCAGGTTTTTTTGATGGGGTTCAGATAGACTGGCCTGAAGACAAATCATTGTCTGTCTGTCTATCTACCTGTATGTATTTAATGTTCTGTGGGATGAGCACAAGCAGATGAATCAACTGACTTTTATTATTGAATAAAATAATTGGTCTATGGCTTAACTTCTGTAGCCACACTCAAAATATATTTGAAACAACCTTGTTGCACACAGCACAACAGGGATGACATATACCTTTCCATCTTCCCATATTTCTTTTACTAGGCCTCTACATTTTGAAAGTTTGTGCTTTTCATTGAGTTTGGAAGTTATATATAGTTTGTATGTCAAAATTTATTTAAGCTGATCTCCACTTTTTCCAGATCCATGTTCTGCTTGTGTAGTTGTGGTTAATGGTGCTGCCTGTGGTGATATTCCAGTAAAGGTAAAGTTTCTATGCTGCATTCTCAAGGATATTTAGGGCTTTGTATTTGTAGAGCAAGGATTTATTGCCTGTGATTTTATAAAAGATAAAGAACTTATGTTGTGCAATTCTCACTGCTTGATTGTCTCTTTCTAGATACACAGTAAATGAAAATTTTAGGAACTTACAGTTAGTTACACAGTTTCTACCATTTTATTGCATATTTTGCATCACTTAAAATTTAAGCTTTTTAAGGATATCCTTCTGTAATTTATAACAAAAGTGAAATGATCCTGCATTGTTATCATAATCCTCATGGGACACTTTATTTCCACTTTCATTTTGAATATTTCATAGGCTCCATATGGAGAAAAAACACTTTTGGTTACATTTGAGTTTTATACTTATCAAGTCCAAAATCGCATTTTAATATTGTTGGAGAAAATTTCCATTAGAGGAAGTGCTTGTTAATTAGTTTTTCAAAGGAGTCATATAATCTGATGCCATCCATATTCACTCAGTGATTAGTACAATATTTTGATAGAACTACTTTTTTAACTTGAAATCAATACTTTTTTTTCAGGAGTGATATAATATGAATTATAGTAAGCTTAAGCTATCTCTTGATAAGATGCCACATTTTATGTCAACTATGCTTGATGATATTTTTGTTGGCGTGTCTTAAATAAGGAATAACTTTCCATATGGACATATTATACTTTAAATTTCTTGCTATGCTTAAATTGATTATATATACTTTTGCTATCTAACTAAGCCATGACCATGGATCATTATGGGTCTTATTCAGTCTTGTCACTTTGTAGTTTTGTAGAGAAAGCTACATTTTAGTCACTTCCCTTGCTGACGCTATTCTGCCATTCATCATATTAATGGCATACAGATTTATTATATGTATATTTGATACAATTCTTTTGTTGTTGTTATTTGTATGAGACTTATTCTAATCACTTTTGTTGTCGTTCAGTCATTCAGTCATGTCTGACTCTTCATGATCCCATAGACCATAGCCTGACAGGCCTTTCTATCCTCCACTATCTTTTGAAGTCTGTACAAGCTCATTTTTGTTGTTTCTATCATAGTATACATCTCATCCTCGGCTATCCTCTTTTCCTTTGGCCTTCAATGTTTTCCATTATCAGTGACTTTTCCAAAGAGTCCCATCTTTTCATTATGTGACCAAAATATTTGAGCTTCAACTTTAGCATTTTATCTCCCAGTTAATAACTTGAATTAATTTAAGTATTGACTGATCTGATCTTCTTGCTGTCCAAAGGGATGAAATATTTTGACCACATAAATGAACTGAAATATCCCACCTCCTTCAGGGATTTTGTTCTCAATTCTCCATGATAGTATTTGTTATTGATGTTGAATTGATTGTTTTGTTCTTTCTGGTTCCATGTATTCATTTAATTTTATGATTTTCACTTGGAATTGCTGATTAAGTAGATTAAGAATTTGATGCATTTATTTTCTGGATGCCATTTTAAAAGTTTCTTCTCATTTGTCATTAATATTTCTATATAGCATTTAAGATTTCTACTGAGCAAACCAGATCAATATTGATATATTCTTCCATCATCTTTTCTCAGGGTTTTCATATTATTTTCTGGTCAATTATTTAATTCCTGTCTTTGGGGGTAATTAATGGATAGTTCTACCTGTCTTCACATTGTTCTTACTATGGCAACAGGCACATTAAACATATTAAACATTTCCTGAAATATGTTTATATTCTTTTTTTTTCAAATATTATGGGAGAATATATACATTCATGAGTATTACAACAGAGACAAGTTGTTTTGAACTAATTGGTTTTGGTATAGTTGTTCTCTTTGACTTGTGTCATCCAACTGAAGTAGGACTTTTTCAAAATTCTATTCTAAGAATGTTCCATCCTTTTCAAAATACTTTGAGATATTGAATTATTTTTGCTGTCATTTCAATAAATAGATGTTCTTTCTGTAATTTAGGTTTTTCCTAATTTCCTGTTTAATTTTAAGTAATTGCCATTTTTTTTAATGATTGCATTGCATTGATCTGCAATAGAGTATTATACAATTTGGTACTGAGGCTGTAATGACAAAAATAAAACAAAAACAATTTGGAATCCTTGCTTATAACAGGTAACATCTTTTTTCTAATGTTATTAAGAAGTAGAATTGGAACGTAATAAAAATATTTATATGGTCAATACATTTCATGTGGCATTTTGGTTTGGGATTGCTTGTTTTAGTGGTCAACACTATAAGTATGTGTGATACAGTATTGCTGCTTTATTCCAGTTTAATCTTGCCTTCTGGTGATGCTAGAACAAGAAGAAATAAGTTACCTTGCTCTCTTACTTGTCAAGTATTGATGACATTTTGGAGTAGTGCCTGCCTGCAACTCCATGCCCTCCTATCTATCTATCTATCTATCTATCTATCTATCTATCTATCTATCTATCTATCATCTATCTTTATGTTAATGAAGCAGTTAAAACAAAATGGTGATAGGGCAGCTAGGTGGTGCAGTGAGTAAGAGCGCCGGCCCGGAGTCAGGATGACCCGGGATCAGTCCTGGGCTCAGAAAATGAGCACCCGCACATAAATAATGACTGGCCATGTAACCTTGAGCAAGTTACTTAACCCCAATTGCTTTAAAAAATGGTGAGTATGAAAACCTAAAAAAAATGGTATCTCAGGAGCTCAATTGACTAATGATTAAGGATGCTGGACAATATTATCCTGTTTTGATATTGGCAGGTAGATATACTTCCACATATGTACTGAATATGTTTATGTATTTGTAAATACAGAAGAAAAAAAACCATAAACACAAAAACACTGTATTGGTAATTGAGGGAAGTGAATCCAAGTTAAGATTCTACTGCTGACTAACTGTGAGAATTTGAGTACATTCCTAACTCACTCAGGCTTAATTTCCTCATCCATAAAATAAAGTGATCCAATTCCATGATCTCTATGGTTCCCTCCTCTGCTAGAATTCTATGAATTAATATTATAAAGAACGAACTGCTACATTCTGCTTTATATTGCTAACACTTTGTGTCAAAGGACTATAATAATATTTTTCTTAAATGGAAATAATTTTTACATAAAGAAAAATCTCTAGATAAATTATAATGAATCATATACATGGTTGGAGTTAGAGGGTGAGGTGAGAGAAATGAGAGAAAGGAAGAACAAAAGAAAAGAAGATAAAAGAAATACACAATAGCATTCTATGCATAAATCCTATATTTCATGAATAAATCCTTCACCGCTAGATTAATTCTATCTTCTGCAATTATTTTGTTATGTATAGCATATTAGGAAAACTGTCATTGGCATTTCATTTGAGTGATGATTGACTATGGAATGACAAATTGTACACTGACCTAGGCCCATTGTCAGAATCATGTAAAGATTCAAATATTTTATAATTTAAGATTCCAACTAGTTCTAGGACTCTGCTGCCCTTTTATTTACTAAAAAAAATTAACCAGTGAAAAATATAGGAATTATCTAAATCTTTATTTATGAATTGTAACTATTATATAATCGACCTACTTCCCCACACTCTAAGCAGTAGGAATTGAAAGTCCCTAAGCTTTTGAGTACCTGACAAGATAGCTATGCATCTGAAAAGGAATATTTACATTAATTACTATAATTAATGCTCATTATGCCAACCTGCCACAACTCAATTACCATGCAGAGAGGAACCTTTGAACTGAAAAAGTCAAAGTTCGGCTTATTGTGCTTAACTGTGACATTAAATGAAGTGCCTCCTTTTGGTCCCTTAAAGTGAGACATGTTTAAGGATCATAATTATCCTATATTAATTCAATAACAATCCACAAAACCATATCAATGAAGATCTCATATTTTTCCCTTTTAAATCTTCATTCCTGAATAGTTTAGGATTACTATTTTTAATTCTATATAGAGTTAATTTAAGAATGTTACATGTATGTGCTTATATGTATATATAGATGTGTATATATAGATGTGTATTATGTATACATATATAAAAATATATCATTCATGGAATGAGTGTGGCTCAAAAAGTTCTAAGTCTTTGCTTATTAGACTCCTGTGCTCCATAAACCATTTAGTGTGGATGGTAGGGAGGACATAGAAAAGGTTGCCTTTATTCTTAGGAAATGAGTTTTTAAGTTGTCAAGGTGAAGGCTTGAGAATAGGAAAAGGATAACAAAGAATTTAATTTTTTACTACTTTGTTAAATATTTAAAGTCTCCTAACATTATAATGACTTTTATTTCAACATTCAAATAAACTTCATTCTGAGCTGAAACATAATTTCTGAAGCTTGTCATTATTATTCACTGATAAAGTAATGTGGCAATTTATGAAACAGAAAGAACAGAGAATGATTGATATTATGAAGGCAGTATGCTATAGTGTAAATAATGTGGGTCTTAAAGTCAACAGATCCCTGGGTTTGAATCCTACCTCTCCCACATATTAGCTATGTGACCATGGGTAAATCACCTAATCTCAAAGGAACCCAGAAAATTCTTCAAGTTATAAGTCTTATGGCTTTAAATTATGAATAACTTGCTGATCTGCATTTGTGAATCCATTTTAAATACTGTGTGTTCATTGCAATAAAGAAATTATAGGTTTCAACCAAATATGGAACCATATATTTTTCAAGAATATATACTGGATATACTATACACACAGACACATATTCACATACATGCACATATACATATATATGGGTATATATAATAATATACGTATGAAAATACACATGTACATGCATACATGTGTGTATATATGTATATATGTGTTTATATATACTTGCATGTATCTTACAGCCAGATTGCATAGTAGATAGAATGCCAGATCTGGAGTCAGGACGATTCATCTTCCTGATTTCAAATCTAACCTTAGACACTACTAGCTATGTGATCCTAGGCAGGTCATCCAACCTCTTTGCCTCAGTTTCCTCATCTGTAAAATGAGTTGGAGGAGGAAATGGCAAACTATTCCAGTTTCTTTGCCAAGAAAAACCCAAATGGGGACACAAAGAGTCAGACACAACTGAAATGACTGAACAATAATAGTACATGCCTCACAGTATTAAGATGTTTACATGAAATAATGTTGGTGAAATATTTTTTAAGCCTTAGCAACAGTCAGATAAATAACAGCATGAAAAACACTCTGCCAACATAAACTTAGTCATCCAGGTCAACACAACTGCCAAGAGGAAATAAAACTGTTGATTGGTTCCTAGGGGTGAGAACTGCCTCAGTTATGGCTGACTGGCTAGAATAGGGATGGGAAACCTGTAGTCTCACAGCCATATGTGACCTTGTAGGTCCTTAAGTGTGGTCTTTTGAATCCAAACTTCACAGAACAAATCCACTTAATAAAAGAATTTGTTCTATAAAGCTTGGACTTAGTCAAAAGGCAGCACTAAGGACCTAGAAGATCACATATGACCTTGAGGCTACAGATTCCCCATCCCTGAGCTAAAACACCACAGGATGTGCTCTTTTTAAAGTAACATACCTAATATGTGTTGTCTAGAAATAGTCTGACATATAAGGTTAGGTTCTGTTCTTGACTTCCATTTTGTCTGCCTAGTAGACAGTCTGGCATGAAGCAGAGTGTACTTATGTTCTGGGTGTGAGAAGGAAACCTGAAGTTTCAAATTAGCATATTCCAAGAAATGAGAAACAGGCACAATGGATCAATAGCCAAAACAGGAATCTTATGTGCTTGCAAAAATCCTGATGCAATGTGTATACATTTCCACACCAAGGATGGCAGGAAGCAGGGTATTGATACATTTGCTACAAAAGCACATAGTATTGGCAGATATATAAATGGTCACTTAGCTTGAGTTTATGCACAGTATTTGTGAACTTCAAACTTCTGAATGAAGAATGAAGGATTTTTCCTGTTTGAGTACGACCCTAGAAACTAATTTCACTGGAGAAGTAATAATTTCCATGTAGGACCAATTTGAGGGGAATCTTTGCAGGTAACATGCTGTTCTAGTTTCCAAATTTGAATGTTTAAGGATCAGATCTTTTGATTCCAACATATTTCTGTATGCAACATGTTCCTTGGAGAAGGGGAAAGATAACATCTATAAATTAGCTGGTCAAGGAATTTTTAAGTGCTTATTATGTGTCAGGAACTGTGCTTAATGCTGGGAATCCAAAGTAATGGAAAAACTCCCTATTCTGAAGAAGTTCACCTTCTAATGAGGAGGATGATGCATAAATAACATAATAAAATAAGATTTATACAGACTGTATGAAAAGCAATAAAAAAGGAAGGCATTAGCATCTAGGAGTGGAGGAATAAGGACCAGAAAAGTACTCCTTCAGTAGGTGGTATTTGAAATGATCCTCAAAGACTGCCATGAGATTTAAGAGGCAGAGATGAAAAAGAACAAAGACATGGAGATGGGAGATGGAAAGTTGAATATCAAGTATGCCAATGTAGCTGTATTTCAGAGTATCAAGTGTTAGAAGAAAAAAAGCTAGGGTGTAAAGAACTTTAAAGGTCAAATGGAAGACTTTATATTTGATCCTTGATGTGATAGGGACACACTGGGGGATTGTGTTGTAGATGTTATTTTTGTTGTAGTTACAGAAGACTGGTAGTGACATGATCAGAACTGAGCTTCAGGAACATCACTTAGGCAATTGAATGAAGAATGTTTTGGATTGAGGAGAGACTAAAAACCAGGAGGCCATTTTAAAGGCCATTTCAGTAGTTCAGTGAAGAGGTGGTGAGAACCTGAGCTAGAGAGTTGGCTGTAAGAGGGGAAAGGAGGGAACACAAACAAGAGATATTATGAAGGTAAAAATGGCAAAGTTTGCAATAAATAATGAACCAAAGACTGGGATAACACTGTATATAACCTTGGTGTAATCTTCAAATCCATATTTACCCCATACACCCAAACTATTGCTGTTATTTCCACATTCAGGAAATATGTCATATGTATGTCATTTTCTCTTCTCACACAGCCACTCTCTTTTGGAAGAATATAGGCAATGGGTAATTTGGATGGTTCAATAGGGAAAGGATTGCTTATTCAGGAGAACTGAAGTGTGTTTGCTTTAGGGGATAGAAGGTAGATCCAAACCACAGGGTATATTGGAAGTCTGGAAGGGACTGTATAAAAGATGAGAATTTTAGGGATACAGCATTTCAAATGGGTACCAGAATGACAATATTATGTATATTTCTCTTTCTGGGAAAACTGATAGATGAACTGCTTTATGTTTCTATAGCTATTTTGGTTTCTTTCAAACTATTTTATATGCTTTTTTGTTTGCTATGAGATATAATGAAGCTATCTTACCAATGTGTATTGTTACTTTGTTTGGCAAGACAAAGTTCAAGTCACTCTTTTATGTTTATATCTGGTTGATACAAAAATTTACCAAGCAAATAATGGCTGTGCAGCAACTGCACTGGTATTATATATCCTATCTCTCCTATTCTGAAGCATTTAGTAGGAGAAACAAACAGAAAGAAATAATTCTATTTTTTTACCATTTAAAATTTTCTGAGTATTTAATGATCTGTGGATATGAGAATCCCAAACCAAGCCTGTGTAAAATAATCATAAAAAACCTCTAAGGAGCTATCATGGGACAATATAGCAATAATGTACATATTAAGACATTCCTAAGTGCCTATTCATATAATAGAATGTCTACTATGATATCAACTTGGGAAACTAAGGAATTGCCAAGAATTCCCTGACAAGAGAAAGGAAAGATTCTTTGTGATCTCTACTTTTAATATGATTTTCTTTTCCTTCACTAATACATAGACTGAAACTAGAAATCAAGGGAAGTAAAATTATATCAACTTGTTTTCACCTAGTTTATGCCCTATGGAATTATTTTAAATTAATTTATTAGTTTAGTTTCAGTTAACAAGATTCAATTCCATAGTTCCTTGATTTTCAAATTTCCTTTACCTCCCTCTCCCACCCCTCACGACAGCATATAGTCCAGTATAGGATCTGCAAATACATTCATATTAGACAGTAGTCCAATTACAAAGGCGAATTGTACAAGGTGGGATGAAAAATGATAAAGAAGAAATAAAACCAAACAATGAAAAGAGAAAGATCAATTAGTTTGCTTCCATCAGGATTCAAGCTCAGTTCTTTCTAGTTATGTCTCTGGATGTCGCATTTCTCTCCTTCATGAGTCTTTTAGGACTGACTTATATTATTGCAATGCGGAAAATAGTCCAGTCTGTCATAGTTGGTCGTCTGATGTGTCTGTGATTGTATACAAATTTCTTCTGATTCTACTCTTCTCGCTCAGCATCGGTTTGTATAAGCCTCTCCAGGTAAATATGAAATCCGTCTCCTCCTCGTTTCTTATAACACAATAATATTCCATTACATTCATATACCACAGCTTGTTTAGCCATTCCCCAATTGATGGGCACCCCTTTAATTTCCAATTCTTTGCAACCACGAAAAGAGCTGCTATAAATATTTTGTACAGTTGGGTCTTCCTCCCTTTTCTATGATCTCTTTGGGATATAACCCTAGAATTGGTATCACTGGGTCAAAGGGTATGAAATTATTTATTGCCCTTTGGGCACAATTCCAGATTGCTCTCCAGAATGGTTGGATCAGTTCACAACTCCACCAGCAATGCATTAGTGTTCCAATTTGCCCACATCCTCTCCAGCATTTGTCATTTTCTTGTTTTGTCATCTTAGCCAATCTGACTGGAGAGATGTGGTACCTCAGAGTTGTTTTGATTTGCATTTCTCTAATCAATAGTGATTTAGAGCATTTCTTCATATGCTTATAGATCTCTTTAATTTCTTTCTCTGAAAACTGTTCATATCCTTTGACCATTTACCAATTGGGGAATGACTTGTATTCTTATAGATTTGACTCAATTCTCTGTATATTTTAGAAATGAATCCTTTATCAGAGACATAGGTTATAAAAAGTCTTTCCCAATTTCCCACCTCCCTCTTGATCTTGGTTAGATTGGCTTTGTTTGTACAGAAGCTTTTCAATTTAATGTAATCAAAATTATCCATTTTGCATTTTATAATGCTCTCTAATTCTTGTTTGGTCCTAAAGTCTTCCCCACTCCACAAATCTGACAGGTAAACTTTGCTTTCCCAGATTGCTTACAGTATCATCCTTTACACCTAGATCGTGCACCCATTTAGACTTGATTTTGGTATATGGTGTTAGATAATGATCTATGCCCAGTTTCTGCAATACTGTATTCCAGTTTTCCCAGCAGTTTTTGTCAAATAATGCATTCTTATCCCCAAAACTGGGGTCTTTGGGTTTATCAAACAAGAGATTACTATATTCATTAACTGCTGGGTCTCCTGCACCTAATCTATTCCATTGATCCACTACTCTATTCCTCTGCCAGTACCAAGCAGTTTTGAAGATTGCTACTGTATAATACAGATTAAAATCTGGCATAGCTAATTCACCTTCCCTAGCATTTCTTTTCATTAATGCCCTTGATATTCTAGACCATTTGTTTTTGCAAATAAATTTTGTTATTATTTTGTCTAACTCTAAAAAGTAGTTTTTTGGTAAACTGATTGGTATGGCACTAAATATATAATTTAGTTTGAGTAAAATTGTCATTTTTATTATATTAGTTTGAGCCAGCCATGAGCAATTGATATTTTTTCAATTAGCTAGATCTGATTTTATTTGTGTGAGAAGTGTTTTGTAGTTGTCATCATGTAGGTATTGGGTTTGTTTTGGCTAGTAGATTCCCAAATATTTTATAATGTCTACAGTGACTTTAAATTGGATTTCTCTTTCTATCTCTTGCTGTTGTTTCATTAGAGATATACAGGAATGCTGAGGATTTATGTGGGTTTATTTTATGCCCTGCAACTTTGCCAAATTTATTTATTGTCTCAAGTAGTTTTTTACTTTATTCTCTAGGATTCTCTCAGTATATCATCATATCATCTGCAAAGAGTGATGGCTTGATCTCTTCTTTGCCTAATTTGATTCCTTTGATTTCTTTTTCTTCTCTAATTGCTAATGCTAATGTTTCTAGTACCAGATTGAATAAGAGGGGGTGATAGTGGACATCCTTGTTTCACTCCTGATCTTATTGGAAATGCTTCTAGTTTATCCCCATTTCATATAATACTTGCTGATGATTTTAAATAGATGCTATCAACTATTTTAAGAAAGGCTCCATTTATTCCTATACTTTCTAGTTGTTTTTTTTTAAGCAATTGGGGTTAAGTAACTTGCTCAAGGTTACACGGCTAGTTATTATTTATGTGTGGGTGCTCATTTTCTGAGGCTGGTTTCAATCCGGGTCATCCCAACTCCAAGGCCAGTAAGAACTCACTGCGCCACCTAGACGCCCCTCTAGTGTTTTTAATAGGAATGGATGTTGTACTTTGTCAAAAGCCTTTTCTGCATCTATTGAGATAATCATGTGGTTTCTGCTAGTTTTATTGTTGATATGCTCAATTATATGCTGCAGTAGAAGCTGCTCTCTCCACTGGGGGCCCCACTCTCCTACCTGGCTCCAATGATTCCTCCTGTCCCCTTGTGAGATGAAGGTGAGATGACTGCGATTCGTCCTTGGTAAGTCTGCAGGCTGGGGCTTCTTCTCTCTCTGGTGTAGTCTTCTTGTCTGCTCTTAAGTTTGAGCCGTGCAGACCCCACAAGCTCTGCGCTAGTCCTGTCTGGATGAACTGGACAATTTCCTGGGCTTGATTCTGCCACGCTTGGTCTCCAAGTGGATTTTGTCACTCCACTTCACTTTTAAAGGTTTAGTGATGGAGGATCTTAGCACAGTTACTGCTTCCTTTTGGCCATCTTGGGTCCCGTTCCCCTATGGAAATTTTAAAAAGAAGACACTTGGATAGTTATTACCCATCATATGAAAATAGTGTGGAAATTATTATTTGCTTTCATAAAAAAATAGTAACTCCCTGAATGGAATTAAAGGATTTCCTTTTAACAATTCCCAAACACAGATAGGACCCAAAATTATGAGGAACATTTCTTATTTTTAAAATGTTTTTAATTCTTATGTGAGTATTTATTAAATAATTTTAACAGTGTCATTGCTCTCTCCATTGAAAGACATGGGCCATTTTGTGAATCAGGGCCAGTAGACTTCTGGACAGAGTTGAGAAAATATGTGGGAATGAGCAAAGGTCTATCAAATTATGAGGGCTCTCAAGTAGTAAATTTGATCCCAACATACAATTAACAATTCTTTACTAGATTTCAGTGTAAGAATTGGATATGTTGGTTGGTATGGGTATGAATAGAAGCATGCCTGAAACCAACCTCTATAAAGCCAAGCATGAGCAGCTTTCCAGAAGAACACTACTGTGAATAGCTTTTTTTTTGGAGGGCAATTGGGGTTAAGTGATTTGTACAAGGTCACATGGCTAGTGAAGTGTTAAGTGTCTGAAGCTGGATTTGAACTCAGGTCCTCCTGACTCCAGGGCTTGTGCTCTATTCACTGTGCCACCTAGCTGCCCCTGTGAACAGCTTTTAAGGTATTAATTACACAGTATAGTGAACATTCTATTTATTCCATAACAAATCAGACCAAAACATTTACAGTAAATCAAGGGACAATATTCACAATGTTACAACTTATCATAGAAATTCAAAATACAGCATTAACAACAACTTATCACAGAAAATGGCCACATAGTTTTCACCAGTGGTCATAAAATTTTAAACAAAGACCAGTCATTTAGTAACTCAATCATTCAATCATCTCAATCCTTCAATCATCCTAAGGAGGTTTGCCTCCTTAAAGGACACAATGTACAAGAGTCAAAGTTCTCCCCTCAAAGGTAACTCAATCAGTCACTTATTCACTATTCAGTCATCAGAAAATACACAAGTCCCCCACCCCTAGTTCACTAGTAAATTACAATTTCTCAGTCAGTACACAGTATCCAAGTAAAGTCTTCTTTCAGCTTGACTCAGGGTGATCTCTCAGATTCCTTGGATCCTCTTC
This sequence comes from Gymnobelideus leadbeateri, assembly GCA_011680675.1. Classification (NCBI taxonomy): domain Eukaryota; kingdom Metazoa; phylum Chordata; class Mammalia; order Diprotodontia; family Petauridae; genus Gymnobelideus; species Gymnobelideus leadbeateri. The sequence goes on from WOXC01006951.1 coordinate 163,471, forward strand.
CATGGTCCCAGATCCTACCTGGATTCTCCAAATGGTCACGTGGTTTCAAAGGCAGACAGCTCCCAGGTCCTTGTTCAGCTATCCAAGCACTTCCTGTTGCATGCTGAAGCTCACAGTGTCCAGTCCACCTTAAATCCTTAACAGTCTCTGTTCCTGAAAAATCAAGGCTCAACAAAGCCACAAACAAGTTCATCGAAAGTACCAGCCTCACAGTCTTGCTTCCTTAATCTTCAGTAGCTCCAGCTGGCCCTCAGAAATCCTCAGCAGCCTCATCATCTCTGGCTGGCCCTCTGCTCTGACTGGCCCTCAGAAATCCTCAGCAGCTCTGGCTGGCCCTTGAACTCAGCTGAAATTTTAGCTGGTTCCCAGAATCAAATACACTTCACCCAGGTTCCCAAAATCAAAATCATTCTCTTCAGCCTGGGGGGCCTTTCTTCTTCAGCCTCCCAGAGGCAGCAACTTCTGCCTCCACTAAATTTGCTCCAGGAAGATATATATATGTGTGTGTGTGTGTGTGTGTGTGTGTGTGTGTGTGTGTGTGTGTGTGTGTGTGTGTGTGTATGAACATGGCATTAGCTCCTTCCTGTTTGAGCCAATCCCTTGCTGTTATGTCAGTAACAGGGGTTCATACCTCCTGTTTCTTTAATGAAGGCTTGATTAATTACTAAATGCTAAGTACCTGTTACCTTTGCCAATACAAAGGGATCTTCATATTCAAATTACATTACCATTACCTCTAAAGAACATTGTTCCTGAACCTAGAAGATCAATAAGTGTAATAACCATTATTATGAGCGACCAAGGGAAAAACATTAATCAGATAAATTGAGGCAAGACCATATTTTCTGTATGATCACATGATCAATAAAATGGTAGAATAGAAATTTTCTCCAATCTAACCTCAATGACCAACTCCCCCAAAAGAGTAATTATGTGGCAGGTGTAAAACAATTATAACTGAAACCCAAAGGCAAAAAAGCAAGATGCCTTATGAGATAATACCTGTATGAACAGCCTTCATGTTTCAAATGGTTACATTAACTCATCCATGATCTCACTGGGGCTGCAACACATAAATAGTCCACTTGTGCTACCAAGAGTCAGTCAATATGTCTAATAACTTGCTCAGTCCTCTTATAACTGCAACAACCAGTAGGTTTAGACTCTGATTGATGATATTAGGAGAAAGGAATTCGAGGAAGGAAGACTGAGGTGTTGTTCTACATTGGCTATATTCTATGTAAGGGATCACAAAGGCTACAGATACTCTTCCCATATAACTCATCCCATTTACAACAAAACCTGTTAAAAAAATAAAGAAAAACTGTACAGAAGCCTAGTCATACAAAAAAGGAATAAGAACCAAGGACAAGAACTGAAACAAAGGAAAAGTATAAGTGAATGCCCAAAGCCTCAAGGAAAAGCATCTAAAATACAATTTTTTTTCCAGGCTCACTCACTAAAAAACCTCTTAGAGTGAAGACTAAGGACAATGAAAAGAAAACTTCCCCAAGTGGGGGAAGGATAAGTCAGCTTTACAGTACAACTCTAGGAGCAGATGGGGGTTGGGGTAGTGGAGTAGCAAGCCCTAAGTCAAAAGTGAATAATAGGAGAATAACATAAGGAAAAAAAGACTAGGATGATCCAATATCTGAAAAGGAATGTGAATCACTTAAAAAAACAATGAGATAAGTAAATACATCACCAAGTTAGAAAAGAATAAATTTCAGAGCTTATGGACTACACAGCAGAAATAATTAGCAGAGTAAAGTAAGTGCAATCTATAATGGTGATTCTCTTCAAAGGAGCAGAAGAGAGAAAAACAGAACACATGAGATATTCAAATGTAATGGAGCAAAGCACAATCTGGAAGAAAAGAAAAAAAGAAATAAAGCTAAAAATGATCTCTATGAAAGCAAAAGCTACTGTTCTCAGAGAAAGTATTTATGGAGCCAATTTAAGAATCATAGTTCTCCAGAAGAAACAAATAAATAAAAACAAAACAATACAAAAAAAAAAACCCTCAACACTACAATTCAGTACATAATAAAAGAAAACTCTGTAGAATGTCTGAATGTAAAAGAAAAAAGATGGAATGAATTGAAAAATCCCTATTATCACCTAGGGAATAAACTGTTCAACACAGAGGTTAAAATTAATAATTCTAATGACAAGCAAAAAATCCTGCAAAGAACCAGAAGAAGGATTATAAAATGGAAAGGCAATGTAATCGAAATAACACAAGACTATTTTACACCCACAAATAATTTCAAAAGAGAATGGAATAGGGTACTCTAAAAAGCAAAAGAAGTTAAAAAGTCAGTCAGTAAGACACTTATTTAGTGTCTAAAATATGGTGCTCACTGTGCCAAATACTGGAAATATAATAGAAGAAAAACAATAGACCATCCCTGCCCTCAAAAAGCTCCTATCTAATGAGGAAAGACATTTTGGCAAGTTGTACCCAGTATAGGGAGATGATGAAGTCAAGGATTGCAGTTAGGTGGGGAATGTTAAGATAGCTTACTTGGGCTCCCTCCTTAAATAAGAAATCCAGAAGAATCTTTCAACCCTTCCACCTACACCTTCTACAATCAAAGGAAAGGAAGAGTTCTGGAGCAGGGGGTCCTGATGTAGTGTGAATTGGAGGGTGATGTCAACTTATAGAATGATGAGATTCCCATGAAATATAGGAGTGTAAATTTGAACGTAGTCATTAATGAGAAAAATTAATGGAATTCTAATAACAAAGATATATGAAATAGTCCTACAAAAAATATACACATGTGAGCAGACTGTGATTGTCAAACACATCTACTCTCCAGAAAAAAAAAAAAGATACAAGAAAGATCAATCAAAACAATCACAAAGGAAGGAATAGATAATAAAACACATTTCTTCATTTTTTGACATTAAAGAAATATAACAGAAAAAAAATAAAAATTGACCCAGGGAATAAGAAAAGAGGTAACATTAATAAATATTCTTCTATTATCATTCCTTCCTTGATAAACAAATATTTCTAAGACTGAAGCACAAAAGAGATAAAAGAGAAAATATAGTAAAGTGTAGAGTATCAATTACATAAGTTTCTGCTTAAAGGAGATAAAACTTTGGGAATTCAGAACTTTAATTCTATGAGGAAAATACATAATATACAAGGAATATCTGTGCCTATTTATATTTCTATCAAACTATATAGTGTACTTTAATAACTAAATTTGGTACAAAAGAGGGTAAGCAGAAAGAGGAAGGGTGAAAGAAATGAGAGAAAGAAATAAAAGAGTATGATCCCATCAACAGAACAAATTGGGTACACAACTGCAGAAACAAGCAATAAAAAATCATAGGTTTTGATAAACACAAAGTTCCTAGTCACTGGGGAAAGGACTCACTACATTGAGAAAAATTGTCAGGAACTCCAAAATGAATATTCAACTTGGATATGGATATATAATTTGGATGGATTTGACATATAATGAAAAAAATATAAAAAGTAAAATAATTTAAAATCAAGAAGACATTATCATTTAGATATAGAAACAGGGAAGGATTTAATGAATAAACATTTGATAGAGGTGACCATGTCAGATAAAATGGACAATTTTGATTATATAAAATTGTAAAGATTTTGGACAAGGAAATCTAATGTAATTAAAATTAAAAAGAACATGGGTAATTAAGAGGTATATTTGTAAAAGTTTCCCTAATAAAATTTCCATTTCTCAGATACATAGAAAACATTAAAATATATGCAAATAAGAAACATTCACCAATGGATAAATAGTTGAAGGATGCTGACAGCTAGTTTTTGAAGGAAGAAATTCTGGCATAATCATATGAAAAAGTTCTAAATAAGTAAATAATAATTAGAGAAATATTGATTAAAGCAACTTTGATGTTTCACCTCAAATATCTAAACCTGGTGAAGAATAAGAAGTGGATAATGACAAGTGTTGGAGGTGGTGTGGAAAAACAGATCTACCAGTACATTCTCAGTAAAGATGTGAATTGTTCCACCTGTTCTAGAAAGCAATTCGCAACTATTTACAGTTTGCCTACAAATTATATGTACACTTTGACCCAACTACATCACTTGTAGGCTTATGAAAGAAAGTGGGGAAAATTTCTGTATTAACAAAAAAATATTTTTAGCAGCTCTCTTAATAGAAACCACAAATTAGAGAATATGAAGATGTCCCTCTCCACATAGGGAAATAACTAAACAAATAGTGGCATATAAATACTATGCATATTACATTAGGTATACTATGCTAAATGGGATTGTTCCAATGGAATATTATTGTGCTATAAAAAAGAGGGAAAGGAGAAGTTTAGAGGAATCTCAGAAGACTTTTAAGAACTGATATAGATAAAAGTGTACAGAACTAGGAAAACAATTTGTAGAATGTTAATATTGTAGAGAAAAACAACTTAGTTATACTAAGACTTTAGGAGTCTAATTAACACCAATGTAGTCCAAAAGAATGAAGATTGAATGTGCATTCATCTAGTGACAAAGAAGTGATGAATTTAAAAAGTAAACTAGATTTACATATTGGACATCAGTAAAGTGGGAATTTATTTTGCCAGACTATGTAAATATGTATTGAAGGATTTGGTTTATATTTTTGCATGTTTTTTGTTTTTGTTTTTAATTTTCTTTTTTTCCCAAATGCTTTATTAACTTCTGGTTTACATCATTTATTTCCGTCAGATTTTGACTTACAATTTTTTCCCCATTTTTCCCCTACCCACCACCCCAGAATAGCAGTCCCACAGGATATCCCCTCATCTAATCTGCTCTCTCCCATATCTTCTCCCATACCCCCTTCGGCTTTTCCATTAGGGCAAGGTGAATCTCTGTGCCCCAATGCCTATATATCTTATTTCCCAATTATATGTAAAATAGTTTTAATAATAGTATTTGTATATATTTGAAACATTTGATTTTAAAACTTCTAATTCCAGATTCATTCCCTTCCTCCCTTGTCACAGTAATGCCATACACAGAAGCTTTCCAGAAAAATGCTACTGTGAACAGCTTTTACGATTCTGATTACTCAGTATAGTGATTACTCTATTCCATAATAAAATCAAAGCAAAACATCCACAGGAAATCACAGTACAGCATTCACAATATTACGACTTATAACAGAAAATCACAATATAATCTCAAAGTACAATAGTCCAAGTCTTCCACACATGGGGCAACTGTTAACTCAGTCACTTATCAGTAACAATCACATAATAGTCACAATATAATATTCACAACATAGTCTTAAAGTAAAATAGTCACTCTCAAGTTAACTCAGTCAGTCACTTATCAGTACTTTTAAAGTACATGGTCAAAGTCTTTCACTCATGGGGCAAAGTCTTGATTAACTCAATCAGTCACTTATCAGTAACAATGTCTCAAAGTATTCAAAGTACAATCAGTCACTTATTCAACAAAGTCTTGCTTAGTATCATAAACAAAACCCTCCAACCCTTAAGTCACTAGTAAACTATAATTCCATAATTACTCAGTACCCAAGGCTTTTCTTCATCTTTCCTTGGGGCCTATTCTCAGAATCCCTGGATCCCCTTCCATGGTACCAGATTCTCCCTGGATTCCCCAGACTGTCACCTGGGTCCAATGGCAGACAGTTCGCAGTTCCTTGACCAGCTCTCTGGGTAGGTCCTGCTCTACCCTGAAGTTCACAGGGTCAGGTCCATGTCAGATCTCTCACCATTTCCACTCCAGAGAATTCAAGGCTCAACCAAGCAACTAACAAAGTCTCAGCATCCCAGTCATACTTCAGACACCTGGGCTCCTGGCTCCTGGGCTCCAGGGCTCTTGGCTCCAGATTCCGGGGTCCTGGCTCCTGGCCTCCTGGCTCTGGGCTCCTGTTCAGAAGAAGCTCCACCACCATAAGTTTTCAGGACTCAGTTTTCCATTCTTCTGTAGCTGTTTTGCTAGCAGATCTGGTCTCAAGGAAATTCTGACTGTGTGTCTCTGAGGCTTTTCCTTATATACATACAGCTGGATTCAACCAACCCCTTCCTTTTACATCAGTAACAGGAGACAGGAGTCTTGATCAGTTACTAAGTGCTAAGTACCTGCTATTGCCAAGACAAAGGGATCTTCAAATTCAAAATTGCCTTACCATTACAGTTACCCACTCTTGCTGGGAAGATAAGCAATTCAGTATATGTTGTACATGTATAGCTATGTAAAACATTACCATAGTAGATGTATTGTAAAAGACTGACTACATTTCCCACCCACCTATCCAGCCCCCCCCACTTGGTCCATTCCCTACTTTGATCTTGTACTTTTTCAAAAGTGGGTGCTTCCAACCTCCCTTCCCCCAGCATGCCCTCCCTTCCATAATCACCCCTCTCATTTCCCTCCCCCCTACTCTCCTCTGGGGTGAGATATTGCATTTAGTATGTATGTCATTCTCTCCCTGAGCCAAATTCAATGAGAATATGGTTTTGCCTTTTTGCCCTCTTGTTCTTCCCCTCCCTTGCAAACACTTCCCCTTGTGTCTTCTATATGAGATAATTTACCCCTTTCTGCATCTCCTCTCATTATATTCTTCTCTCACCTCTTAATTTCACCTTTTAAGTATCATCCCTTCCTATTAAATTCTCCCTGTGCCCTCTATCTATGTATACCTGTAAACATATATACACACATTCACATATGTATTCATATGTCCATATACCCTTCTTCAACAATTTTCATACTAAGAAAGGTTTCATCAGTTACAGTTATTGTTTTTCCATGTAGGAATGTAAATAGTTCAAGTTTGATAACTTCTTTTTGATTTCTTTTCCCTGTTTACCTTCTCAAGCATCTCTCGCTTCTTCTGTATGAAGGTCGAATTTTCTATTCAACAATGGTTTTTTCCTCAAGAATGCTTGAAAGTCCTCCATTCTACTGAATGACCATATTTCCCCCTGAAACCTGATACTCAGTTTTGCTGGGTAGGTGATTCTTGCTTTTAATCCCAGGTCCTTTGCCCTCCAGAATATCATATTCCATGCCCTTCAATCCCTCAGTGTAGAAGCTGCCAGGTCCTGTGCTATACTGATTGTGTTTTCACAGTATTGAAATAGTTTCTTCCTGGCTGCTTGTAGTATTTTTTCCTTGATCTGGGAATTCTGGAACATGGCTATAATATTCCTAGGAGTTTTCTTTTTGGGATCTTTTTCAAAAGGTGATCGCTGGACTCTTTCAACAACAGAAGTGCTGCTTCTATTCTGCCATCTTGACTCCACCCCCCTGTTTTTAATTTTCTTAATAAATGAAATGGTATGTGCAGATTAATTTAAAATATTTGTTACTCTAGGAAGCAAAACAAACAAACAAACATACATATGTATATGTATGAAAAAAGAATCAAAGAATAAAAGTAGAACATATAGAGATGAAAGTATATTAATGAAGATAACAAAGCAAATGAATTCTTTTAAAATAGTGCAGAATTTTTTAGTTTAGCAAAAAAATGCAATTGATCACCTTAAAAACAAACAAAAACATGTGGTTAGAAGATATAAGCAGAAAAAATTCTTGACAAAATCCAACATTCAGGCTAAAAAAAAAACTATATGAAATACAAGCATAGAGGAAAATTATATTTTGCATAATTTATATCTTTAAGGAGAAAATTAGTATTATACATAATGGGTAATCACTGAAACTTTTCCTAACTTATTTTACAGTAAAGCAAAGATGCCTCTTTCTGTGATTATATTTGATATGGTACAGGAAATGTCAGCAATAACAATCATACAAAAATAAAGAAGAGAAAAAAAATTCCCCATTTATTATTATTTGACTTTAATTTCATGAATCCTAAGAATTCAGTAATAAAAGTAATTTATATATTTGATAACTTTGCAAATGTTGCTGCCTATTAATTCACTAAAATCAATGGCATGTTTTATAAAGTAGTGTCAAAATCTGGTAGATATTGATAGAAAAAGAAGGCATTAAAAAGACAGGACAGATAAAGTATTTGAGTCAATTTAGTAAAATGCATTCAAAACTTATTAAAATGCAATTACAAAATATTCCTTAGAGAAAAATCACAATATTTGGGAGAATATCTGATACTTATGATGTTTGTAGGTAATTTTAAAAATCTACATATTTCCAGTTATTTTACATGTATAATGTTATACTAAATAAATTCCAAAGGAATACTTATACTTAGCTACTTCCCATACCACATTAGAGATGAAGGTTCAGTTCTGTGTAACTTGACATATAACATCAGATTTCTTCCTCCCCCATTTTCTGAATGCCTTTGCTGATTCATTTTTCTTTTTTCTCTCTAAAAATAGTCTCATAAAATGCATGGCTCTCTGACAAAGGAAGGAAAAGGTGAAGGAATACAGTGAGAAATGTAGGTGATGTCAAAGCATAATATAGATACAATCTAGTTTTTAAAAAGGGCTAAATTGTCTTTAATACTTTGAGAATGAATTCAGTTATAGCAATGTCCATCTGCTGATTCAGACTGCAAAAGCTCAGAGGATAAATATGAAGCCATGAACTTGCTTTCAAAATCTCAAATGGACAGGAGGAGAATAGGATTGACCCAGAGCACACTAGGCAGCAGCTCTATGGTGGACCTTAGAGGTGGCTTCAATAATAGTAACAATAGCACCAACAGCAGCAGCTTTGGGAGCTTTCAAACAAGAAAGAGAAAGGAGATTAGACAACTTGCTAAAATGGGTGACGCTGATACTGAGAGCAGCTCTATTGTACAGAAGCCATTCTTGGTTGACATTTCAGAGTGGAGAAGGTAGCTTCTTGTCTATCACAAGGGAGCAGGGACCCTGTTCATTGTTCCCAGGTGAAGAAAAGCACTAGTACTTGGAAATGGAAGAGAGCTGGGGACCTGGTCATAGTTACAGGGCCAAAAGAAGAGAGACCACTTATGGTTATACTGTAGTAGGGGCCTTTCCAGGGTAAAAACCAAAGTATACAAAATGAGAGTAGTGACCATACTTTTCTTAAAATGACACTAACATGGAAGCAGCAAAAACTTTCAAACCACTGGAACTAGTTTTAAAAACAGCACTATGAAAAGACTTGAATCTTGGGGCAGTGATTCACCACTGTCATGTGAGCATAAGTTGAACTTTAATGTCAAGAAATAGTTTGGAAAAAATGAGCAAACAACAACAACAAATTTTTTTGACGATAATAAGCTAGTACAGTGTCAGGAAAGACCAAGATATAAACTCAGAAGATGACAACAATGTAAAAATAGTCACAAGTAAATACTGAAAGAAAAATCCTAACGGAACCCAAGCCCAACAAAAATTCTTAGATTAGTTAAAGAAAAATAAACTTTTTAGTAGAGAAGGGGAGGCTAGGTGGCACTGGCCCTGGAGTCAGGAGAACCTGAGTTCAAATCTAGCCCCAGACACTTAACACTTACTAGCCATGTGACCTTGGAAAAGTCGCTGAATTGCAATTGCCCTGCCTTCCCCCCCACCAAAAAAAGCAAAAAAATAAAGTAGCAGAGGAAAAAATAGGGGAAAATGAGGAGGATGCAAGAAAATTATGGACATATTATTAATAGCTTTGTTTTTATAAAAGGCACAAAAAGGTGCTGGAAAAAAATCTTAGAAAACAGGATTGACTTAATGGTAAAAATGGCACAAAAAATGACTGAGGAAAATATTTTCTAAAAAGCAGAATGGCGGGGGTAAACCAAGATGGTGGAACACAAGCAGGAACTGACCTCAGCTCCTCTAGAAATTCCTTCAATAACCTCTAAAAAGATTTTGAATAAGAGAAAAAGATAAAGGCAGTGTAGAGCAATTGGAAAGCACGCCAAAATTAAATAGAGTAGAACCTGGTATAGACCCTTATATATGTCTCTGTATTATTTTTGAAAGTTTAATAATCTATTGCATTATTAGGCAAGGCAGGGCTTTTTTTAAATCATTTATCTGGTTGTACTGTACCGGACAAATGGAAAAAGAGAGAAACAGGATACAGGGGCATCAGTTAAACCTATTTTATGACTTATGAAATGGAATGGTAAGGTTCTATCTTTGGATAATAGTAATGGATAAAGAAAAGTGTAGATGTAAGAAATATCAGTATGCAGAAATCAATAGAGAGATTCTGATTTATACCCTTTCTGGTACAAGTCTTTATGATTCTATTAAACATGTATTAACATGACCCCAAGGATAGTTTAAGATGAAATTCCAGCAATTTAAATTTCCAAGGAGATTAAAGTTATTGGCCAGAACAATCTCAGGGTTACAAAATCATTTGATTCTACTATCTTTTTTTTCCCTACTAAGGCTTCATTTTGAAGATAGCAATAAATAATATTTCTGAGGGCACTGAGTTCACTTTCTAAGCTGTTTCTATCTTTGGTGTATTTATTTTTCTTTCTGTAGTTTGCTTCCTTTTACATTAGTGTTCTATTTTTCCTTCAGTTTGGATATTTAAAAATAACCATGAATCTAGGAATATGATAATCATCTTATTTTCAGTTTCATCTTATACTCATTAATGATGCTGGGAAGTTGCCACAGATGAGGGTTCTTTACCCTCCTCTTTCATTCACAAAGGTGATGAAAGGGAAAAAAATACTTTAAAGAATGTTGATTTTGCTTAGTTGGTTGTGGCCAACAGATTTATTTTTCATTTGTCTGTTGAAATCTGGTCCATTGAGAATCAATTCTAAATCTCTTGAGCCCTATGGAATTTTCAAACCAGCCCAAAGGAGAAAACAAACAAAAAGAGCAGTTAGCAAATGTTTGTGCTTTACTATTGATTTTCTAAGAAGTGTTTAAAAATAAAGGCCATATTTCTTTCTTTTTAAAGGACATAAAGAAGGAAGTTTTTTTTTTTTGTCATATACTATTTTTTTTTTTTAAAGCAATTGGGGTTAAGTAACTTGCTCAAGGTTACATGGCTAGTCATTTGATTTATGCGTGGGTGCTCATTTTCTGAGGCCGGATCTGATCTCGGGTCATCCAAACTCCGAGGCCGGCGCTCTTACTCACTGCGCCACCTAGCCGCCCCCTTAGGGCAATTGGGGTTAAGTAACTTGCCCAAGGTTACACGGCTAGGTTTTTTTTTGTTTGTGTGGATTAAGTGTTGGAGGCCGGCTCCGAACTCAGGTCCTTCTGATTCCAGGGCCGGCGCTCTATTCACTGTGCCACCTAGCCGCCCCTGTCATATACTATTTTAACAGATGCAGTGGAGGTCTCTATATACTATATCACCCTAGATGGAAATCTCAATATGCATACATTTGCATTATTAGCAGCAAAGCCATATGGCATGTTCAAAAACGAAGTATCTACTTACCTAGGGGCAACTGATTCAAATGAACTTGTTCAAGAAAGCCATCAATATTAAAATTTTTGTACTTTACCTTTTATTATTTTTAGAATTCCTAATACTGAAATGTTTATTTTTTCTACAGGGGGTGATTGTCAACCATTTGCATTAATATGTAACTATTAAAAACATATCAGTCATTGCCTACTGATCAGTTGCCTTCCCAAGACAATAAAAAAGCATCATACATTTATATACTCTGTAATATCACAAATCTCTAGAAACTATCATTTTTAATTTCTTTATTCTACTGTATGTATGTTAATATAATATTATAAGGGATAAGCCTTTAGTTGCTTTTCTCAAAACTAAGCACTAGTCATCAGAAATTTTGGTCTTGTTGACACTACACATGAAATCTCCAGTGGACTAAAAAAAATTTGGCTAAATGAAGTTCCATTTGTAATGATCTCAAATTAGGGAAAATCAACCACAGGTAATACAGAGGTGGGGAAGGGAAATGAAGAGAAAAAAGTCTAGCAATTGTAGATCTGAAAATGAGGGAGAGTGATGGGACATCATAGTTTGGTCAATTTAGTATATCTCTGCAGAGATGGCAAATGAGGGATTAAGGGGTTAAAAGAATGACTGATCTAGCAAACTTTTACAATAATTTCAACAACCCCACATCTGAGTTAAATATTTTTTAAAAACTACAGATAAACATTATATTAAAAAACGCAACATTAAAAAAATCCCCGTTTCATCAGATGTTATTTAAAATTTTTATTTCATTAAATATTTCCCAATTTTATTTAAAACATTATTTTAAAAATTTTGAGTTTTAAATAATTTATAACCTTTAGGCAAGAAATTTGATTTAGATTACACTTGCAAGATGATACAAAACATTTCCAGATTAGCAGCTCTGCAAAGGAAAACACAAACAAAATAAACCAATAAAGATAGAAAAAGCAAAAAAAGTCTCCTTCAATCTGCATTGTAGTTCAGTGAGTATCTCTGAGGAGGATAGCTTTTTCAAGGGATTCTTTGGAATTGTCTTGGATTGTTATTTTGATAAGATTAGCTGAGTCTTTCACAGCTGATCATCCTTATATTATTGCTGTTATCATCTCCAATATTCTCCTAGTTCTACTCACTTCACTTTTCATGAGGTCACAAAAGACTACCCAGGTTTTTCTGAATCCATCCACCTCCTCATTTCCTGTGGCACAAGTCTATTCCATTACAATCATATATAAGAACTTCTTCAGTCATTCCCCAGTTTCTGTGTCAAACAGTATGCACAGTTTTATAGTCCTTTGGACATAGTTCCTTATTACTCAACCGAATGGTTGGCCAATTTTACAACTCCACTAAGAAGGCATTGTTTTTCAGTGATTTTCAATTTTGTATTATTCTCTGTGACCTCTTTTGGAATAGTATTGCTGGCTCAAAGGGTACTCACAGTTTGATAGCTCTTTGGGAATGATTCCAAATTGTTCTTCAGCATAGTTGAACTAGATCACAGTTTCACCCACAATGCTTTAGTGTCTCAATTTTTTTCCCCAATCCCCTCCAACATTTGACATTTTCCTTCTCTGTCATGTTAGCCATTTGAATTGTCTTAGGAAGATTCTGAAGATCACCTGGCAGGATAAGGTACCAGACACTGAAGTCCTTACTCTAAACTGACAAGCATTTAAACTCTTCTTCAGAGAGTACAACTTGGATGGTTTGGCCATGGTGTTTGAATGCAAAAGGTTTGCATCCCAAAAAAGATTATTTTATGGAGAACTTACACAGGTAAGCATTCACATGATTGTCAGAAGAAGTGATACAAAGACACTCGAGGTCTCTCTCAAGAACTTTTGAATTGATTGTATTACAGGGAGACACTGACATAGGACTGCTAAGCATGGCATGCCCACATCAGAGAAGGTGCTGTGCTCTATGAGCTGAGTTCCTTAGCTGAGTGTTTCTCTACTCTGTCATCTTTCTTTTTGCCCCTAGATATCCATCAATGACATTATGAAGCTTTTGACATCACCTTCTCACTAAAGCCCTTTCATTTGTTCTCATTTGAACCTGAAGGTGATTGTTATTCTTAGAGTTTATGAGTGGATTAAACTTTTCTCTAAATCGTATCAACCAAGAAAGTATTTTATATGGGAAAAGTAAAGGAATCAGTCTTTTATTCAAAGATTAGCCTATCTTTAAACAAGTTCCATACCAGAATTTGACCATAAGTTGATAATTTTTTTTTGTCCACATAATCTCTCAGGGATTCCTAAACTTTGTAAATGTGAATGTGTGTGTGTGTGTGTATGTGTGTGTTAAAGATCCTTTTGAAATATTTATTTACTGAATTCAACAAAAATAAAATTATATATATATATATATATTAAACACATTTCATTTAATACTTAATGCTTGATTAACTACATGTTTGTTTGGTTGCTCAGGCTCAGAAGCTTTTCATCATTGCAGGGAGCTCTCTGTGTGTAATTTCATAACTCCCCTGTACCTTATGGTCATAGAGAGTTACCCAAGTACTGAAAGATTCTGTAACCTACATAGAAACCTGTAGATATTCTGCCTGAGACTAGTCTTGAACTTGGGTCTTTCTGGCCAGCCAGAGCAACTAAATTTACACTATGTCATTATGCATCTCTGAAAATAACTGAATATAAATTTAAAAATTGGTTGAATTCAAAACTTTCAAACTTATTTTCTGTAAGTATAGCCAGAAAAAGACTTTTTTCCCTTACATCCCCCCAAATTCCTAATTCCAGGGTGTCAAATGCAATATTTTTTCTAATTGTGTTTTTTCTAACATCAATCCCCCCACCTCTGTCTCTGTCTCTCTGTCTCTCTCTCTCTCTCTCTGTCTCTCTCTCCACTTTCTGTATTTATTGAATAAATAGAATATGTTTTCCTTCCATATAAAAATCAAATGTTATACCTTTAGCCGATATGAGTTTTCCTGCTAATCATATGGTTTTGCTAATAATGAAGCCACATAGAGAGATGTTAATATGTGAGGTTCACCTAAATTAGGCATTTAAATATTTAATGAAGTCATTGGTTATTTCACAGTGTCTGGCCTTGTACCTTTCTGCAGTATGGTTGGCATAGTAACAATTAAGACTCAGAATCACTGGATACTTAAAACTATATTTAAATCTGTGGGGTTTGTTTGCTACTGATAAGTCTCCATACTCATAAACTAATTTGCAACAGAAATTTGAAACACACACACACACACACACACACACACACAGAGTTTTTTTATATACTGTGAATAAAATGAATATTCTTGTTTGTTTTGCTAAAATGAATATTCTTAATATAGTTTTTTTTAAGAACACACTATTTTGCCTTTTCTTCCTTAATGACTTTTTGAAACTTTGATGAGTTAGTAACATCAGTGTCATGAACTCTTCCTTAAACAAGGAACATCATAACCCAGATATGTCTTTTTATCCACTCCTTCCTTTAAGTTCCTCAAAGGGAGTCCATTGGGATATTGGGAAGTATATCAAACATACTTCTCTAGATCTCCTGACATTACTTGGATATCAGTAGCACATGGAGGTGCTCCATTATTTATTTCTAAACCTCACTATGTAAACTGGTCCTTATTTTCTAGTCATTTATCTCTTAGAGGATGTCTTTTACACCTCTGTTCTCTGCTTCTTTGTTAATAAAATGCCATGGCCTACCCATTCCCACATTGCTCGTTCCCATTGCCCTTGAGGTGACCTGCAACTTTTCAATGTTCAGACTATGATATTCCACAATTCAACCCTTGCTTCTCATAAGAGTAGTCATGTTCAAGTAATTGACCTTTACATAAGGTTAAAATTTAGGCTGGTTAAAAACACTGCAAAATCAAATGACATACAATTTGCTCCTTTTCTCCTGCACATTTCTGGGCACAATTCACTATTCATTATAAGTGTCTATCAAAGGTATAGTTAAGGACTATTCATTACAATGTATGTTTGTCAATAGGTAATGTTCACCTACTTTTTACTTCTATGTATAATTTTTGGGGGTGGCCTGTGGGTTGGATCTCAATTAGGAATCCCTTTCATTTTTTGGATCTTGACACAATCAGCAGAGTCTTTTCCAGAAAAAACAACAAAAAATATTTGGAGCACTTTATCTTCTCAGAGCAATTTCTCTCCCATTTGTATTATGTACCGGACATCTTTTATGAAAGTTGAAATTGCTTTGTTAAACCTACGTATCCTTATTGTAGCCTTTCTTTTGAGTTCAATGATCCTCTTATTATCACACCCTTTTTTTTATAGCCTTGCTGTACTTCTGGCGTCGTATCAACATCTGCCTTTTTGCTATACACTTTTTAAAAAATTTATTTATTCTTAGTTTTAAAAAGTTAAAAAAGCATTTGCTTTTAAAAAAAACTTTTATTTAATTTTTGTTTTCAGCTTTCAACATTCAATTCTATATGATTTGAATTCAAAATTTTCCTTTCTTCCCTTTGCTTTTCCCTCCCCAAGATGGCACGCAATCTGATATAGGCCATACATCTATGTTCATATTAAATATATTTCACCAATAGTCACACTGTGAAAAAAGAATCAGAACAAGAGGGGAAAACCATGAGGAAGAAAAAAAAACAACAAAAGAAAGAGGAAATATTATGCTTTGATCTGCATTCAGAATTCATAGTTTTTGTTTTTTTTTTTCTGTGACTATGGATAGCATTTTACATTAAGAATCCTTTGGAATAGTCTTAGATCACTGCATTGATCAGAAAAGCTAAGTTTAACAAAGTTCGTCATTGCACAGTATTGCTATTACTGCATACAGTACTTTCCTGTTGCTGCTCACTTCATTCAGTATCAGTTCATGGAAATCTTTCCAGGTTTTTATGAAATCTGACTGCTCATGATTTCTTATGGAAGTCCTGCATTACGATCATATGCCATTACTTGTTCATTTGCTGCTATAATCTTGACTCAGAGACCATGACCCAGAAGTCTAAGACTGTAAGTTTTAGAATTACTGCTATAAAGGTTATACTGTTATGTGTAAGTGCTTCCTTTGACCTACTGTATCCAGTTCTCTCCAACCAAGCTTAATTTTTTACAAATGCATACACACACATACACACACAGAGCTATTTTCCCCTAAATATCCTGCTTCCATGCACATACCTTTCAAGCCCCTCTTCTTATTTTCCATCTCAGAATTATAAAAAAAATCAAAAGCTATTGCTACTTAATGAATATACATATCCTTTCATATAGCTCCCTTTTACTCACTATC
The DNA here is from genome assembly GCA_011680675.1 of Gymnobelideus leadbeateri. NCBI lineage: Eukaryota > Metazoa > Chordata > Mammalia > Diprotodontia > Petauridae > Gymnobelideus > Gymnobelideus leadbeateri. The sequence goes on from WOXC01006951.1 coordinate 180,086, forward strand.
CCAATGGCATTCCAGAATAAAATGTCCCTCTGTGGACACTACTTATATAGCTTACCAATTCTTTTACCATTCCTCTTTGATTTTAACTCTAACCTAGTCCTCTTCTTTGAAATTTGTAACACTTTTGGGAAGCAGACAACTTTCTATTTTGTTTTTGATTCGATATTTCATTATAAGTTTGCCAAATAAGTATATTTTTGTCAGTGTATATTCTGAAGTATTTAGACAGATGCCTGTAAAACACCTAATTAGGAATTTTAAAGGGGCGTTTTGCTTTACCAAATTAAATGCAATTTTTAAAAGGTAATAAGCAATAGTGACTGTTGTGAGATCTTGCATTTTCTACACCTATCAATTCTGTGATTATAAAGGTATGGAGGTTTAAAAGATAATTATTTACTTAAACCAGGGTAAAAGAAAGAAAAAAAAACAGTAAGGCCTTACCTTGTCTAAGGAATTGTACAGAAGAGAAAAAAAATAACTCTGCTATTTGCCAATCCAATGAACAAGGAATAGGAATAGCAAGGTCATAAGAATTCTTAAGGAGCTAGATGTCATGCAGTCTCAGGCAGAGCCCATTAGAGGTCAAGCTTATGTGCCTAGGCATGGAAAACAAACTCGTTAGGTGGCTGGAGTGATTTTGAATGTTCCTGGTTCAGATCCTCAAGTAGCTCCTCAAGTATTTCCAAATTATCTTCCAAATCTTAATGAAATAATGATGTTAAACATCTCTCTAAAAATGACAATTAGTACACTTGAATGTCCATTTGTAGTTGATTTTAAAACGCTTCTAAAAACTTCACAATGCTTGTACTAAGTGTCCTCTGAACCAAGTAATGATCAGAAACATCATTTTGATGGGCATTGATATTGATCTGATTAATTTCACAATTAGAAATTTGAACAGGAATCCCAGTTGACAGCTCTTATCTCGGCCTCCATTTTGTTGGTAATTTTGCAATAAGAAAAGAGGATTCTCAAAAACTTATTTAGTCACAGGGATTTCTTCTTATTGTGCCTAAATTATCAAGATATGAATAGTTTAACCTAATTTCATGATTCTCTTCACAAGCCTTAATTCCAAATGACAGCAAGACCCCATGGGCAAAAGCCTGTGCATAACTTTAAAAGTTGAAGAAACCTACACAAAGTAGCTACAGTCAGAATGGACATTCTTGATTGTTTCAGACCATTTGCTGAGATATCCAGAGTTGGTAAGAATCCAAGTGTACCAAATGAAGAAATCAAAAGGGTTATGTTGATCAATTTCATGAAAACCAGTCTTGTACGTGAAGAGATGCTGATTAATGAACATATTGAAGTGCTTTTTGTGTTGTTTTTCATTCATACTATATCAGTTTCAGGCAGTTTTCTTAATGAAAGCACAAGTCCATCCTCACCCTAACCTCAGTCACGTGTACTAACTGATGATAAGGAAACCTATTACTAGGCTTCTTCTGGTCCTTTGTGAAATGATAACTAAATGTAAATTTCTTAGCCCTTTAAACTTATCCTGTTAAAATTGAAATTGTAGTTAATATTTGGCAGTTTACTTACTAGCTGGGAAACAGACCCCAAATGCCTTAGTGGCTTCTCTTTGTATAAGATAAGATGGGACATTTCAAATCCAATTATAGGCTTTAAGTCACATCTCATTCATTTAATTTTTAACTTATGCTACAAGGAAGAAAAGAATGAACCAATGAAAGATATACAATGGGATGCTTCTCTCCTGATCCTAGATAAACTGCAATATTGATGACAAAAGCCTCTTTCTGAATCAGTTGTCAGCATATGAAATCTGAAACATAACTGAGCACAATAAAATAAGGCAAGAACTAATCTAAAAAATGAAGGACAATGGATAGTTGGATACCACTGTTGTCAAGAAAATGGGTATTTTAGGGGCGGCTAGGTGGCGCAGTGAGTAGAGCGCCGGCCCTGGAATCAGAAGGACCTGAGTTCGGATCCGGCCTCAGACACTTAACCCACACAAACAAAAATCTAGCCGTGTGACATTGGGCAAGTTACTTAACCCCAATTGCCGTAAAAGGGGTGGCTAGGTGGCGCAGTGAGTAAGAGCGCCGGCCTAGGAGTTGGGATGACCCGAGATCAAATCCGGCCTCAGAAAATGAGCACCCACACATAAATAATGACTAGCCGTGTAACCTTGAGCAAGTTACTTAACCCCAATTGCTTAAAAAAAAAAATGGGTATTTAAAAAAAAATTTTTTCATCTTTATTAATTTGTTTACTTTTAGTTTACAAGAGTCATTTCCACAAATCCTTGAGTTTCAGTTTTTCTCTCCCTTCCCCTTTCCCTCCCATGACAGCATAAAATCAAGTATAGGATCTGCAAATACTTTCACATTAGACATTAGTCAGATTATAAAGAAGGATTGTATCAGATGGAACGAACAAGGGTAAAGAGGAAACAAATCCAAACACGAAAAAGAAAAAGAGCAGGTACTTTGCTTCAATCTGGATTCAAATTCAGTTCTTTTTTCTGAATGTAGGCATTTCTCTGCATCATGAGACTTTTGGGGTTGACTTATAACCCTGAATTGCTGAGAAGAGTCAAGTCTATCAGAGTTGTTCATCATGCATACATTGTGTCTGTAATTGTGTACAAATTTTTCCTGGCTCTACTCTTCTCACTCAGCATCAGTTCATATATACCTCTCCAGGTAGATATGACGTCCATTTGCTCCTCGTTTCTTATAGCACAATAGTATTCCATTACATGCATATACTACAACTTGTTCAGCCATTCCCCAATTGATGGGCACCCCCTTAATTTCCAATTCTTTGCCACCACAAAAAGAACTGGTATAAATATTTTTGTACATATGGGTCTTCCTCCCACTTCTATGATCTCTTTGGGATACAACCCTAGAAATGGTATTGTTTGGTCAAAGGGTATGAAATTATTAAGAGAATTTTGGGCATAATTCCAGATTGCTCTCCAGAATGGTTGGATCAGTTCACAACTCCACCAGCAATTCATTAGTGTTCCAATTTGTCCACATCCTCTCCAGAATTTATCATTTTCCTGTTTTGTCATCTTAGCCAATCTGACTGGTAAGATGTGATACCTCAGAGTTGTTTTGATTTGCACTTCTATAATCAATAGTGATTTAGAGCATTGTTTCATATGCTTATAGATAGCTTTAATTTTTTCCTCTGAAAATTGCCTGTTCACATCCTTTGACTATTTATCAATTGGAGAATGACTTGTATTCTTATAGACTTGACTCAATTCTCTGTATATTTTAGAAATGAGTCCTTTATGAGAGACATAGGTTGTAAAAATTCTTTCCCAATTTTCCACTTCCCTCCTAATTCTGGTTACATTGGCTTTGTTTGTACAGAAGCTTTTCAATTTAACGTAATCAAAAGCATCCAATTTGTATTTTATAATGCTCTCCAATTCTTCTTTGGTCAAAAAGTCTTCCTCTCTCCACAAATCTGACAGATAAACTAGTCCTTGCTTTCCCAGATTGCTTACAGTATCATCCTTTATACCTAGATCATGGACCCATTTAGACTTGATTTTGGTATATGGTGTTAGATAATGGTCTATGCCCACTTTCTGCCATATTATATTCCAGTTTTCCCAGCAATTTTTGTCAAATAGTGAGTTCTTATCCCCAAAACTAGGGGCTTTGGGTTTATCAAACAGTAGATTATTATAGTCATTGACTGCTGATTCTCATGTACCTAATCTATTCCATTGATCCACTACTCTATTCCTCTGCCAGTACCAAGTAGTTTTGAGGACTGCTGCTTCTAATATTTCTTGTACCAGACTGAATAAGAGGGGTGATAGTGGACAACTTTGTTTCACCCCTGATCTTACTGGACATTTTTCTAGCTTATTCCCATTATATTTAATACTTGCTGATGGCTTTCAATAGATGCTACCTATTATTTTAAGGCAGGCTCCATTTATTCCTATACTTTCTAGTGCTTTTAATAGGAATGGATGTTGTATTTTGTCAAAAGCCTTTTCTGCATCTATTGAGATAATCATGTGGTTTTTGCTAGTTTTATTGTTGATATGATCAATTATACTGATGGTTTTCCTAATATTAAACCATTTTTGCATTCCTGGAATAAATATTACTTGATCAAATTGTATTATTCTTGTGAAAAGTTGCTGTAGTCTTTTTGCTAATATTTTATTTAATTTTTTGCATCTATATTCATGAGGGAAATTGGTCAATAATTTTCTTTCTCTGTTTTGTCTCTTTGTGATTTAGGTATTAGTATCATATTTGTGTCATAAAAAGAATTTGGTAGGACTCCACTAATTTTTTCCAAATAGTTCATAGAGTATTGGAATCAGTTGTTCTTTAAATGTTTGATAGAATTCACTAGTAAGTCCATCTTGCCCTGGAGATTTTTTCCTAGGGAGTTCACTGATGACTTGTTTGATTTCTTTTTCTGAGGCGGGCTTATTTAAGTAATATACTTTCTCTTCAGTTAATCTGGGCAATTTATGTTTTTTGTAAATATTCATCAGTTTCACTAAGATTGTCAAATTTATGTGCATACAATTGGACAAGATAATTCCTAATTATTGTTTTAATTTCCTCTTCTTTGGTGGTAGATTCATCCTTTTCATTTTTGATACTCATAATTTGGTGTTCTTCTTTCTTTTTTTTATCACATTGACTAATGGTCTATCAATTTTTTTTTCATAAAACCAGTTCTTAGTTTTATTTATTAATTCAATAGTTTTCATCATTTCAATTTTGTTAATTTCTCCTTTGGTTTTCAGTATATCTAATTTAATATTTAATTGGGGATTTTCAATTTGTTCTTTTTCTATCTTTTTCATTTGCATGCCCAATTCGTTAACCTCACTTTTCTCTAATTTATTCATGCACTCAGGGATATAAAGCCTCCCCTCAGAACTGCCTTTGCTGCATCCCACAAATTTAGGCATGTTGTCTCATTATTGTCTTTCTTTTGAATGAAGTTACTGATTGTTTCTATGATTAAAAAAATGGGTATTAAAGTTTAAAAATAAGATGAGAAATTTTGAGATACACAAGAAAAAGTTTTAATTTTAAATAAAATGCAGACACTAGCTTCTTGGTTAGTAGAACCATAGGATTTTCATTTACTGTAGGAAATAGAATTGAGAATGTTAAAATTCTTGCAAATATAGAGCCCGAAATATCTGAAGTTATAAATGAATAGAATTAGATGCTCCTGGCCCTCAGATGGGAGTATACCAGCAATAAGCCAAATCATTCATCTAGTTTTTTTTTTCTTCTTAATATATGCCATGTATTTACATAACATGATAACTGAAGATAATAGTTTTATTTTTCTGTTGGAAAAGGATATATATTTTATTTGGCAAAACAAAATAAAAAACAAGAATTTAAAAGGACTAGATATGAGGCCCAAGATCAATGGGAGTAAGGACTTTAGTGGGAGAAGAGTCTAGAAATTGCCTAATGAGCCCCCACTTGTGGGGGTTTTGTGAATTTGTTAACTGACATCCTAATGTATGATTTTGTGGCCTTTAGGACATGAAGATGTTGTATAATTAAGCCTAGATTCTCTTGCTTTAAATCTAGAACTCCCTCTGTTACTCTACTAACTCTCTGTAACTTGAACACTTTTACAGGGGCAACATGATTGTGTTGGGGGCAGAAGTTAGGGAAGGGCAAATATATGTATTTTTTTTTACCATTTAGAAAACAAAAAAGAGAGTGTTTATGTTCAAAACCCGTGAAAAAGACATTTGATCCTAGATTAACTGAAGAAAATGAAATATAGAAGACTAGTTCTAATGAATATTACAAAATTGTGACACAATTAAAAGTCACTGAAACTAAGAGATGGCATGATAATTAGGAGGGATAGGGAAAATTCTGAATAACTTAGCTTGAAAAGAGGAGACACCTTCATGGACACACACAGAGAACGAGAGACAGAGAGATAGAGAGAGAAAGAGATATAGAAAAATACACAAAGAGAGATAAGATAAAATTTAAATGAAAGAATATGAGCTTGTACTAGAAAAAAAAAAGAGTTAAGGAACTATGGGAGAATTAGTATCAAACTGGTTTAAGTAAAACAAATCTCAGGGACCAAATGCTGGGTGAAATTCAAGAAAATATGAGATAACTTCACTGATGGAAATAGAATAATCTTATGATCTGGAATGTTTCATTCTTTGTAATTTAATCATTAGTGCCTAGCATAGAGCTAGACAAATTATTGAACCTTAATAAATGATTATTAATTGATTTATTGAATGAATTAAACTTGCCAATAAAATGAAAAAGAAATTAAGATAATGAATAAGAAGGAAAAACCATGCCATTCCTTAGATAACTTTTTGATAAAATAAGTGATACAATGCAGCAAAAAATTCTTTGATTTTGTCATTAAGTTACTCAGGGTATAAAAAAATAATTTTTCATCAATTTCCTTCTTTTAAAATTTCCATCAAATGAGTCAATCTTTAAAAGTAGAATGTCACATGCAATTAGTGTCTTAGTATCAAGTATTTTAAAAATAATATAGCCTTTCCTTTAAATATTTAGCATCTATGTCATTTGATACATACATATTTGTCAATGACACTTCATTTTCTTCAGTGCCTGTAAGTTTGACATAATTTCTCATTTTTTCCACGTCACAATATTATCTATTTTTGCTGTCACTTTATCTGAAATGATGATTGTAACTCCTGATTTTTTGTAATTATCTAGAACATTATTTTATTTATATTTTTCATATTAACTCAATGTGTGTCTTTATGTTTTAAAAGTCCCTTATGTTTAACATATACTTTAAAAAGTACATGTTGTTGAATCAAGAACAAAGTTCATAAGAGAATTCAAGATTCATATGTTACTGATATCTAAGCCAATAGGAAGGATAGGGTGTTGTAGTAGGGAAAGCAGAAATTTGGAATTAGAGGACTTAGGTTCATATCCCACTTTTGATTTTAACTTCTATAATTTTGGAGAAGTCACCAAATATAATAGCTAGAATTTATAGATCACTTTAAAATTTGCAAAGTGCTTTACAAATTTAATTTCATTTTATCTTCACAAGAGTCCTGGTAAATGGGTACTATTATTTCCCCCATGTTGCCGGTAAGGAAACTGAGGGAGACAGAGGTTAGATGACTTGCTCATGGTAACATAGCTATTAAGAATGTGAAACAGGATTTGAACTGAGGTCTTCCTGCCTCCTGGTCCAATAATCTGTTCATAATTCACTAAAGGATTTAGGAGTCCCTTTCCATATATAGATCTAGATTCTAAGATTAAGAAAAAATGGTATAGGGTCAGCTAAGTGGCACAGTGAATAGAGCACTGGCCCTGGAGTCAGATGGACCTGAGTTCAAATCTGGAATCATTCACTTAACCCTTACTATCCATGTGACCTTGGGCAAATCACTTAACCCCAGCTGCCCTGCTTTCCCCCTCCAAAAAGCACACACGCACAAAAATGTATAGTTATTTATATACCAGATACTTAATGTGCCTGTTTATAGTGACCACAAAAATAGAGAGCAACTGGAAACAGAAACTCAAGAATAGATCTGATGATACAGGAATGCTATAAAGGAAGGGTGCAAAGGGCTTCCCCTCTTTGCCTTGGATTACACTTTAGCATATCATTTAAAATGCAATCTCAAAATAAATATCTAAGTAAGGACAAGACTTCCTGACTTGATTCTTCCTTTGGTTCTCTAGTCCTAGTCTCAATTTTCTTTGATTTTGTTTGCGTAAGTGTGTGAGTGTGTGTGTGTGTGTGTGGGGGGGGTATCTTTTTCACACAGCTTCCCTTTTTCAATCTACTTGCCCTTTTCTCTATGTGGATAAAACATGCAAATTTATGAATATTCTCCATGCATATATGCTAATTTTGGAAAAATGTATTCCAGTGTTTATACCAGATGAAAGGATGACCAGTGTATTCATATTGAACTTTTCCTTTTGAATATTTAAATTTCCAGTTGTGATTGAAGCTCAGCTACACTTGCATCCAAGCTCTTTTAAACACTTATTAGAAACTGTACAAGCATAAACTTTTAAATCTTGATGAAAGAAGTGGTATGTAACTCAAATATTTCCATCAACCACAAATTATTTCCACTCCAGACATGCAAGAGAGTATGAGAATGCAAGCCCATAGTCATACATTTAAAAGTGTCCTCTTTTGCATGTAAATAGTCTCTTTTCCATAGAATCGATTTTATGACACTTTTCACTTGTGGGTCCCTTTAGTTTCTTGATTTGCAGTGCAGAAAGTATGAAGGACATGAGACAGATCTAGAAAAATATAAAAGAATAAACAAACAATTGAAGTAAGAATCCTGTACTATTGCTGTATTATCATTCCAGTGGTTCAAAAATACTCATATTCTAAAGAATAATTTCATATTTCTTTGTTTTTCCCCACTAGATTATGTAAGAATTCAGCATAGAAGTTAATAAATCTGTAAGGCTATATAGTTCATTTCTACTTCACTGATTTTGTAAAATATAGGTTGGCCCAATGTTTCAAATTTGTGATATAAGGGGCTATTTTACATTTCTACTTTGCTCCCCAAGTTAGTTATTACTTATAATCAGAGATGTGCTGAAAAATATTTAACAACCAGATTTTTAAAAAATGTATACATGATACATTCTTAAGTTTAACCTGCATTATTGATATTTTCTCCATCATGTTCTTAAGTCTAGAGACAATCAACGAAACAAGAAATCAGGTCCTGATTTGTAGTGTTTGCTGATTTCTGATATGTCAGTGCTTCTAGGGAAAATTCAACAGCGAGCTAATTCAAGTAAGTTCCAGAACACCTTTAATTAGAGGCTCTGATTTAAGTCATTGAGAGTAGTTTCTGAGGGAGAAGAGGACATGAAGAAACACTGATGGAGTAGAGGAGAATGAAGAATTAACAGGGGAAGAAAAGTCATCTTTGTAAGAAATACAAGAAGAACCTAGAAGTAGGAAAATACATTTTGACAAGAAGATTTAAGGTGCCAGTTCATTACTGGCAAGGTCATAGCAAATAAAAAGAAAGATTGGTTTTGAATCTGCTTTGCAGCATAGCAAAATAGTTCTAACCAAATAATACAGAATCCTAATGAATAAATTGTGCAGAAAAAAGGCAGGTTGATAAGTTTTATAGTTTCCTAGCTTAAAAAGCACTTCTAACTCTATTTACAGTATAACCCTTTCTGAAGATCCTTCTAAGGGTGATTATAAGGGTTATAAGAATTAACAAAAGCTTCACTGGTATAAGTAGAAGAGAATTTTTCCAGAGTAGTAAGAATTAATAGCAGCCAATGCTATTAATTGGCTGAATCAGCCAATGACAGCAAGTTGTGGAACCTCGAATTTTCAGTTACTCCAAGCACATGACTTTCCCTTGTTAATATGATTTCCTGCCAACTTTTTTCTGCCAAGGTATTACTACCTTACCTTCATTTCTAGGAGAGTGCAAACTAGTTTTATATGTGGATTCTGTTGTTTTTATTGATCTTCTACTTCCTTTAACATGTTACCTGTGATGTTAGTTTTATTTATTTTGCTTTATTGTTAAATAAATGGTTAATATTTAAGAGATAAATGTATCATCATTGCCACTGATTGGTTTTGCATAAATAGAAGCACATTGGATTGTTTATGTCATCTTCATTTATGTCATATGTCTGACTCTTTATGACCTCTTTTCGGGATTGTCTTGGCAAAGATACTGGAGTGATTTGTCATTTCCTCCTCCAGCTCATTTTACAGATGAGGAAACTGAGGCAAAAAGGATAAAGTGACATGTCCAGGGTCACAAACCAAGTGTCTGAGATTGAATTTGGCTTCAAATATCCTTGATTCTGGGGTGGGGGCTCTATTCAATGTACCACCTAGCTGTCTCAAAGTGGTAAAGGAGGAGTGCATTACTCCACACCACACAGTTATTCTTATGACTCTGAAGAGAGTTTGAGTATAACCTTGTGGTGATGGTCCTTTTTTCAGAACCTAGGTCTGTTAGCATGAAGGTAGTTTTCAGTGAATGAGCTAGGTCAGATAGTAGATACTTACAAGGTCTTTGTGAGAGATGATAAGAACCATAATGTGGGTGGTCACTCCACTTATGTATTATATAAGCAAAACAGCAGAGGTAGATTAAAGAAAAATTCTAGAGAGTTGTCAACATACTGCTTAAATAAAGTTGTCTTGAATTGTACCCTGTGCCAGGTGAGACTTGTTTCTCATTTTAGGAATATAATCTTTCTAAGATGTACTATTAGTTTTTGTTTACAAAATTTTTCTATCAGTCACCTCATTCCATTTGTCAAGCACTCTTTTGCTTTGTACAGATTATTACCTTGAGAGAGTAATAAGGAGAAGAGAACCCCTGGATCTGGAATCAGGAGAGTCCTGAAATTAAATACCACTTCCAGTGCATATTAACTGTGTGACTGCAAGCAAGTCAGCTAAACCCTCTTATCCTCAGTTTCTGCATCTTTAAATAGGGATAATATCACCTCATAAGTTTCAAGGACTATTACATGAATCAAATGAGATATGATGTGCTTAATATATAATTGACAAATGTTCTTAATCTATAATTAATGTTCATGTTCTTCCAGTGCAGGCTACCTTTCATTAGAAGCTATGATTTGCTCCCTGCTTTTGCAGATTCTTAGAGAATTTTTTTATGGATACACCTCCATTATCTATCATGTATCAGCCCCAGGAAAAGAAGTAAAATACATAAATAAATAAAAAATAATATTTACATTGCTATACATCTCTCTTTTGGCAAGACTGAGGGCTCCATTATCCAAAAAGGAGTTACCTAAACACAATACTCTTTACTTTCTTCTGGAAATTTCCTTCTTTCAGGTGAGGTACTGTTTTGAGTATCATTTGTCTTTGGTAAATATTAGAGAAACAGCATATTTGGACCCTACTCAGGTGGGACAAATATTAACATGCAGGCTTTTTAGAAACTGAAGATTCACTGGAGCATTTTAGGAACCCCTGCAAGGTCATTTGATAGTAGAGGAGTGAAAACAAACCAATGGACACTCTTTTTGGTCTATTTCATTTGCATCTTCAAAGAAATTAAAAAGTTAAATACTTGGGCCCCTTATAAATTGTGAGTCACTAGAATCTGTTTATGCATGAAAAGTGCAGTAATTAGGAATTCTAGCATTAAGGGCAAATTAAGTAAAGCAAGTTTGGGAAGGTGGGGAGTGGTCTAAGGTAGGACATAGTAGTCTTTGAGTGGCAAAGGTACATTGAAGTTAAAGGTCATTCATGGTAGTAGAGGAGGGTTAGGAAATGAGAGGTCTAGGTGTTTCAAGATTTTCTCTCAGTGACAGTAGACAGTGGAATGGGTCCAGTACTGAACTTATTGGAGAACAAGAAAACTGACATCTAAGTCCAGTGGTGAAAGCAATAAGATCTAGATGGGAGGGAGTAAACTTTATTGTCCCCCAGAAATCTCCTTGCCTCATTTCTATCCTGTTTTTCTTGTCTCAGTACTCTACAGGCCTTCTTGTCTCACTTTTACACTTACCTTTTCACATATTTCGGTATTTCTTGTGTTCCCTCAATCCTACATTAACATATTCCATTAATTCTATATTTTTCTTTGTTAATATAGTCAATCAACAAACATTTATTAAGCACTTACTATGAGTCAGGGACTGTGGCAAGTACAAAGGATATAAAGGGGTGGGGGTGAGAGGAGAGAGTCTTTGCCTTCACAGAGCATACATTTTAATGGAGGAAAACAATATATCATTAATTAGGCAAACAAAAGGAATATACAAAGTAAACAATAGTCACCTCTGAAAGGGGAAAACATTAGAAGCTGGGGAAGGGAAGTCTGGAAGGAATATATACACAGAAAGTAGGATTTGAGTTGAGTGTTGAAAGAAGCCAGGCAAACTATGAGACACAAGTGAAGGGGGCAGAATATTTCAGACATGGAAAAAGACTAGTGCCAAAAGAACTAAGATTGGGGATTTGGTGTCATATTTGAGGAACAACAAGTAAGCCAGTGTAGATAGATTGCAAGGTGCTCAAAGGAAAGAAAGGTTTAAGAAGGCCACAAAAGTAGGAAGGGGAAATTGCAAGAAGACCTTGAAAAGTCAAACAGAAAATTTTATTTGATCTTGTAGGTAACTGGGAGCCATGGGAGTCCACTGAACAGAGGAGTAATATGGTTAAATTTACATTATAGAAACAAACAAAAACACATCACCTTAGAGTCAGAATAGATGAATTGGCAGAATGAGAAATTTGATGCAGAAAGACTAGTTACGAGGCCATTACAATAGTGTGGTAGGCTAGATGCTATAGAGGCCTTAACTAGGTTTATGGCTATAGGAATGGAGAAAAGGAAATGTAGAGGAGAGATGTGAAGGCTGAAAAGACAAATTTTGGTAATATATTGGCCATATTGAGGAACTTAGGAAGGAAGGCCATCTAGGTGGAGCAATGGAAAGTACACTGATCCTGGAATCAGAAAATCCTGAGTTCAATTCAGTCTCAAACACTTACTAGCTGTGTGAAACTGGGCAAGTCACTGAACTCTGTTTACCTCAGTTTCCTCATCTGTAAAATGAGCTGGAGTAGGAAATGAGAAACTACTCCAATATATTTGCCAAAAAAATCCCAAAATGGGGTCATTGAGAGTTGGACATGACTGAAATAATACAACTACAGAAAGCAAAGAAACAAGGAACCATGGAGGAAGGAAGAAATGACTGAAGGGAGGAAGGAAGAAAAGAAGAAAGGAATGAAGAAAATACGCATGTAGCTTACTATATTCTAGGCACTGCTACAAGTACTGAGGATAGAAATACATGCAAAAAAAAAAGAATCCATGAACTCAAGGAGTTTATATTCTTATGAAAGAAGGCAACACACAAAAGAGAAAAAAAATAGAGAGAGTGAAGAGATAGATGGTACTCAGTGCTGGGGGTCTGGTTTTGAAATCTGGAAACCAAACATGGTTAGGAGGGGAATGAAGGAAGGCCTAGCCCTCTTCACAAAATGGAGACTTTAGGAGGATTCCACAAATGGAGAAAAGGACAGACCTTACAAGGGCGGGATGGTCCATGTTGTAGAGGCAACAAGGATGGATGGATATTCCAGGTCAAGAAGAGTCCAGCTGCTAAGGAAAGTTCCAGGATAGAGATAGCATACATGGAATCTGATGACGTCAGAAAAGGGAACTCATGACAAATCCTTGACAGTGATACCCATGGTTATAGGGTATGACATAGAAGAAAAATCAGAAATGAACAAAACACAGTGCTGTCCTTTTTAATCACTTTTAAATTATTTACTTATTCATTTATTTATTTATTTGTTTGTTTGTTTGTTTCTTTTTTAATTACCCTTAAACTAATATAACATACTACCTTGCATTGTAGTTGATTCTGTAAGAGTGGTATGATTTGCTAAGTGCCACAGTGTAGTTTATTTCCCTGGAGATCTCTGAAGTAAAAGCAATGATATTTTTTTTAAAACAGATGCTTTATTAACTTCTGTTTTACATCATTTCCGCCAGATTTTTAGTTACAATTATTTTTCCCCCCTGTTTTTCCCCTACCTACCCTCCCAGAATAGCAGTCCCACAAGATATCGCTTCCTCCAATCTGCTCTCTCCCATATCTTCTCCCATACCCCCTTCGACTTTTCCATTACAGGAAGGTGAATCTCAGTGTCCCAATGCCTGCACATCTTATCTCCCAATTACAAGCGAAAGAGTATTAATAATAGTATTTATATAAATTTGAAACATTTAATCTTAAGACCTCGAATTTCAGATCCATTTCCTTCCTCCCTTGTCACCCATTCCCTCTGGGAATATAAGTAATTCAGTATATGTTGTACATGTCTAGCTATGCAAAACATTACCATAGTAGATATATTGTACAAGGCTGCTTATAATTCCCTCCCACCCATCCCACCCCCCGACCTGGTCCATTCCCTACTTGATCCTGTCCCTCTTCTATAGTGGGTACTTCCAACCTCCCCTCCGCCCAAGGATGCCCTCCCATCCATCATCCCTCCTCTCATCCCCCTTCCCCCTATTCTGCTGCAGGTTGAGATATCCCATTTAGTATGTATGTCATTCTCTCCCAGAACCAAATTCAATGAGAATGTGGTTTTGCCTTTTTGCCTTCCTATTCTTCCCCTCCCTTGCAACCACTTCCCCTTGATTCTTCTACATGAGATAGTATACTCCACCCTGTCTCTCCCCATCTAGTCTTGCCACTTTCCTCTCTCACCTCATAATTTCACCCCTTAAGTATCCTCCCTTCCCAACAAATTCAACCTATGCCCTCTATCCATGTATAACTGTAAACATATATACACATATTCACATATGTATTCATATGACCATACACCCTTCTTCCATTATTTTCATACTGAGAAGGGTTTCATCAGTCATTGTTATTGTTTTTCCATGTAGGAATGTAAATAGTTCAGCTTTGATAAGTTCTTTTTGATTTCTTTTCCCTGATTACCTTCTCAGGCATCTCGTGCTTCTTGCATCTGGATGTCAAATTTTCTATTCAACTCTGTTTTTTTCCTCAAGAATGCTTGAAAGTCCTCTAATCCACTGAATGACCATATTTTCCCCTGAAACAAAATACTGTTTTGCTGGGTAGGTGACCCTTGGATTCAGTCCCAGCTCTTTTACCCTCTGGAATATCATATTCCATGCCCTTCGATCCCTCAGTGTAGAAGCTGCCAAGTCCTGAGCTATTCTGATTGTGTTTCCACAATATTGAAATGGTTTCTTCCTGGCTGCTTGTAGTATTTTCTCTTTGATCTGGGGATTCTGGAACCTGGCTATAATGTTCCTGGGAGTTTTCTTGTTGGGATCTTTTTGAGGAGGTGATTGGTGGATTCTTTCAGCCTCTATTTTGCCCTCTGGATCTAAAACATCAGGGCAATATTCCTTGAGAATTTCTTGAATGGTGATTTCTAGGTTCTTTCTTTGATCATGGCTTTCAGGTAGTCCAATAATTTTTAAATTGTCTCTCCTGGATCTATTTTCCAGGTCAGTGGTTTTCCCATGAGATATTTCACATTGCCTTCTAATCTTTCATTTGTTTGGATCTGCTTAACAGCATCTTGATTTCTCATAAAGTCACTACCTTCCATTTGTTCCAGTCTAACTCTGAAGGAATGAATCTCCTCAGTGAACTTTTGAGATTCTTTTACCATCTGGCAAATTCGACTTTTTAAAGCATTCTTCTCCTCATTGCTCTTTTGGGCCTCTTTTGCCATTTGAGTTAGTCTATTTTTTAAGGTGTTGTTTTCCTCAGTGAGCCTGTTGACCCTCATTTCATACTTTTCCGGCATCCTTCTCATTTCTCTTCCCAATTTTTCCTCCACTTCTCTTATTTGATTTTTAAAGTCCTTCTTAAGGTCCTCTATGGCCTGCAACCTGCTCTTGTTTCCCCCTGGGGCTTTTGGGGCAGAACTTCTGACCTCATAGCCCTCCTCTCTCTCTATGCTTCGATCTTCTTTGCCCCCAAAGTAGGAGTCTGAGGTTGCATTTTTCTGTTTAATTTGTTTCCTTTGCCTTGGCATGTTGCCACTTAATTACTTGACTTTTGGGCTTGTTGCCCCAGTATGGCTGGGCCACCAGACAGGTGAACTTTCGTACCAAACGTGTGGGGGGACAACTTCCATTTCTGGCAAGCTGGAAACCCACCCACGACTTCCACCCTAGATCACAATCTAGATCCAGGGAGGTTAAATCAGGAGCAATTGCCCCCCAAGACTGATTGCTGGATCTCCCTACAGTTCACAGGCCAGGAGCTGGAGCTGCCACTGAAAACTGCAAAATGTCGTGTCTCCTCAGTGGCTTCTAGCCCCCAGGGGCGGAAGCCGATGCATTCCCCAAATATTGGTCCCAAAGTCCATAGGGCATGAACCTCTCACTTTGTCCCAGGCATGTCTATGTTGATAATTCTGGAATCACCACATCTGCTGGTGTTCTGGGGTCCCTCCAGCCAGCTGCCCTGGGGCTAAAACCGTGACTCAGGCGGACCTGTGCTCTGCTCCCCGTGCACTGTGCTGCTGGTACTGCGCTGGTCCTTCCTGCAGGGCTGCTGGGCTGTCCTCAGCGGGAGGTTAGCTTCTTTGTGTCGTTCTGTGGGTGCTGGGGCTCCAGAAATTTTTCAGAGTCCCCTTTTACATAGTTTGGAGGTAGTCAGTGGGGAGAGTGGCTCGGACATGCTGTTTCTACTCTGCCATCTTGGCTCCACCCCCCAGCAATGCTGTTTTTAATGGAACAATTTAAACTGACAATTTATTTTAGGCAGAAGTCTAAATCTAATGAATTGTAAGGATCCTTTATAGCCCAGGGATTCTAGAATTTTAATTAACTATTTGTTCTAATCTTCATCAGGTCTATTTAAAGCATTTATAGTTTTCTGGGACTTGCTAGGGCAGTGGTATAAAACTCAAGTACAAACAGGAGTCAGTAAAGTGTACATAAGGATCCCTGAGGGTCACCTATTCACTTAGTTTTAAAATGTAACACTATCTATGTTTTCTTGTACTTTTATTTATTTTGTTAAATATTTTTAACCTGTCTTAAGTTTTTTTTTCTTTTTAATTAAACAAATGCTTTATTAACTTCTGGTTTACATCATTCATTTCCACCAGATTATGAGTTACATTTTTCCCCCATTTTTTCCCTACCCACCACCCCAGAATAGCAGTCCCACTAGATATCCCCTCATCCAATCTGCTCTCTCCCATATCTTCTCCCATACCCCCTTCGACTTTGCCATTAGGGCAAGGTGAATCTCTGGGCCCTACTGCCTGGGCATCTTATGAAACATTTAATTTTAAAACTTCGATTTTCAGATCCATTCCCTTTCTCCCCTGTCACCCACTCCCTCTGAGAAGATAAGCAATTCAGTATGTGTTGTACATGTATATCTATGCAAAACATTACCATAGTAGATATATTGTAAAAGACTGCTTATATTTCCCTCCCACCTGTCTCACCTCCCACCTGGTCCATTCCTACTTTGATCCTGTCCCTCTTTGATAGTGGGTACTTCTAACCTCCCCTCTCCCCAGAATGCCCTCCCCTCCATCATCCCCCCTCTTATCCCCCTTTCCCATACTCAGGAGAGTGAGTGAGGGTAAGATATTCCATTTAGTATGTATGTGATTCTCTCCTTGAGCCAACTTCAATGAGAATATGCTTTTGCCTTTTTGCCTTCCTGTTCTTCCCCTCCCCTGCAACTACTTCCCCTTGCCTCTTCTACATGAGATAGTTTGCCCTACCCTGTCTCTCTCCATCTCCTCTTGCCACTTTCCTCTCTCACCTCTTGACTTCACCCCTTAAGAATCATCCCTTCCTTGGGGCGGCTAAGTGGCGCAGCAAGCAGAGAGCCAGCCCCGGAGCCAGAAGGACCCGAGCTCGGATCTGGCCCCAGACACCCAACACACAAACAAAAACCCAGCCTCCTGAACCTGGGCAAGTCACCCAACCCCAATTGCCCTCCAAAAAAAATAAATAATCATCCCTTCCCATCAAATTCAACCTGTGCCCTCTATCCACATATACCTGTGAACATATGCCATGTACCCTTCTTCAATTATTTTCATAATGAGAAAGGTTTCATCAAACACAGTTATTGTTTTTCCATGTAGGACTGTAAATAGTCCAACTTTGATAAGTTCCTTTAGATTTCTTTTCCTTGATTACCTTCTCAAGCATCTCTTGCTTCTTGTGTCTGAATGTCAAATTTTCTATTCAACTCTGGTTTTTCATCAAGAATGCTTGAAAGTCCTCTATTCCACTGAATGACCATATTTTCCCCTGAAACAAGATACTCAGTTTTGCTGGGTAGGTGACCCTTGGGTTCATTCCCAGCTCTTTTGCCCTCTGGAATATCATATTCCATGCCCTTCTATCCCTCAGTGTAGAAGCTGCCAGGTCCTGGGCTATTCTGATTGTGTTTCCACAATATTGAAATTGTTTCTTCCTGGCTGCTTGTAGTATTTTCTCCTTGATCTGGGGATTCTGGAACCTGGCTATAATATTCCTGGGAGTTTTCTTTTTGGGATCTTTTTCAGGAGGTGATCTGTGGATTCTTGCAACCTCTATTTTGCCCTCTGGATCTAAAACATCAGGGCAATTTTCCTTGAGAATTTCTTGAAGGGTGATTTCTAGGTTCTTTCCTTGATCATGGCTTTCAGGTAGTCCAATAATTTTTAAATTGTCTCTCCTGGATCTATTTTCCAGGTCAGTGGTTTTTCCCATGAGATATTTCACATTGCCTTCTAATCTTTCATTTGTTTGGATCTGCTTAACAGCATCTTGATTTCTCATACAGTCATTAGCTTCCATTTGCTCCAGTCTAACTCTGAAGGAATGAATCTCCTCAGTGAACTTTTGAGATTCTTTTTCCATCTGGCAAATTCGACTTTTTAAGGCATTCTTCTCCTCATTGCCTTTCTGAGCCTCTTTTGCCATTTGAGTTAGTTTATTTTTTAAGCTGTTATTTTCCTCAGTCAGGCTGTTGACTGTCATTTTGTACTTTTCTTGCATCTTTTTCATTTCTCTTCCCAAATTTCCCCCCACTTCTCTTATCTGCTTCTTAAGGCCCTCTATGGCCTGTAGCCAGCTTGTATTTTCGTTTGGGGCTTTTGGTGCAGGAGTTCTGACCTCACAGTCCTCCTCCATGCTTTGAGCCTCTTTGCCCCTAGAATAGGAGTCCAATGTTGAACTTTTCTGTTTATTTTGTTTTGTTTGCCTAGGCATATTGCCACTTAATTACTTGATTTTGGGGCTTGTTGCCACAGTAGGACTCTGCCACCAGACAGGGGAGCTTCCCCCCAAACGTGGGGTCTTCACAACTTCTGCCAGTTGCGTGGCCTCTGTAAAGCCTCCACCCACTCTGGCAAGTTGGATACCCACCCCAAACTTCCCCCCCAGACCACAATCCAGATCCAGGCAGTTTAAAGCAAAAGCATCGGATTAACCCCCAGACTGATTGCTGGATCTTCCTACAGTTCACAGACCAGGAGCTAGAGCCACTACTGATGCTGCAAAATGGCTTCTGTGCAGCTGTTTCTTCAGCAGCTTTTTGCCCCCCCGGGGAGGAAGCCACATGTCCCCCAAATACTGGTCCCAAAGTCCATAGGGTACTAACCTCTCACTTTGTCCTAGGCATATCTGTGCTGATAATTCTGGAATTGCCACAATTGCTGGTGTTCTGGGGTTCCACCAGGTGGTTGAAGGCCAGGCCGCCCTGGGGCTAAAACCGAGGACCTGGGCTCTGCTCTGGGGGCAGCGCTGTAGTTTCCCAGCGCGCTGTGCTGCTTGCTCTCAGAGCGCTGTGCTGGCCACTCCCTGCAGGGCTGCTGGGCTGTCCTCAGCAGGAGGTTAGCTTCTCTGTGCCGTTCTGTGGGTGCTGTGGCTCCAGAAGTTGTTCGGAGCTCCCTTTCACATTGTTTGAATTTTGTGTGGGGCAGAGCACATTGGAAATGCTGTTTCTACTCTGCCATCTTGGCTCCGCCCCCTAATCTGTCTTAAGTTATACAGGGTTGTGGGACATGTATTTGACACCTCATTGCAATGTGTATGTAATCTCCTGATAAAGCCTTTGAGAGCTAAAGATCAACTCTTTCCCAAGTGAAATAGGTCATAACTAGAACCCAGTCATTTTTTGTACCTACAAATATTGGACAAGTCAGTATTCTGGAACATTTTCATAGTCTCACAAATGACTGAGTTAAACTCATTCTAAGCTTCATGGACTAAGGTCTATCCATAAATATCAAGAACATTTGTTCTTACTTATAAAATTAGATAGCATTTTTTCTTATAACCCAAGTATTATAAATTTTCTCACGTATGTTATTCTGTAGAACTAGAGGAAGAGTTGAGATACCAGCTGATAATGCCTTATACACATAAAGCTGAAATTGATTTTTGAGTTTCTAAAATATTTTCTTTCAACTACCCTATGAAATAGGTAGTACTTTAGTTGTGAGTAGGTAGATGACAGATACATTGGGTACCATCTACAACGCCTAACTTTGCCCTTTCATCTTTTGGTAATGTTGGATATAAAGGTCTAAGAAGGGAATACTGTTAACTTTGGGTTGTCATATTCGTGGTCAATTTGCACAACCACAGAATAACCACATATGTTTCATATGCAATTAATAACTAGTACCTTCAGTTCTACATAAAGAAAATTCTTCTTTCAAAGGAAAAATTTCCCTCTTTTAGAGAGTTATTGTATAGGCCCTGTCTCTGAAAAAAAAATCACTAGAGAAAGTCATGTTGAGATTTAATTTCTCATAGAATTCTAACTTACAGTATTAAGTGACTGGATTCCTTTCCTTTGTATTATGAGACTTTTTTATGGGGTTTTCCAGGATAATTAGTCCCTCTGATGTGAGAGCTTGCTAAATGCTTTTCAGGGTTGTTTATCCACCTTTGGTCTCCACCTGGCACTTATCTCTCTCCTGTGACTACAAGAAGCTATAGCATGTGCAGTAGCCACACTCTAGGAAACCATTTCAGCAGACAGCCTAAGCAAAGTTGACAGTAACCTATGTGTCCTCAGTGGGCTGGGGGAGGAGTGGGGAATGTCTACTCCAAGCATAAAAGACTTCCTCTAGTAGAATGGGGAGGATGAGAATCAACTGTTCCAACAGTCATGAAGGCAGCTGAAGCTAGCATTGTGGAAGGCTTAGAGCTTGGTCAGACATGAAAGACACCAAGGTGATCCACTGCATCCTATATTGTCAGTTATTCTAACTTTTTGTCTTGCCAATGGACTTTGATGACTCTAGAAGAGAGAGTGAGGCTGATGACTTTTGCCTCTCTGCTTCACTTAAATCTAATCCATGCCCAAGTCAAGCTATCATTTTGTAATGTCTTTGATTCTTTACAAAAAAGGACAAACCACAACATGAAGTCTTTGTATATACTTCTAGTATCACATCTTGATCTGGTACTCTTTATCTCTGATAGACTGCCATCCTTCTTAATGTACTTCCCTGTTTCAATGAATCTAAGAGAAACTTAACAAATATGTAGCAAAGTCCTAAAGTGCTGAATTTATCAGAGGTTTGCAGCCACTGAGGAGAGTGGATTTCAGTTTAATCCATAGATCTTTACCTGAGGTTATGTCTGTGGAGAGTAAAAAGAAACTGAAGCAAACTGAGGCAAAGTTCTGTTTTTTTACTTTGTTTTGGGGGGGCAGGTAGGTGATAGCAAGAACAGCTTATTAAAAGTGATGTGTGGGGGGCAGAGCCAAGATGGCAGAGTACAAACAGCTCATCCAAGCCACTCTGCCCCCAGATTCCCCCCAAACTATGTAAAAGGGGACTCTGAACAACTTCTGGAGCCCCGGCACCCACAGAATGACACAGAGAAGCTAACCTCCTGCTGAGGACAGCCCAGCAGCCCTGCAGGAAAGACCAGCACAGTGCTCTGGGAACCGGCAGCGCGCAGTACGCAGAGCGCCAGGAGCAGAGCCGAGAGGAGCCCAGGTCCCTGTGAGCCAAGGTTTTAGCCCCAGGGCGACAGGGCCAGCAGCCGTCTGGAGAGACCCCAGAACACCAGCAGCTGTGGTGACTCCAGAATTATCAACATAGACATGCCTAGGACAAAGTAAGAGGTTAGTGTCCTATGGACTTTGGGACCGGTATTTGGGGAATGCGTTGGCTCCCTCCCCTGGGGGCTAGAAGCCACTGAGGAATCACGCCATTTTGTAGTTTTCAAAGACAGCTCCAGCTCTTGACCTGTGAACTGTAGGGAGATCCAGCGATCAGTCTTGGGGGGTAATCGCTCTTGCTTTAACCTCCCTGGATCTGGATTGTGATCTAGGGTGGAAGTCGTGGGTGGGTTTACAGCTTGCCAGAAACGGAAGTTGCCCCCCACACGTTCAGGACGAAAATTCCTCTATCTGACCTTAAAGCCATAGTGTGACAACAAGCCCAAAAGTCAAGGAATTAAGTGGCAACATGTCAAGGCAAAGGAAACCGAAAAATGCAACCCTAGACTCCTATTTTGGGGGCATAGAGCAGGAAAAGGACTGTGAGGTCAGAAGTCCTGCTCCAAAAGCCCCAGGGGAAAACATGAGCGGGTTGCAGGCCATAGAGGACCTTAAGAAGGACTTTAAAAGTCAAATAAGAGAAGTGGAGGAAAAATTAGAAAGAGAAATGAGAAGGATGCAGGAAAAGTATGAAATGAGGGTCAACAGGCTCACTGAGGAATACAACACCTTAAAAAATAGACTAACTCAAATGGCAAAAGGGGCTCAAAAGGTCAATGAGGAGAAGAATGCCTTACAAAGTCGAATCTGCCAGATGGAAAAAGAATCTCAAAAGTTCACTGAGGAGATTCATTCCTTCAGAGTTAGACTGGAGCAAATGGAAGCTAATGACTTTATGAGAAATCAAGATGCTCTTAAGCAGATCCAAACAAATGAAAGATTAGAAGACAATGTGAAATATCTCATGGGAAAATCCACTAACCTGGAAAACAGATCCAGGAGAGACAATTTAAAAATTATTGGACTACCTGAAAGCCATGATCAAAGAAAGAACCTAGAAATCACCCTTCAAGAAATTCTCAACGAAAATTGCCCTGATGTTTTAGATCCAGAGGGCAAAATAGAGGTTGCAAGAATCCACCAATCACCTCCTGAAAAAGATCCCAACAAGAAAACTCCCAGGAATATTATAGCCAGGTTCCAGAATCCCCAGATCAAGGAGAAATACTACAAGCAGCCAGGAAGAAACAATTTCAATATTGTGGAAACACAATCAGAATAGCCCAGGACCTGGCAGCTTCTACACTGAGGGATCAAAGGGCATGGAATATGATATTCCAGAGGGCAAAAGAGCTGGGAATGAACCTAAGGGTCACCTACCCAGCAAAACTGAGTACTTTGTTTCAGGGGAAAATATGGTCATTCAGTGGAATAGAGGACTTTCAAGCATTCTTGAGGAAAAACCAGAATTGAATAGAAAATTTGACATCCAGACACAAGAAGCAGGAGATGCCTGAGAAGGTAATCAGGGAAAAGAAATCAAAAGGAACTTATCAAAGTTGAACTATTTACATTCCTATATGGAAAAGCAAGAACTATGTCTGATGATATCTTTCTCATTATGAAAATAATGGAAGAAGGGTGTATGGTCATATGAATACATATGTGAATGTGTGTGTGTGTATGGTTACAGTTGTATATGGATAGAGGGCATGGGTTGAATTTGTTGGGAAGGGAGAATACTCAAGGGATGAAATTATGAGGTGAGAAAGGAAAGTGGCAAGAGGAGATGGGGAGAGACAGGGTAGGGTAAACTATCTCATGTAGAAGAAGCAAGGGGAAGTGGTTGCAAGGGAGGGAGAGAAGAGGAAGGCAAAAAAGGCAAAACCACATTCTCATTGAATTTGGTTCAGGGAGAGAATGACATACATACTAAATGGGATATCTCAACATGCAGCAGCATAGGGGGAAGGGGGATGAGAGGAGGGATGATGGATGGGAGGGCATCCTTGGGGGAGGGGAGGTTGGAAGTACCCACTATAGAAGAGGGACAGGATCATGTAGGGAATGGACCAGGTGGGGGGTGGGATGAGTGGGAGGGAATTATAAGCAGCCTTGTACAATATATCTACTATGATAATGTTTTGCATAGCTAGACATGTACAGCATATACTGAATTACTTATCTCCCCAGAGGGAATGGGTGACAAGGGAGGAAGGCAATGGACCTGAAATTCAAGGTCTTAACATTAAATGTTTCAAATTTATATAAATACTATTATTAATACTCTTTTGCTTGTAATTGGGAGATAAGATGTGCAGGCATTGGGACACAAAGATTCACTTTCCTCTAATGGAAAACTCGAAGGGGGTATGGGAGAGAGCAGATTGGAGGAAGCGATATCTTGTGGGACTGCTATTCTGGGAGGTTGGGTAGGGGAATAACGGGGGGAAAATTATTGTAACTCAAAATCTGGTGGAAATGAATGATATAAAACAGAAGTTAATAAAGCATTTGTTTTAAAAAAAAAGTGATGTGTATAGGTAAAGTGGGTCACTCGTGCTACTTTAATAAAGTGAGAGACCCAGATGGTACAGAAAAACACATCTTTATTGGGACATAGGAAAAGAGCATGCTGGGGTTGTTCAGAATCCTTAGAATTATTGTTCCTGGGGAAAGCAGGTTGTCTTTCAAGTGAAGCTGATCATGCCTCCCTATGACAATTACAAAATGTTAACTGCTTTCGGTTTCTCAACTGCTTCTAGTAAACTTGTATAGAATATTAGAACTACCTAAATCAGGACCACAGATTTAGTCATACTCTTGGAGAAATTGAAATCACCCCTAATTTTTTACAAGTGACAAGGGCAGATAAAATGTCCTTTTTGTTTTTGGAGGGGGGAACTCCGCCTAAATTGATTTCTGTTTGCAGTTAAACAACACCAGGTTAAACTGGTAAACAAGCAAATGTTTCCAGAGTTAGTAGCATGAACTATAGCATCACTCCCTTTTGACCCTTAAGCTTATTCAGACTAGGACAGACTGCGTTTTTTTTATTAAGATGAGTTCAGGAAGATACTGAAAATTCTAAAAATCAATGTAGTATAAATATTCATTACATTATAAAATCAATACAATAGAAATCAGAGATGATTTTTAAAAAATCTTTCAAGGTTCTAACCCTATATCTTTTGCATAGCAGCAAAGAGTGCAATTATAAGAGATAAAGTATTCTCACAATCATTATACAGATGATAACTAGGACATATTTGAAAAGAGTAGCCAGGACCGGGTGTACAGATAATAAAGGAGGTTTAGACAATTACTTTTGATATAGATAAGACCAAGGAGATCAGCTAAGGAAGAGAGGAACAGTCATGTGCCATAGATTTGAATTCTAAGAAGTCATACTACTGAAATCAGAAAAACTAAAACCTAATAACAAAAAAGTGGAATGGAGAGCTTGGAAAAATAAGGCAATTAGAAGTTAGTAAGCAAAGTGAAATCTGTGACCTCAGATACAAAAAGAAAAAATTATATATACATGTGTATATACTTACATACATACGTACATACTAAAAATATTTGCTCTGTGATCTATTTTGTATTCCCTGCTGGCTTTTTATGGACCTACTCCTAATTATACTTGAAAGCAGATTAAAGATCTGCAAATCAATCCTACCCCTGCTTGAATTAGGTTCAGAGATTCTGGAATTAGTAATAAAATTAACCTAAAGCACAGTAAAATGCTTTAGAACCACAAAAATGGAATTACCAAATACATTTTCAGTATTCCCTAGTTTTACTTACAAAAACTTTTATTTTTACTTACATGAATATTCTGCTTTTAACAAAATCATTAGTTAGTGGATTTCTAAAAACAAGTGCTTGGAGATCTTTAAGTAATAACTGGACAACCACTTGTCAAGTATACTACTGCAACTGCCTAATGGACATCTCAAAATGGATATCCTGAAGAAATTTTAAATTCAAGATGTCCAAAACTGAATTAATTTTCTTTCCCTCCAAACCTTCTCTGATTGATTGATTTGTTATACAGGGCATGACTATCCTCTCAGTTCCCCAGGTTAGGGTCACAATTTTAACTCCTCACTGTCTCTCACTGCCTCCTGCCCCCATATCTGATGTGTTGCTAAGATACACCACTTTTATCTTTGTAACATCTCTCAACTATATCCCCTTCTTTGCTCTGATGCTGCCACTACCCTGGAGCAGGTCTTCTTTGCCTCTTGTCTATATTACTACAATAGAATTATTGGTGAACTCCCTGCCACAAGTCTCTCTCCAGTAGAATCCACTTTTCACTCACATATCAGAGTGATCTTCCTAAAGTACAAGTCTGACCATGTGTCACAATCTCTCACACACACACACACACACACACACACACACACACACACACCCCAATCCATAAACTTCTGTGGCTCCCTATCAACATGAGGATAAAACATAAAATCCTCTGGAATTCAAAACTCCACAAACTGCCTCCATCCTACCTTACCAATCATCTTATATTTTACAGCATGTACTCCGCGATCCATTAACATTGTCCTTTCTATTCTGTGTACAATTCCATCTCTCAGCTGTGGACATTTTCACAGGCTGTCCTTCATGCCTAGAATGCTTTTCTTCTTTATTTCTGCCTCCTGGCTTCTCTGATTTCATTCAATATCCAGCTAAAAATCCCATCTTCTAAAGAATGACTTGGCCAAACTCCTATAATTTTTAATCCTTCCTTTTTAAAAATTATTTTAAGTTTACATTGTATATAGATTGGGTGTAAATAGCTGTTTGCATGCTACCTCTACTATTAGACTGTGAACTCCTTGAGAACAAGAACTGTTTTAATCTTCCCTTGTGTCTCCAGAGTTTTGCACACTATCTGGAACATGGCAAGCACTTAATAAATGTTTATTGACTGACAAAGAATCCTTTTTTAGTTTCATTTTGATCTAGATAGCCCCTATGGTCGATTACAATTCTCAAATTTAGTGAAATATCATGAGATCAGATTATTGCTGTGTGACAAGGAATGACTCACTTTTTCTATGCAAATCTTGCCATTTGTTTAAATAGTGTCTTTCAAATTACTTTAGGGACCATGTACAAAAGAAAATGACAATATTACTGATATGCTGTTTTCATTTTTAAATCTAGGACTATAAGTATTCAATGGAATATTGCTGAATAACTCATTTGAGTCTCATGGTAGAATATATTTGACGGTTTTATTCTTTGAGTAGCTCAGACTTTCATTATATTTTGTTAGAACAGAACATTAAATTTAATGTAACAAACATTTTATGTATGCCATGAATATTTATCCAAGAAAGCTTAGCTTCTGAGTACATCAGAGTATTTTTAAAGTTGTTCTGATATTCTTTGACTATTAATACAGTAAAACAAAGCTTAGAGATTAAATTGCCCCAGGAAGACAATATATCCTCCTCTGTGCCAGGCATTTTCTACCATATTATAAAGAAAGAGGAAAAACTTAATGAAATTTGATACAAAATAATGAGTTAGAGTATATTGCCTTCATTTGATAAAAGGACAGGTGTAAATGTGAAAAAGCTAAGAATAAAGAACAATCAATTTAATAATTCATATTCATTCTGAAGCTTATTCAAGAATAGAGGTCGCTAAGTTGAGCATGCAGGGGAAAAATAGCTCATTTTTTATTGATGGAGGATATAGGCTAAGTGACCATTTGGTGGAAAAAGCAAGGAAGTATGCTGTAATTTCATTTGTAAGTAGCCTTAGAATTCAAAATGGAAAATTCCATATACCAGAATAAATTAAGAATTGCTATCTCTTTGTTGACATTAAATATAATTGAAACCTAAATTGAGAGTGAAAAGAAATTTCTGAAAATAAAAGCATTTTTTTCCAGAAATATAGTTAAATCATTTTAGCTGCTATTGGAAAGCAGAACTAATACCTGCCTTATAGACTAGCCATGTGTTATGATCCTTTTCCTACTTATAGGTAGTGTGTATTATGGGATAAGACTTGTGGTGTGTTTGTGTGTGTGTGTATGTGTGTGTGTATACACATCAAAAAACACACACACAGGGGTGGGGTGGGGGGAAGCAAAGAATATCATATTCTATTAAAGTTTGTAGCACATGCCTTCGAGGCATCTAGTAAGAAAAGTAAAGAATTAAGGTAATTATCTGGATAATTAAAGTGGAAAAGTCACTTTCCCCTCAATTATTTAGATATCTCATGCAAAAGGATTCTTTTGCCCTGAATTATCCAAATAATTGGCTTAATTTTCCACTTCATTTTGCCTATGAGTGACTAATGGTAGATTGTAGTCAGAATTGAAAATGCCAATTCCTTTATGTAATGGACAAAAACTCTGCCAGAGTGATCAAGGATGACAATTTTTTTAATCAATATGAATTGTGGTGAAAAGAGACAAGTTCTTTCCTTCAAACCATACCCCATGATTCTGTACCAATAAAAGTACTTTTAATTTGAAGCCTAAATAGTAAACTAGATACTTTGAATGAATAAATAAACTAGATACTTTGAATGAATAACGCTTAGAGACTTTATTTCTTACTCTTCAGATATTTAATCTTGCTAAGGAATGTGTCTGGATAGACAAATACCTGGGACCTTAATTATCTAGTTTGGCTTCTTACATTGAGGTAATAAGTGAAATAAATGGCCCGTGAAATTCAACAAGTATTGATTGAACACCTCCCCTTTGTCGGATTCTGGGCCTAGGTGTTGCAGAATACAAAGACAATGTCCCTGTCCTCAAGTCCCTTACAGTCTACAAAATAAATAGGAATTGCCCAAGTTCAAAGGTGATAACTAACTGAATTGGGATTTGAACCCATCCTCTTTGATTAAAAAATCCAGTGCTCTTTCCATTGTACCCTGTTGCCTCAACTTATGCTTAAGATACCTTCAGAATATCTGGTTTTAAATGTTCAATAGGCAATCAGTATTATGTAACTAGAGCTCAGGAGAAAGACAAGGTGAATATGCAGCTCTCAATCATCTGCATAGGGGAAATAGGTGAATCCCTGGAAGCCAAGATAATAGTGTAGAAATCAAAGAGCTGTTCAATCTTTCAGTTACATCTGACTCTTCATGACACCATGGACCATAACATGTCAGGCTTGTCTATCCTCCAGTGTCTCTCAAAGTTGGCCTAAGTTCATGTTCATTGTTTCCATGACATTATCTCTCCATTCTTAGAGTGCAGCTACAACCAGATGATAGCACCTATATGATGCTGAGGCCATTAAAAAGTTTAGTGACTTGACCAATGTGTCAGGGGAAGGAATTTGGAAGCTTGTTCATCTTGACACCAGAGAAATCTCTCTGTCCACTACTGAACAATATCAAACTAGAGGTAATATCTTGATGAAAAGTAATAGCTTTTATATAAGTGATAGTGGAATCATATTACTTATCAATATATAGAAAATAATAGATTTTGAGTGGAAAGATGTTATTATGGGGAATCTTCTCAATGTACAAGTAAGGAAATTGGGTACAAATAATTTTAATGTTTTGCCTTCATTCAAATAAATTGTACATAGAGTAGAATGAGGGCTAAAATCAAGTTGTGTGCTGATAAATACTTAACAATTGTCCCTACGAAAATATAAACATAACACCTATGCTATTAATATTTTTCTTCGCTTAACTCTTAATAATCAATAAAACAATATTTCAAGTCCTGGTTTGTAGAATTTCCCCTTTCTAAACCTTGAATGTCAGAACCAAAAATTTAACAATCATCTTTAACAAACTGGTGGGATTTGGCTGCATTACGTTCCTGTTTAATATACGAGTTCACAGGCTACAAATCCAGAATCTTCTCTATTGCACCACACTGCCCTGCCAAAATGAAATGTGTGGGAAGAAACAAAAAGAATATTGTAAAAGAGACATGTTGATGGTTCCATAAAAAAGAGGAATGGAGAGATGAATTCCAGATGAAAAGAATGGGCATTGAAACAAGATATAGTAATTAGTTAGAATATGTATCAGCTTCAGTTCTCTCAACTAAGAAAAGCAGAGAATCTGAGAAATGATTTGACTTCCCTTGATGATAATTCTATCCTTCTACAAGTTGGCAAAAGGATTAAGTTGAACAATGTTCTGGATCTGATTCTGGGCTATAAAATGAAAGTGTTTGCCAAAGCAGAAATGACTTCTACCTTGGCATGAAAAGAACTATACCATCTTTGAGATGATGAGAGATAAGCTGGAGAATCATAGACATATTGCACCCTTTAGGAAATGGGGTTTTAGAGTACAACCACAGCTTTTTGAGGCAATCATAGGCTTCTTGAGGCAAACAATTGTCGTTTAAACCTATGGTTTAAACCTAGGTTATATACTGTATATATAACCTGTGCTTAATAAATGTTGAATAAAATGAACTAAGTAAAACAATAAAGAGGATCTCATGGCCTTAAAATATTTCAGGAGAATTAGACAAAGATTTTACGATTTTTCTGAAGGAGCACTTCAATGTATTTGAGGTGAATTTTTGAACCCACATATTTTGAAGAGTTATACTGTTATAGGAAATCCATAATTATACTGTTAGAGGGAAAATATAGTAAAAATAAAACAATAACAATAAAGTCAATGCAGATAGACAACTCTTCTGAAACTTTTAAAAAGTTGCCCAGGGCACTAAGAGTTTAAGTGTTGCAAAGTGAATATTTATCAAAATTGACACTTTAATTCACATGTTTTCTGACATATCACCTCTATTTGGTATGCTTGTTTATCTATGAAGACTTCATCTACTGACTTTAGATTATGTTTTTTTGATTCAGTTAATTATTTTAGTCTCTTAAAGCCTTTCCCCCTGTTTTCTGTCTCTGATACCATTTGTTTTGGTAATTTCTCCAGCTCTGTGTCATCTAGAAATCTGCCTTCATTCACATCATTGATTAAAATGTTAAATAATACAGGGTAAAGCACAGGGCCTGTGACTTTTCAATGGAAACTTTCCTGAAAGTTGACATTGAACTATAAACATCTATTCTTTAGTATCAGGGCATTTACCTAATTCTACATCTGTCTAATCATACTATTACTTAGCCTGAATATATACATCTATTTAATAAAAAATCATGTAAGAGTCTGTGTCAATGGGGTCGCTAGGTGGCATACTGAGTAAGAGCACCAGCCCAGAGTTGGGATGGCCCGGGATTGGTCCTGGCCTCAGAAAATGAGCACGCACACATAAATAATGACTGGCCATGTAACCTTGAGAAAGTTTCTTAACCCCAATTGCTTTAAAAAGAAAAAGAGTCTGTGTCAAACACTTTAATAAAAATCCAGGTAAGTATATATATATATAGCATTTCCCTAACAGACTTTTAAAAAAATGAAATAAGCTTGGTTTAGCTTAACTACCTTTTTGATTACTTTAAAGGAAAGCTTAATGGTAGAATTATGATACAAAAAAAGTGAGACAATAGAATCGAAATAAAAGATGAAATGTAGTGCTGAAAAAGGTAAAGTTTTGCTCTCATGGAATTAAAGTTGTGAACCTAAATATGTTATATTAAGATCTCTCTAGAAAACAGTTTATTTCATAAAAATATGTGGATTTTAATAAATTGGAAACTCAATATAAGTCAATAGTTTTACATTTCAGCCAAAACAAAAAGAAAAATACAGTCTAATCTTAGACTTCATTAATGAAAATATAGCATCTTATGTAATCAAAAATTCAGTGAATACCATGATATCCAATTTAAATAAGTTCCACAAAGTTTTTTGGGGGGCATATAAGCATTTCTTAGAAGTAGGGGTGCTTATTTTGAAGAAGGAAAAGAAAATTGGGGATGGGGCAGGGGTGATTCACAGAATCTATGTGTTTGGTTTTTTTTTTGTTTTGTTTTCCAAATGATTTATTAACTTCTGGTTTACATAATTAATTTCCTACAGATTCTGAGTTACAATTTTTTCCCCATTTTCCCCTACCCACCACCCCAGAATAGCAGTCACACAGAATATCCCCTCATCCAATCTGCTATCTCCCATCACATCTCTCATAACCCCTTCGACTTTTCCAGTAGGGCAAGGTGAATACTGGTGCCTCAATGCCTGAGCAACTTATCTCCCAATTATATGCAAAATAATATTAATCATATTGTTTATATATGTTGTAAAAATTTGATTTTAAAAGGAAGATAAGCAACTCAGTATATACTGAATATGTGTAGCTATGCAAAACATTACCATAGTAGATATATTGTAAAAGACTGACTATATTTCCCTCCTTCCTATCTCACCTCCCACCGGGTCCACTCCCAACTTTGATTCTGTCCCTTTTCAAAAGTGGGTGCTTCCAACTCCCCTCCCCCCAGCCTGCCCTCCCTCCCACTGTCCCCACTCTCATCCCCTTCTCCCCTACTCTCCTGTAGGGTGAGAAATCCTATTTAGTATGTATGTCATTCTCTCCCTGATCCAAATTCAATGAGAATAAGATTTTTCCCTTTTGCTTTCCTGTTCTTCCTCTCCTTGTAACCACTTCCCCTTGCTTCTTCTATATGAGATAGTTCACCCCATTCTGTCTCTCCCGATCTCCTCTCATTATATTCCTCTCTCACCTCTTAAGTTCATCTTTTAAGTATTATCCCGTCCTATTAAATTCTCCCTGTGCCCTCTATCTATGTATACCTGAAAACATATATATATATATACACATTCACATATGTATTCATATGCCCATATACCCTTCTTCAATTATTTTCATAATGAGAAAAGTTTCATCAGTTACAGTTATTGTTTTTCCCTGTAGGAATGTAAATAGTTCAACTTTGATAAGTTCATAATGATTTCTTTTCCCTCTTTACCTTCTCAAGCAGCTCTTGCTTCTTATATCTGAATGTTAAATTTTCTATTCAATTGTGTTTTTTTCATCAATAATGCTTGAAAGTCCTCTATTCCACTGAATGACCATATTTCCCCCTGAAACAAAATACTCAGTTTTGCTGGGTAGGTGATTCTTGGTTTTAATCGCAGCTCCTTTGCCCTCCAGAATATCATATTCCATGCCCTTCAGTCCCTCAGTGTAGAAGCTGCCAGATCCTCTGTTATCCTGATTCTGTTTCCACAATATTAAAATTGTTTCTCCCTGGCCACTTGTAATATTCTCTCCTTGATCTAGGAATTCTGCAACCTGGCTACAATATTCCTAGGAGTTTTTTTTTTTTTGGGGGGGGGGATCTTTTTCAGGAGGTGATTGGTAATTCTTTCAACCTCTATTTTGTCCTCTGGTTCTAAAATATCAGGGCAATATTCCTTGAGAATTTCTTGAAGGATGATTTCTAAATTTGTTCTTTGATCATCATTTTCAGGTAGTCCAATAATTTTGAGATTGTCTCTCCTGGATCTATTTTCCAGGTCAGAGGTTTTCCCCATGAGATATTTCACATTGCCTTGTATTCATTCATTTGTTTGGATCTGCTTAATAGCATCTTGATTTCTCATAAAGTCACTAGCTTCCATTTGCTCCAGTCTAACTCTGAAGGAATGAATCTCCTCAGTGAGCTTTTGAGATTCTTTTTCCATCTGGCAAATTCGGCTTTTCAAGGAATTCTTCTCCTCATTGCCTTTTTGAGCCTCTTTTGTCATTTGAGTTAGTCTATTTTTAAGGTGTTATTTTCCTCAGTCAGGCTGTTGATTCTCATTTCATACTTTTCTTGCATCTTTCTTCTCATTTCTCTTCCCAATTTTTCCCACTTCTCTTATCTGCTTCTTAAGGTCCTCTGTGGCCTGTAACCAGCTAATTTTTTTCATTTGGGGCTTTTGGTGGAGGATTTCTGACCTCACAGTCCTCCTTCTGTTCCATGCTTTGATCCTCTTTGCCCCCCAAATAGGAATCTAATGTTGCATTTTTCTGTTTATTTTGTTTCCTTTGCCTAGGCATGTTGCCACTCAATTACTTGACTTTTGGGCTTGCTGCCACAGTAGGACTCTGCCACCAGCCAGGGGAGCTTCCTTCCCAAATGCTGGGGTTTTCTCAACTTCCAGAGGTACTAGTTGGGTGGCTTCTCTGAAGCCTCCACATGCTCTGGCAATCTGGTCACACACCCCAAGACCTTCACCACCGACCTCAATCCTGATCCAAGAAGGGTAAAGCAAAAGCGATTACCCCCTAGACTGATCACTGGATCCACCTACAGTTTGCAGGCCAGGAGCTGAAGCTGCAATTTGGCAATGTGGCACAAGCTGCTCCAGCTCCTCAGTGGCTTCTCACTCCCAGGGGAAGTGGCCAACACACTCCTAAGTACTGGTACCAAAGTCCATAGGGCACTGATCTCTTACCTTGTCCTAGGCATCTATGTGTTGATTATTATGGAAATGTCACAGCTGCTGGTATTCTGGTGTCCCTCCAGCCGGCTGCTGGTCCAGCTGCCCTAGGGCTAAAACTTCTGACTCATGCAGACATGGCTCGGCTCCCAGAGTGCTGTGCTGGCTGCTCCCTGCCAGGCTGCCAGGTTGTCCTAAGCAGGGGGTTAACTTCCCTGTGTAATTTTGTTGGTTCTGGCACTCCAGAGGTAGTTCAGAGTCTGCCTTTTACATAATTTTGAATTGGTATGGGATAGAGCTCTGTGGAAGTGCTGTTTCTACTCTGCCATCTTGACTCTTTCCCTAGAATAGATGTTTTCAATATTTGAAAGTTTTCAGATAATATAAAGTGAAAAAAAAATCCTACTGTATCCACAATACAGTATTCACAATGCCTATGGTAACTATAAATATGCTGATGTGGTTATTAATAACAAAATATAACAGACTCTCTACATGGAGAACAAAGCTAGAACATTTATTCAAATACCAGAAAACTGAGTCCCCAAACCAGAAGGTCAAAGCCATCACAGTAGTTATGAAGTTGGCACATTTAGTTAATGTAGTAAACACCCACATTCTCAAGCCTTCAAAACAGAACAGGTTACCTCAAACAAATGTCTTCCTCTCCCCACTCATGACAACTGCTCAACATCCATGAAGCATGCTCCCAGCAGCTCCAGCCCCCTGCGGTTCCCATCCCTGGCAGTCCTCAGCAGAAGTCCTTAGCAGAAATTCTGGCTGGCTCAAAAAAAGGGATTTCACACCACCACCACCACCATGCTGCCACTGCTGCCACCACCTCAAGCACTCTAGCTTGGTTTCTGCTTCCTCTTGCCCCACCCTTTCCTGCTACTTCAGCAAATTCAAGGGTCATGGAAGATGTTTACATCCCATAACCCTTACATTAAGCCCAAAGATCTTTCATGTCCCTTACTTGGCAAACATACATTCACAATACATTTCATTACATAGGTTAATATGAGTTTTAGGAGTAACTAGTGTAAACAGAATTTTCCAACAGTATAACAAGGACAGCACACAATAAACACAGAAAACAATATTTTAGGGTGGGGCTTGAGCACAAGCCCCCCATCATTCTCCCCAAACAAATGGGGCCCCAAAATCTTGGAGTAAGGGGCAAATATCTCTTCTTTTATGGCTACTTGTTACTGAAATTGTACATAGAGATGTCCCTGTCCCAAGGGGTCCCATTTGAGAGGTCAGTTCTTAATGTGTTTGATGCTAGGTCCAGGGGTAACATATCACAGTTGTGGACAGGGGGTGACATCCAGCTTAAGCTATCAGGCATCTACAGTTGGAGGGTACCAAAACTGTGGAATCTAGCAAACAAGGTAAACAGACAAAAAGCCAAGAAAAAGCAGAGACAATAACCAGAAACAAGGTAGATATAGGATCAGCCATGCTACTAGAATTCATGAGCCCATTATTGTAGCCTCACTCATGGTAGAATATATGAGTTAAGGATACTATTTTGTAATCATGTTCTCTGGAATAAACAATAGTTACAGTGTTATCCCTCCCATGTGCTATAATCTCCTCAGCCTTTGGAACATCATCTGACTTCCATTTTACCTATATTTTAGCTCCCAATTTTAGTTCCTCTGACATCTATTCTTCTAAAATCTACCCCTGCTCTCAGTAGAGCAGTAAACAGTTCCCTTCTTGTTGGTCTATTTGTCTCTGAATCCTCTGGCTGTTTACTCTTCTCTCTGGAAGAAATTTATCTTTTTTCCATTCCCCTAGGTCACTTAATTCTGAAATCTTATCCTATACCTCTCAAAGAAGATGCCTTATTTCCCTAATTAACAGAGTCAGAATTAGGTGCTTATAAGTAGGAGGAGCCATATTCACTAAGATATTTCTTTTTTTTAATCAAATGCTTTATTAACTTCTATTTTACATCATTCATCTCTCCAAGATTTGAGCTACAAATTTGCTCCCCATTTTCCCCTACCCACCACCCCAAAATAGTGATCCCACTGGATATCCCGACCTCCACTATGCTCTCTCCCATATCTTTTCTTATACCCCCTCCAATTTTCCAGTAGGGCAGGGTGGATCTCTATGCCCCAGTGCCTTTATATCTTATTTCCCATTTACATGTAAAATAATATTGATAATAGCATGTGTGTGTGTGTATATATATATAACATTTGATTTTAAAACTTTGAATTCCAGATTCATTTCCTCCCTCCCTTATCACCTCCTTACCAGGAAGATAAGCAATTCAATATGGGTTGTCCATGTGTAGCTATGCAAAACATTTCCACAATAGATATATTGTAAAAGACTGACTATATTTCCCTCCCTCCTATCCCACCTCCCACTTGTTCTATTCTCTACTTTGATCCTGTCCCTTTTCAAAAGTGGATACTTCCAACTTCCCTCTCCCCCATCCTGCCCTCCCTTCCATCTTCGCCCCTCTCATCCCCCCCCCCCCCACACTCTCCTGTAGGGTGAGATACAGTATTTAGTGTGCATGTCATTCCATCCCTAAGAAAAATTCAATGAGAATAAAATTGACTCATTCCCTTTTGACTTCCTGTTATTCACCTCCACTGTAAATAAAACCCTTACCTCTTCTATATGAGATAGTTTACCCTAATCTGTCTCTCCCCATGTCCTCTCATTATATTCCTCTCTCACCTCTTAATTTTAGCTTTTAAGTATCATCACTTCCCCTCTATCTATGTTTAACTGTGTACATATATACACACATTCACATATGTATTCATATACCCATATACCCTCCTATATAGACATATATATGTATGTATATATATATATATATATATACACATACACAATATATATATACATATATACATACACATACACACACACGTTTCTATTCCCTTCAATTATTCTCAAACTGAGAAATGTTTCAGCAGTTACAATTATTTTTTTCCCATGTAGGAATGTAAATAGTTCTACTTTGGTAAATTCCTTATGATTCCTTTTCCTTGTTTACCTTCTCATGCTTCTCTTGCTTCTTGTGTTTGTATGTCAGATTTTCTCTTCAACTCTGTTTTTTTTCATCAAGAATGCTTGAAAGTCCTTTACCCACTGAATGGCCATTTTTTTCCCCTGAAACATGACATTCAGTTTTGCTGGGTAGTTGATTCTTGGTTTTAATCCCAGATCCTTTGACCTCTGGAATATTGTATTTCAAGCCTTCAATCCCTCAATGTAGAAGCTGCCATATCCTGTGTTATCCTGATTGTGTTTCCACAATATTCAAATTGTTTCCTCCTGGCTACTTGTAATATTTTCTCCTCGATCTTGGAATTCTGGAACCTGGCTATAATATTCCTAGGATTTTTCTTTTTGAGATCTTTTTCAGGAGTTAACTGGTGTATTCTTTCAACTTTTATTTTCCCTCTGGTTCTAAAACATCATGGCAATTTTCCTTGAGAATTTCTTGAAGGATGATTTCTAGGTTCTTTTTTTGTGATCATGGCTTTCAGATAGTTAAAAAATTTTAAAATTATCTCTCCTGGATCAATTTTCCAGCTCAGTGTTTTTCCCAAAGAGATATTTCACATTGCCTTCTATTTTTTCTTTGTTTGGATCTGTTTAATAGTATTTTGATTTATCATATAGTCACTAGCTTCCATTTTCTCCAATCTAATTCTGAAGGAATTATTCTCTTCAGTGAGCTTTTGAGAATCTTTTTCCATCTAGCAAATTGACTTTTAAAGGCATTTTTCTCCTCATTCTCTTTTTGTGCCTCTTTTGCCATTTGAGTTAGTCTATATTTTTTTTTTTTTGCTATTTTGGAGGGCATTTGGGGTTAAGTAACTTGCCCAAGGTCACATGGCTAGATTTTTGTGTGTGTGTGTGTGTGTTTTTTTTGTGTGTGTATATGTGTGTGCTTTAAGTGTCTGAGGCCGGATCCGAATTCAGATCCTTCTGACTCCAGGGCCGATGCTTTACTCACTGCACCATCTAGCCGCCCCGAGTTAGTCTATTTTTTAAGGTGTTATTTTTTTCAGTCAGGTTGCTGACCCTCATTTCATAATTTTCTTGCATAGTTCTCATTTCTTCCCAAATTTCCCCCCCACTTCTCTCATTTAGTTTTCAAAATCCTTCTTAAGCTCCTCTATGGCCTGTAACCAGCTCCTATTTTTCTTGGAAGCTTTTGCTGCAGGAGTTCTGACTTCATTGTCTTCCTCCTCTTCCATGCTTTGATCCTTTTTGTCCCCAAAATAGGATTCTAATATCAGATTCCTCTGTTTGCTTTGCTTACCTTGTTTACTCATGTTACTGCTAAATTACTTGAGTTTGGGGCTTTTTGCCACAGTAGGACTCTGCTACCAGACAGTGGAGCTTCGTACAAAATGCTGGGGTTTTCTCAGATGCCAAAGATTTTAGTTGTGTGTCCTCTTTGAAGCCTCCACATGCTCTGGCAAGCTGGTCAAACACCCCAGGACCTCCACTCTAGACCACAATCCAGATCCAAGAAGGTTAAAGCAAGAGCAATTACCCCTAGACAGGTCTCTTGGTCCCCCTACAGTCTGAAGGCCAGGAGCTGAAGCTGCCATGTGGCAGCAGATGTACAGCTGCAGCACCTTGGCAGCTTCTCCCTCCAGGGGATAAAGGCTAAGCAAACACCCAAATTAACAGATTCCAAAGTCCACACTACACTGACATCTCACTTTGTACTTACCATCCATGGATTGATAATTCTGTAAACTGCCTCAGCTGCTGGTGGTATGAAATCCCTCCAGCCAGTGGCTGGCCAGGCCTACCCTGGGGCTTAAAGCTCTGGCTTGAGTGGGCTGGGGTTGGCTCCCAGACTGCTGTGCTACCTGCTCCCTGCCAGCATGCCAAGCTTTCCTCAGTGGGAGGTAAGCTTCTCTGTGTCATTTTGTGGGTTCTGTAGCTCCAAAGTTTCTTCAGAGTCACCTTTACATGAATTGCAGGTGGTGGGAGCTGGAGCCCAGCAGAAGTCCTGTTTCTACTCCCCCATTTTGACTCCCCATCCACTAAGATATTTCTATGAGGATCTCCTAAGGGGGTATCATGATATGCATTTTCATCTCCAACCATGATAGCAGTTTTCATTACCTCCTCCTTTAGCTTTCTCATAAAATCTCTAAGTGAGTACCAGGGTCTTTCTCTACCAGGCCACATAGAGTCCGTAGGATATTGCTTTCTGCATCCCTCTGCAGCTAAAGCTAACAGGTTAGTTCTGTTGAGGCCTCCTTGCATATGGTGATCCCTAAAAGCTTGGTGAACAAAAGGATTCTGACTGATATTTATGAATTTTAAGCAATCCACACTGTACAGTGTTATTTCTCTGGTGCTTTCATCAGTTATTCTTTTTTTTAACAAATGCTTTATTAACTTCTGGTTTACATCATTCATTTCAGCCAGATTTTGAGTTACAAATTTTCCCCATTTTTCCCCTACCCACCACCCCAGAATAGCAGTCCCACAAGATATCCCCTCATCCAATCTGTTCTCTCCCATATCTTCTCCCATACCCCCTTCAACTTTACCATTAGGGCAAGGTGAATCTCTGTGCCCCAATGCCTGCACATCTTGTCTCCCAATTACATGCAAAATAGTATTAATAATAGTATTTATATGTATTTGAAACATTTAATTTTAAGACCTCAAATTTCAGATCCATTCCCTTCCTCCCTTGTCCCACCCTCATTGCCAAATGTATCAACAATGCAGTATGTTTCAGTAGGCAACAATGCGTAAGGTAACTATAAATTTACTGATATAGTTATTAATCACAAAATATACCAGGCTCTCTACATGGGGAATAAAGTTAGAACATTTATTCAAATACCAGTGAACTGAGTTCCAAAACGAGAAAGTCAAAGCCATCACAGTAGTTCTGAAGTTGGCAGTTAGTTAATGTAGTAAACACCCACATTCTCAAGCCTTCAAAACAGAACAGGCTACCTCAGGTAAAGGTCCTTCTCTCCCCACTCAATGGCAACTGTTTGGTGTCCATGAAGCCTGCTCCCAGCAGCTCCATCCCCCTGCAGCTCCTGTCCCTGGCAGTCCTCAGCAGAAGTCATTAGCAGAAATTCTGGCTGGCTCAAAAAAGTGGTTCGTTCCACCTCCTCCAACTCAGCCACTACTACTGCTACTGCTGCTGCTGCCACTGCTGCCACCATCACTTCACTCACTCTAGCTTGGCTTCTGCTTCATCTTGTCCCACCCCTTCTTGCTACGTCAGCAAATTCAATAGGCATTGGAGATGTTTAAATCACATAACACTTACACCTACACATTGTACTGAATTTTGTATTATTAAAAGTCTTAAAATGGAGAATAGGGATTCACTTGTGGATGAAATCATAAAAGGGATTCTTGTTCTGTCATTACTTAGAGTAAATAACTTACTAGATGAGATGTTTTACTGTTTGTATATTATGTTGTTTTAGATCAATTCTAAGATTGAATTATTTTTGTAAATAGATTCTAAGACTGTAGTACTGGTGAAGGGTATATAATCTAAGAATACTTGCCTAGAAAACATGAGTATTTCGAATGTGTCTTTTTATTCTTACGTAGCATGTATGATCTGCCTATATTGTACTAGAGTAAGACTGGATACATCTCCCCTTTGGTATTCTAGGTGGTACACCCAAGGGTTTGGAGACTCTTTTCTCTTATGCTATTAGATTGATTCGACATTTTGGTATTTTCCTCACCATCTTTGGCCTTAAGTGACTAGAACTTATTTTCTATTTAATCAGTGAATATCAAGCACCCCAACATCCCCAGGGTAGCTGCCAACACAGGTTCTTAGATCTGCTTTTGTAAAGGAAAGCAACTCAAAATCAGTTAACAAGCTTACTTTAATCAATCAAACATAGATCATATATTGTTTACCTAGTTCAGGAGGAAAAGGTCAGCACCCCGAACTTTGGCGTATACAGACAGATCAAACAGACAGGCTTCCAAACTGTCCAACCATTACTAATACCAAATCACAGTCACCAGAGAGGGAAGCATCAACATCTGGGTTTTCAAAGCTGGAGGTCTCTCAACAGCTGCTCAGAGTCTCATCAGGTCAAATCACACAACACTTCTCAAAGTGAGCCCCACAACAATGCCTCCCATCAGTGTTTATATAGCCTTCTCTTGGGTCAGAGAATGTAACCACCCTCTTGACCCACTGCCCAATCACACAGCATCAAGTTGTGGTCATTCCTGAAAACCAAGCCTCCTGCCACAGGCTCCATGTGACCACATTCAGCCTATTAGAGGGCAGAGTATATTTTAAAATCCAGGAAGTTTCTCAGAGTCTCTTAAGCCAATCAAAGTCTCTTAAGCCAGTTAAAGGGCCTAGGGGAAGGGAAGATCTTTATATCTGCATTCCCATTACACCTCTCCTAACTCTTTGGCAGTCCATTCTCCTCTGTATGACTTTGGATCCTAGGGGATAGTAGGAATAGCTTGATGAAGTTTCTAGATACCATTATTCTGCCACATTCATGTCTACATATGACAGATGAGCCCTTTTCTACATTCTTGCTGAGCTGGATCCTGAAGGTAACCCCTTGCTTATCAAGCCTTTAATTTAATATTCTTGGAACTTTGTGTGGATTACTTTCCTGATGTTTTGAAATTGGCCCAGTTGTAGCCTTTACCTTCCTTCATCTATAATAAAATTTAAAATCTCAAGGCAATGAACAATGACTCATAATATTTGCCACATGTTAGTCTCAAATAAGGCCCCTCTCCCTTACAGTATTACCCCTTTTCTAACAATAACACCACATTGTAAGTCAGCTAAAAAGAAAAGGGTAAGGTTAACTAATGTCTTTCAAATGCCATCTTTCCCCACCCATACCCTCTCTATACTTCTCAATTACAAGCACAGG
Organism: Gymnobelideus leadbeateri; assembly: GCA_011680675.1. NCBI lineage: Eukaryota > Metazoa > Chordata > Mammalia > Diprotodontia > Petauridae > Gymnobelideus > Gymnobelideus leadbeateri. The sequence continues at coordinate 221,901 of WOXC01006951.1, forward strand.
GAGGGTGAACCTTATCACATGTTTAGGAGACCAGAACTGATTACAGAATTCTCTAAACTTCTCCAAGGCAATGCCATTAAATGTCATCAGGACTTACCCTGAAATAGGCACTTCAGCCACTTCAATGTGAGAAATTTTATCAGTGACAATGCACATTCTCATAAGAAGTTGGATAATTGACTAGTCCTAAATTACATCTATATTGTGTTTACTGGGGAAAAGGTGGGAGGTCATTTTACAACCTTATGATCTTTTGATTTATTCAATCGCTCTGAAAGTGGTAGAAAATATCTAATTGGTTTTACTAATTTTATGTTATATCTAAAATCCAACTTATTGGAAAGAGTTTCTTCAGAAAGAGGACAGTTGAAGAGGTGAATTTAGCTATGTGATGCCAAAGTTGCTTAGGAGGAATTGTGCTGCGGTTGTAATTTCACAAATACATAATCAGGAAAATGTGACTAATTAGGAGTTTATCTGCAAAAAAAAAAAAAATGCCTGGGTTTTAGTAGCCAGCAAATTTAACATATCAATGTTTTAATCTGTGATTGAATCAAGAAAGGCAAAAGCACCTAGACCTCAAGGAGTTCTACTTCTTCTATATTATTTCCTGGCCTGAGTACTCCTGTAGTTTTGCACTAAATTCAAGGTACTATATTTTAGGGTACTTCATTCACAATTCCATGATAAGCTTAAAAGCATACAGGGAGAACCTCAACATAGTGAAGGACCTCCAAATCCTTCTATATGTTGTTGTTGTTTAATCATTTCAGTTGTGTTTCACTCATTTCAGACTCTTGGTGACCCCATTTCAGGTTTTCTTGGCAAAGACACCAGAGTGGTTTGCCATTTCCTTCTCTACCTCATTTTACCAATGAGGAAACAGGCAAACAGTATTGAGTGACTTGCCTAAAATCAGATCTGAGGCAAAATTTGAACTTAGGAAGATGCCTTTCTGATTCCAAGGACAGTATTGTATCCCCTAAACCACCTAGCTGCCCTCCTATTATATGAGGATCAATTAAATAAACTAGACAATTTTAGCTTCTAGAAGAGGGGTATATGGAAGCTTCCTATATATATTTAAAAGGTTTAAATGCTTCAGGACATACTAGATTGCTCCTATTGCATATAAGAAGGCACACCAGGTAAAACTTATATGAAGATAGATTTAAACTATATATTACTTCTAGACCATCTTTTGAAATTCCACTAAAATTCCACAAAAAGGAGATCAGTGAAGGAGCCTCAGTCCTTACAGATTTAACACTGGGATAAAAATCAGTTAGTAAATATTTTTTAAGCACCTACTATGTGTTATACTGTACTAATATCTAAGTATATAAAAGTGGCAAAAGAGCGACCATGATCTCAAGGAGCTCAGAATCAAAGAGGAGGAATCATGTAAACAAAAATATACAAACAAGCTATAGACAGAATAAATAGCTGAGGAAGGAGAGAAAATGACAGACAGAGAAAATGGCCACATCTGGGAGAGATGTTCATTAAAAAGGTCAGGAGGCCAGTTTTATTGAATCAAGGTATAGATGTCAAGAGTAAGATGTAAAAGCACTGGAAAAGTAGGAGAGGGGTAGGTTATGAAGGTCTTTGAATGCCAAACAGAGCATTTTCTAATTGCTGCTAAAGGCAATAGGAACATTATCTTTGCCCATGATTAGAACTTCAAGGAAAATCACTTTGGTGGTTGGAGAATGGATTGGAGTTGGGGAGAGACTTGAGGCAGACAGGCCCATCAGCAGGCTATTACAATGGTCTTTGTGTGAAGTGATGATAGTCTGTACTAGAATGGTGGTAGTATGAAGACAGAAGGGGCATATTGGAGATATATTGCACAGGTGAAATTGACAGACTTTTGGTAACAGATTGGATATGGGAGGAGTAGTGAGAGTTATTGAAATGTTGAAGATGATACTTACTTGTGAGCCTAGAAGACTGGGAGAATGATATTGGTCTCTACAGTTACAGGGAAATGGGGAAGGGAGCCTAAGGCAGAAAATAGGGTATGATCTTGATAAAAAACACAAAAGAAGATTGAGGAGAGATCAGATAGGTAGGAGGAGAATCAGAAGAGAGTGGTGCCCATCTGTATACTGACTTCACTGATGATAATAGTAATTGTATAGGGCACGGTGGATGCTATGATTTCACGTGAAAATATTTTATATTTCTTTTGTCCAGTTAGTTATAATTAGATGAATATTAGAAGATTATCCACATGATAAAACTGACAAATCTATGTGGCAGATTCCTGGCCTTGAGGAACTTGTCTTAAGGAAAGAAATTGCACAAAAAAGGAAGCTCTAGAGAATAATATTTCAGTCTTTGAGCAAGTATTAGGTATAGTTCAGGGTATAAATGTTATAATAGTGAAAAAAATTGAGAAATCACTGTGGAAATATTAGTCAGATGGAGCTTCATGAAAGTTGTACAACTTCAACTGAGTCTCAAAGAAAGTGTAGAATAAAAACTAAAATAATCATTTCTTCCTTCCTTACTTCTTTCTAAAAGAGAAACCTAGAAATAAAAGTGTGTACATGTCATACCTGTACGTTCATAGCTAGGTAGTACATTAGACAGAGCACTGGACCTGAAATCAGGGAGACCTATGAATAAAACCCATTTCAGACATTTGTGAGCTGTATAACCCTGGGCAAGTCACCTATGCTTTGTCTGCCTCACTTTCTTCAATTATAAAATGGAGATTATGATAACATCTTCCTCCCAGGTTTATTATGAGGCTAAAATGAGTTAATATATTTGTAAAACACTTTGCAAATCTTGAAGCACTATATAACCATTGTTTAACATGATTAAATAATATGATTTTGAAAAAGAGAAGAAAACCAAATTACTAGAAAATGAAAAGGGTAAATATATCACAAAAGAACATGAAATCAAAACAATTACGAGTTATTTCAACCAATTATATGCCAATGAATTTAACAACTTAAGTGAATTGAAAGAATATTTACAAAAATACAAACTGCCCAGATTAGCAGAAGAAGAAATAGGATATCTAAATAGAGCTATTTTAGAAAAAAAATGAACAGGCCATAAATGAGCTTCCTGAGAAAAAAAGCACCAGGACCAGACAGATTTACAAGTGAATTTTTTCAAACATTTAAAGGCTAACTAATTCCAATACTAAATCAATTATTTGGAATAATAGGGAAAAAAGTGGGTCTTTCAAAACTCCTTTTATGAAACAAATATGATACTGATGCCTAAACCAGGAAAAGTAAAAACAGAGAAAAGGAAATTATAGATCAATTTCATTAATTAATATGGATGCAAAAAGTCCTAAATAAAATACTAGCTAAAAGAATACAACAATATACTACAAAGATTATGCATTATGAGTAAGCAGGATTCATACCAGCAGGTCAGGAATAGTTTAACATAAAGAAAACTATTAAAATAATTGATTATATAAATAATAAAACTAACAAAAATCATAATACTATCAAGAGATGCAGAAAAATAATGTCAACACTTATTTCTATTAAAACTCCCACTTGAAAGTATAGGCATAAATGGACTTTTCCTTAAATTGATAGGACGCGTTTATCTAAAACCATTAGCAAGCATTATTTGTAATGGGGCTAAGTTAAAAGCCTTCTCTGTAATATCAAGTGAGAAACAAGGATACCTACTGTCAGCAATATTATTCAATATGGTATTGGAAATCCTAGTAATAGCAATGATAACAAAATGAAATAGAAGAAATCAGAATAGCGAATGAGGTAATAAAACTATCACTTTCTGCACATCATATAATGATATACTTGGAAAATCCTAAATTCAACTTCAGAGTTAATCAAAATAATTAACAATTCCCACAAAGTAGCCAATATAAAGCAAATTCACATAAATCATCAGCATTCTTATATATTAACAACAGGATCCTGCAGAAAGAGATAGCTAGAGAAACTCCATTAATATAACTCTAGGCAGTGTAAAATACCTGGGAATACACCTACCAAACCCAACTAAAGACTATATGACCAAAATGATTTTTAAAAATGCCCACAAAATCAGATTTAAATAAATGGAGAAATATTAATTATTCATAGGTAGTCAGGGCCAGCATAGTTAAAATATCAATTATACCCAAAGTAATCAATATTTTCAATGCCATCCCAATTAAATTATCAAAAAATTTCTCTTACACGGCTAGAAAAATAACAAAATTCATTTGGAAGAACCAAAAGTCAAGAATATCAAAGAGACTAATGTGAAAAAATGCAAAGGAGGAGGTTTAGCAGTACCAAATCTTAAATCATAGAGTAGTAGTTATCAAAAGTATCTGGTACTTAAATAGAAATAGAAAAAGAACAGAGTAGACATATGATCTATAGAAGCAAATTAATCTAGTTACCCAGTGTTTGACATGTATGAAGATGTAAGTTTTAGGGATAATAATTCTTTATTTTATAAAAATTTTTCGGAAACCTAGAAAACAGTATGGCTGAAATTGGGCATGGAACAATATCTTACACTATTTATAAAGACAAAATCAAAATGGATATATGACCTAGATGTAAAGGATGTATTAGAAGAAAATTTAAAGAACATGGGACATATTATCTATTAGACTTATTGATAGGTGAACACTTTATGAACAAACAAGAGATAGTGTTGTGAGATATAAAATGGCTAATTTTGATTACATTTAATTAAAAAATGTTTTTGTGCAAATAAAACAAATGTAGTCATAAGTCATTCCCCAACTGATAAATTCTCAAAGGCAGTTCTCCAATGAAGAAGTCAAAACAATTTTTATCATATAAAAATGCTCTAAATCATTATTGATTAGAGAAATTCAAATTAAAACAACCTTGAGATAGTATATCATGTCTACCAGATTGGCTGATGGGTAGACGTGGAAAGTAAGAAACGTTGGAGGGGATATGGAAAAATCAGGACCTTAACTTATTGTTGATGGATCTGTGAACTGATCCAACCGTTTTGGAGAGAGATTTGGAATTATGCCCAAAGAGTTATTAAACTACCAAACGCTTTGACTCAGCCATACTACTATTAGATCTATTTCCCAAGAGAATTACAGAAGATAGAAGAGGAACTACATGTTCTAAAATATTTATAACAGCTCTCTTTCTAGTGACAGAGAAGTAGAAATTGTGGGGATGCCTGCCATTGAGGAATTGGTAAACAGATTGTGGTATATTTTCATAATGGAATATTACTCTGCCATAAGAAATAACGAACTCAATGACTGTAGAAAATCATAGAGAGATCTCCAAGAAATAATGAAAAAAGAAATGAGCAAAACTGAGAGAACATTGTATAGTAACAACAATATTGTTTTAAGAGCAACTTTGAGAAATCAAGTTATTCAGACTATTTTAAAGATCCAAACTAATCTAAAAAATCCTATGAAGGCAGATGCTCTTTCAATCCAGAAAGGAATATTGTTGTGGCATAGGAAATAATGAGCTAGTTGATTTAGGAAAACATGGAGACTTGGACCTGTGAAGGAAGATGCTATCATCTTCAAAGAAATAGATGATAAATGGAAGTAATCATAGTACAGGCATTTTTCTACATATATATGTATATATGTAAATAAGTGTATTGCATATCTATTTCTATAGATATAGATATCTCTGTCTGTCTGTCTGTCTATCTATCTATCTATCTATCTACATCAATGTTTAATTGTTACCTTCTTTAGGATAGAGGTGGGAATTGGGAAGGGAAAAAAAAAACAAAGTAAACAGTATACAACAGAGAACAAAAGAAAACCAACAAGGAAGCAAAGAAAATGAGGGTAGCTATGAAAGCAATGTGTAGTATTTATTATAGAGATTATAAAGGTTTTTTTGAAATGGAAATGTATTGTTTTATATTGAACCTCTTGTATGGTCTTCTGTGTACATGACAATGGTTTTTCTTTTATTTTTTCATTTTTTATTTAAGGGTAAAATTAAAACTTAGAGCAGTATATAAATACTAGCTATGTATGGCTATAGATTTGCTTATTTTCTTTAGAAGGGAAAGTTGCTTGGATGTGGGTGATTTGCTGTATATTATTGTCCAAACAGAATTCATACTTAGGAGCCAGGATTTCAGGGTGCTAGCCTTTATCAAGGTATATGTGCTCTTTTGTAATCGAAAATGGGTGAAATGTACTACCCTGGAGAGTAATATAAATAATGAACAAAATGAAATGGAACAAATGTATTTTAGCAGATAGAATAAAATAAATGTTAATTTGAAAAGTGCTGTTACACACACACACACACACACACACACACACACACAATTCATGAATGAATACACATACATGGGAAAATTTGAATGATGGCCAGGCTGTGGGTTCATATGGAAGACTCAGCTCTAGTTGTCTCTGAGACTTATGCTTAATATTGAGATACAACACATTCATTTTTAGCTTTTCATTCAGAAATGAGACAGTCATTTTTCCATTAGATTATTAGAAATATCATTTATGAATACTTTATTCCCTGGTGGTATTTTCCACAGCAAAAGAGATCAAAATTCATTCCTTTGAAGATTTACATTGTCAGCTGCAGTGATTTCCTGCACAATTAACAACCATTAATTAATGTTCTTTTGGACCTCATGATTTATGCTGTCATATTATCGAGAGATAAATTTTAGCATTTCCAGCTGCAGTCTCAGTAATTATTCAGGATTTCCATACGGTTTTCAGAAGTTTTCATCTGTTTCCTATCATCACCAGAAAGGACATTAGAGATGAAATTCTGGTTGGTCAGAGAGGGCACCTGAATTAAGGATTCTTAAGATACCATAAAATGATTGAGTTAAAGAATGTTTTTTCCTTGATATGATGATGATGATGCTAATAGGGCTTACTTTCACTACTCTTATCCAAAGAGAAACTTTTATTTGAGTCTACAGAATTTAAATAATTGAAGCTGCCTAGTGACCCAGTAAATCTCTTTCCCACTTTCCTATAGTATTATATATTTTCAGGATCAATTGGCAAAGAACAATTGTGTGACCTAAAGTCCTTTGACTGCTGTAGGATAATTATTACCTATCCTCATTGTATAAGAATTTGGTGTTGGATTTTGAGTCAGAGAGCATGGATATGAATCCTTTAGAACTTTGAAGAAGTCTCTGAACTCAGATGTGTCAAACATTGCCTGCCAGAAACATAAAGTCCACAGCCATTCAGAATCAGATTAAAAGGCAATTGGGAAACGTTTCCAAATAAATAAAAAATACATAACAACAATTTTTGGTAGTCTAAGTCAATGTCACCAAAGGTATATATTTCTATTTGAATTTGACACCACTAATATAACTGATTTAGAGCTCAATTTATTCCTCAATAAAATAATGGAGTTGGACAAATTCTAAGAACACATCCCATTTTAAAACATAATATAAAAATATAGCATTGTAAAAATTTAACATTGTAAATATATTCCAGTCTTTAGATAGATACTTAAACTACATGATGTGTATAAAATCTCCTTTAAGCTTTCCTATTGGTTATCGTCACCTTGGAGAGGCAGTGTGGCAGAGTCTTAGATTCTGGAGCACCTGGTTGGATTAAATCCTACTCCCTGACATACCCTCACTTTCATTATGGACAAGTCATATAATCTCTCAAGGTCTGAGATAACTCCTGAAGATTATAAGTTAGTGATAGGTTGCCATGAAGTTATTTCCACAATGTGACTTTCCTAGGCTAATGACATCATAGCTCTATATTGAAAGCAACAACAGTTGCAGCAGCAGCAGTAGCAGCAGCAGCAGTAATCGTGCCACCTACCCCAGTTCAAAACAAACAAAAATCTCTAATATTCACATGTCACTTTAATGTTTACAAAAAATTTTTCTCACAATCCTTGGATTGTGAACATGGCATTATTAGCTATGTGTGTATACATATACATACACACACATATTAGGAAATGGAGGCCTTATTAAAATAAATAATTTAATTGTTGTTACAATAGCTAGTGTCTGATCTGAGTTTGAACTTAGGCCTTGTTGTCCATCAGGATATCATCTATACCATGCTATCAACTGACATAGTTTTTCATCTGTGGACATCTACATAACTTATTGTATTAATTTTTTGACAAAAGGGAATTTTAAAAAGTTTTTTTCAGGCATAGTATAATTGGCATAAGACAATTGTAATGAACTCAAGTAGAAACAGGGTCCACTAAACCATGGATTTACTTTATTTATTTTGTATTATATTTTTAATTAATTTTGCTAAATATTTCTAAATCACATATTAATATGATTCAGGCCATATAAGAAGTTTTGCTGCAGTTTGAGCTTGCAGTGTTTGAGACCTCTGCAGAAGAAAATGTTAAAGGTTTCTGAATGACACAGACACAAACACACAGAGACACACACCAGCCTATCATTGGTATAAGAGAATGTTAAAGTGTCTGAAAGTCATACACACACATTTCCTAAGATATGTAACATATGGAATGTTCCTAAGATATGACACAATGGGAAAATTTAGGCTATTTTTCAAATTATCTAAAATTAATGAGAATATGATAAGAGAATGGGGATTGGAAACAGATCCATATTTAAATCTAATTATTGCATCACGCATATTGGTCCATATAATATAGGTGAATATAGACCATAAAGGAAATAAACATATAAATAAGAGCAATAATGACAAAAACAATAAATTTAGGTTGCTGATAGGTTGTTGACTA
>WOXC01006952.1:0-15945 GCA_011680675.1 Gymnobelideus leadbeateri
TAGTTACCCAGGCCCACAATCTCAGTGTGAGAGTGTAGAGCTAAGGATGATACTTAAGTATATGCTTAAATATTGTACATTTATCTTTCAACAAAGAAAATATTTGATTCCCATTATTGTAAGATAAACATACTCAGAAGTCTATAGTCTACCCGACCATTAAGATTTTTAGTTTCTTAGAGCAGTTTATTTTTAGTTAGATAATACTTTGGCATTCTTTGTGGTTCATTTTATTGAGGGAATATAACTTCTAAAATCTTTGTGAAATATATTTTTTCTTGAAATCTCTAACTTAGCCCTACAATACCTGTCCTTGCATTTTATTAAGCTAAATACCCACAATTTCATATATTCCAAAGATGTGTCAATCTCTAAATGTGTTCCCCATTCTACTTCCAAAATAAATATCAATAATTGAAATCAATTGGGGGATGTTAGTTTAGCACTTGTCAAGTCAAGTTAACAAGCATTTATTAAGTGCTTATTATGCTCCAAGAACTATACTAGGTATTGGAGATAGGCAAAAAGAATATAAATGCGTGGAGTTGGAAGGTGGGGTGTATTGTGTGAGGACAGAATGTAGGGCGGTGTAGTTTGGTTGTATATTTCCTGAAAAGGAGTAAAATAAAGACAAATGGGAAGGTAGCAATGAACCCAGGTTGTGAAGGGCTTTAAAAGGAAGGAAGGAAGGAAGCATTTATTAGGTACCTTTTATGTGTCAGTCACTGTGCTAAGTGACTAAGTTAAATCCCTTGGTTTTAAAAATATTATTTCATCTGATCTAAGCATAATAATAATAAAAATAATAAGTCTATTTTATAGTTGAAGAAGCTGAGATAGACAAAGATTAAGTGTCTGAGGTTGGATTTTAACTCGTCTTGTTTACTCCAGTTCCAGTGCTCTATGTACTGTGAAACCTAGCTGCCTCTACAGCTAAAACAAAAAGGCAATAAAAGAAAACAAAAAATATATATATATTTCAAAATAGGTCTTTGAAGTAATAGGGAGTCACTGGAGTTCATTGAGTAGGATGTGGAGGGTAACATGATCATACCTGTGCTTTAGGGAATTTATCTTTACAGCTGAGTCAAGAATAGCATGGAATGGGAAGAGATTTGAGACAAGGAATTGAAACAAAAGGCTATTGAAATAGTCCAGGTGTGAGGTAATGAGGACCAGTGCCAGGTTGGTGGCATTGTCAGAGGAGAGAAAGGGCATAAACAAGTGATATTGTAAAGGTAGAATTGACAGGACTTCAAAACATATTGGATATGGAGGGGGTAGAGGTGAGAGAGAGAGAGTGAGGAGTTAAGGAAAATACCTGGATTTTGATCCTGTGTGATTGAGAGAATTGTGCATCCCTTGATAATAGTAGGAACATTGGGGAAAAGGGAGGATTTTGAGGAAAGATAATGAGCTTCATTTTGTATATTTTGACTCTGACTTATCTATGGAATGTTACATTTGAGATGTCCAAAAGGTAATTGGTAATATGTTACTAGAACTCAGAAAAGAGGTTAAGGCTGGAGATACACAAAGACACACATGTGCATATGTGTATCTATAGACATATACACACATGTGTGTATGTATACATACATGTGCATGTTATGAGTCATCTGCCTAAAATAATTTGCATATATTTATATAATCTGTGTAAAGATGATAGATGAACCCATAGGAACTGATAAGATCACCAAGTGAGATAGAATTTAGGGAAAAGAGAAGGTCCAAAACAAACCCTTGTGGGATAAGTACAGTTAGTAGGCATGATATAGATGAAGATCCATTAAAGGAGTCTGAGAAGTGTTCAGATCACTCACAAGTGAGCTAGGACAGCAGCATTATATAAGCATAGTGAGAATGAGAGAGAGGGTAATTAACAGTGTTGGTAGCTGCAGAGAAAAAAAGGAAACAAGCATTTATTAAATGCTTACTATGTACCAAGCACTATGCTAAGCTCTGGGGATACAAATAAAAGCAAAAATAAAGACAGTTCATAACCGTGAATAGATTACATCCTAGTGGGGAAAGACAACATTCCAAAAGGAACTGAAAAGCAGGGCACAAACTATGGGGAAGAGGAAGGTGCTCAAGTCAGTGGTTTTGAAATCCAGAAAGTCAGGAACTGGGGTGGAAGGAGAATGAAGATAGGCCACCCTGGGCTCCTCCACAAAATCAAGGCTCTAGGAGGGACTCAGCAGCGGGAGAAGTGGGGTCTGATGATGTGAAATAATATTCCATGGTGAACAGACCACAGGTGTAAGAAGACTTTCCAGGACAAATGGGTCTCCAGTCCTTGGGAATATGTTTCAGGGTCAGACAACAGTAGAGAAAGTATCCAGAAAGTCAGAGACAGGACTGGGAGGAGAATATACAAAAGTCTGAAAGAAAGAAGATGGACAAAAAGCTATGAGACTTGTCAAATAAGAAATTATGGGTAATTGTGGAGAGAGCAGTTTCAGATGAACAATTAACAAGGGGGTCAGCTTGTACAAGGTTTAGATGTAAATGAGAGAAGTGGAACCTCTTACCGTGGACAGTTTTCCCAGAGGAGAGATATACGGGGATGATTCTGTGGCACTCAGTTCTTTTTTGCATGTTCCCAATACTAATTTTCAAAATTAGTTTTAAGTACAACATTGAAAGCTAATACTTTCATAACTCTTATTTTGTTTGACCATTTGCCTCCAAACCTGATGCAAGGTTTGACCTCTAGAAAATTATTTCCCTTCATTCTCAGGCTATATTTTTGTTGGTCTGGAGTAAATGATGTGCTAAACAACTCACTTCATTAATAAATAGCAGCATCAGCTCATCTTTGAAACTTAGGCTTTCTGGTTTTTGGATGAAGATGAGAATGCTAGGTTTTCCATGAAGTCAGCTGTGATGGTCTAGGAAGCAAAAGATTAATTCAAGGAACTCATAAAACTAAGTCTTCCTCTGACCAGATGCAATAATTGAGTGTTGGAGTTTTATTTGTTTATACTGTAGGTTTTTAGTGGAATATGTAAGTGAAATAAATTGGACACAGCTTCTGGACAAAATAAATTGCTTCATATCTTATAAGAGTTACTTTGTATCTTGGCTCAATGGGGACAGAGTTGTTGCTGGTGGGGAATTAAAAGGAAAATTAAGGGAGGCATTGAAGGGACTTGAAAATGTCAGCTAAATTCAGATAGCTTTTTAGTTTTACATTTACTAGAGGTGAAGAGATTGTCAATACAGAAAGGCAAACATCAAAACATATTATTTCTTTGAAAGAGTGGTTGATTCTTATTCAGACTGAGTTGAAAATTGGATTTTTTATTAGAACCCATTCTTTACTGATGACAGAAATGTTGTATTATATCTAGTCACTACTATTGAAAGCAGAATTTCATCAGAACAAAAATCTAGCATCCTTACTCAGTCAGTAAGCATTTATCAAGCTCTTACTGTGTGCCAGGCAATGTGCTAAACACTGGGAATACAAATACATGCAAAAAAGGAAATACAATCCCTGCCCTCAAGGAGCTTACATTCTAATAGGGAAGACAACAGATAAAAGGAAACTGAAAAGGGGATGGGAGAGAAGATATCCAGTGGAACATGAGAGAGCAGCCCAGAAGAATGTAGCCTTGTTGGAAATGAAGAGATGGCTGGCCTGGATGATCTCCTTAAATAGAAGTTCTGGGAGGAACCAATCAGAGGGAAGGGCAGGGTATGAGTTCCACAGTTGAAGTGATCTTCTGAGATGTAGAGATAGATTTCTGAGCCATGAAAGAAAAGTTCAGACGATGCAGCCTCATGAGGAAGTAGCCAATCCCAGGACACACTGTAATGGAAATGCAGATTTAAAGATCTTCCCTGCCCCTAGCTTAAGTGCACCTGGAGCCTGTGGTGGGAGGCTTGTTTTTCAGGAAAGCCCACACCTTGATGCTTTGTGATTGGGCAGTGGGTCCAGAAGGTTGTTACATTCTCTGAGCCAGGAGAAGGCTATATAAACCCTTAGGAGAGGCTTTGCTTTGGGGCTCACTTTGAGAAGTGTTGTGTGATTTGACCAGATGAGACTCTGGGAAGCCGTTGTTGAGAGCCCCCCGGCTTTGAAAACCCAGATGTTGATGCTTCCCTCTCTGGTAACTGTGATTTGGTATTGATATAATGGTTGGACAGTTTGGAAGCCTGTCTGTTTGATCTGTAAGTTCTGTAACTCTGAAGTTTGGGGTGCTGACCTTTTCCCCCTGAACTAGGTAATGTATGTTTGTTTGATTAAAGTAAGCTTGTTAACCCATTTTGAGTTGCTTTCCTTTTGAAAAGCAGATCTAAGAACCTGTGTTGGCAGTCACCCTGGGGATATTGGGGTGCTTGCCGCTACACACACTCAGGTCCTAATGAAAAACTATTCTAGGTTAAAGACATAGGTTCAACTTCTACACTACTAACAATGTTTCTTTTACCAGGCCAACCAAAACACAAGATGTCCATTTAAAGTAAAAGTAACTGAATTAAATAGCATAGCAAAATAAGTTTCAGGGAAGATCTGTCAGTATTCACAGGGGTATACGGCCCTGTAGCTTGCATTACTGCTGTGTTACTGTTCTTCACACAGTTCAAGCATCACCTGCTGTATGAAGCCCTTCCTTTTCCCCCAGCTACTAGTGCCACCTCCTGCCAATTAACTTGTATTTATGTATTTATTTAGTAGATATTTAAACGATGTGGTTGCATTCCATGATCCCTAGGGTCATGTCCAGCTCTAAATCTATGATCCTATGAAGTTGAATGCCAGAATATTTTTTAGTTCTGTAATTCAAAGCTCCACATAATCTCTAGCCCCAACCTACCTTTCCAACTTTGTTGTGCTGTTTTCCAAATGAGCCCCCTGCTTGAAAGTGAAGACCACTCGTTGTTCCCTTGGAATCACCCTGTAGTATATTGCCTTTGTGTCTTAGCTATTGTCCAGTCCATAATGGCCCTCAGACCTGAAATACTCGCCCTTTCTTCTACACTTATGGAAATGATCTCCATCTTTCAAAGTCTAGACCTGTGGGGAGCCAAGGAAGCCTGATTCAAGACTCAGATAAAAATCTCACTATATGCCCTATAGAAGGCCCTTTGCCACGTGGCTTTTTGTTAAGCTTGCTCCTTGGGTCTTTTGATATGGGTTACACTTAAAAGGATGTTGTTTGAGTTCTGAGACCAATAAGCTCTACCCCAAGATTTTAGTTGTTCAAAGCCAAAACATTTGGTTCTTAGGTGGTCAGCTCCTATGCAAATGTCCTCAATGATCATAGCTTTGGCTTTGGCCTCGAAGACAGCTCTGGAGAGCATCCTTTGTAATGTGACTGCATATGAAAGCAGTTAACTGACTTTTCCCAAGACTTTTTGGCACCTAGATAACAAAGTCTTCTCAAATTATCTATTCTGTGCTACTTCCAGGATATAACAGACTAAGGTAATGATAAGAATACTGGAGTCCTATTCATTTGTCTCATGTGCTCTATAAAAACCTTGTACTAAGAATCAATAAATGGAGTTCGTTGTTCTTCCTTGAACTACCCACATGGTCTGGTCATTTCTTATTCACGTCTCTGATCATGCTTAGTGCTGGACACTGAGCAGCCCATGGCATAGACCAAATTCGACTTTTCTCCATAAAGTCTTCTCTGAGCATCATGGTTGAGTTGTGATGTAGAATTCAATTTGATAACAAATTAAATTAAAATTCTAGGTTATTTATTAAGCATTTAAAGGTACTGGAGATAAAAGACAAAAGTGAAACAGTTCTTGCCTTTTAGTTTACATTTAAGGTATATGTGGGAAAGATACAGATAGAAAATAATAATAGTATTTATATAATGTTTTGATGTTTACACAGTTCTTTACAAATTTTATCTCATTTAATCTTCACAAGCCTTGGGAGGTAGGTGCTATTACTTTACAGATGAGGAAATTGAGACAAAAGATAATGGCTTACTTAGGGTCATACAACTAGTAAGTATTTGAGACAGAAGGAAGAAGTTTTACCTAATGCCAAGTCCACTGCTCTATCTTCTCTTCTACTTAGCTATACCAGATAATGCTAACAATTAGGGGGTCAGGAGAGACTTCTGGGACAAACCAGGGACAAAATCATAGGCATAATATTTTTTTTTACCCTTTGATATGATGGACTTAGTTTGGGATACTTAATGATCTGAATTTACACTCTCAGTAGTTACAAAGCTAAATGTTTTATAAATTAATCAAGATTAGACAGTTAAGCATGCTCTATTGACTCTAATAAAAGAGCTTGATAAATATTGATTTGTTTTATGTGTGATGGAATTAAAAATAGAAACTGGTACAGTCAATTTGAATTCTAGTTTGATGAAGGAAGTATGCTGTAGTTGATAGAGCCTTGGACTTGGGCCTATGATGTCTCTGACACATTCTAGCTGTGT
Organism: Gymnobelideus leadbeateri; assembly: GCA_011680675.1. Lineage (NCBI taxonomy): Eukaryota > Metazoa > Chordata > Mammalia > Diprotodontia > Petauridae > Gymnobelideus > Gymnobelideus leadbeateri. The sequence continues at coordinate 6,426 of WOXC01006952.1, forward strand.
CACTTTGTGCAAGTCATATAATCTCTGGGCCTCATTTTCCAAATGTGTAAAATGATAATAAAAATACTTTCATCTCCTGCCACGATGGGCATCTTGGGGGATCAAATGAGTTACATATACATATATGTTATTTATAAAATAAATTTATATTAAATGTGCATGTATGTGTGTATGCTGAATTTGGATTGCCTTGATTAGCCTAGAAGCTTATTTTATAGATTTAAGATTCCCCTGCCTTCCTCTTCCTCCCCCAGCAAAACTACCCAAAGCAGGAGGGGATCCACATCATTACACCAATACCTTAGAGTTTCTCAAAATGTTCAAACATATCTGTTTAAGCTTTTGCTGCCAATTATAACAAGAAAACATCCAGTTGGATACTTGACACTTGTGTATTTATAAAGTTACATCAAATTAGAGGAGCATTTAAGAAATGACCTTTTAGATCTATTGATGGGGAAAGAATTCACTACTGAACAAGTGATGGGGAGGGCCCCAAAAAATTAGACAGTTTTGCTTATATTAAGATTTAAAAGTTTTTATAAAAGCAAATCTATTATAGTAAAAATTAGAGGGGAATCAGGTAACTAGGAATAAACCTTTGCAAGAAGTTTCTGTGATACAAGTCTCATTTCCAAGATACACAAGGAACTAAATCAAATTTGGAAGATTTACAGTCCTTCTCCAATAAGTAAATAAATGGTCAAAGGATATGAACAGGTAGTTTTCAAAAGAAGAATCCAAATTAACAACAATGATATGGAGAATGCTCTGAATCAGTAAGGTAGAAATGCAAAGTAAAGCGACTTTGAGCTCACACTTATCAGACTGGCAAAGATAATGAAAGAGGAAAATGACAAATGTTGGGGCGGGGGCTGTAGGAAAACAGGTACATTAGTGTATTGTTGGTGGAATTATGAATTAGTTTGTCCACTTTGGAAAACAATTTGGATATGTCCCAGAAAGTCACTAAACTTCATACCCTTTGACCTGGTACCTAGGCCTATACTCCAAAAGAAACCAAAGAAAGATGGAAAAGCTCTATGTGTATACAAATATTTATAGCAATTCTTTTTGTGATAGTCAGATGAGAACAGGAGCTGCCCTTCTGTTGGAGAATGGCTAAACAAATTATGGTATATGGATGTAATGGAATATTATTGTGCCATAAGAAATGATGAAATGGTCAATTTCAGAGGAAACGGGGAAGAACTGATACAGAGAGAAAGGAGCAGAACTTGCAGAACAATCTATACAATGGAAACATAATAGGTAAAAACAACTTGGAAAGACCTCAGAACTGTGATCAGTGTAATATTAAACCATGAGTGCATAAGAATAAAGAGGAAACATACCTCCTGAATGAGAGGTGATTATCTTAAAATGCAGAAAGAGAAATACATTTTTGGACACTGCTGATGTGGGAATTTGTTTTGCCCCTGATTATGTCTTTTATAGGTGTCAAGAGATTTTTTTTCTTTTTTGGAGGGGGTAAGGCAGGGCAATTGGGTTTAAGTGATTTGCCCAAAGTTACACAGTTACTAAGTGTTAAGTGTCTAGGTCACATTCGAACTCAGGTCCTCCTGACTGCAGGGCCAGTGCTCTATTCACACTGCCGCCTAGCTGCCTTGAGAGATGTTTTTAAAAGGTGAATGAGAGGAAGGGGAAGTAGTGGGAGGAACAGATTAATAAAACAAAAACAAAAACAAAAACAAAAACAAAAAAGAACCCCACCAAAGCAACAAACCTAAACCTTGTTACTTGAAAAAATAAACAACAGTTTAAAAAGAAATGGCTGCCCTAGATACTTGCTAATCCAAATGAAACAGAGATTCTAAACTCTACAACTGCATATGAGTGCCTTGAATTATTAATATTGTGGTATCAGATATCAAGAGCCATGTCTTGATTTCCAGGTATAATGATGTGAACTAGCCAGGGAAACTTTTAGGAATCCAGGCTATCAAATTGCATGAAAAACCTGGCAAGTATGATTAGAGCTTATCTTATAAGGAGATGTATCCATATATTTATTATCCTGTTTCCTAAAGGTGCCCTATTTCTCCTTATTGTCTTTCTGAACCCAGTCTAGCTTAAGTTGTAGGCCCCAGCATCAGAGAAGCAGAGAATGAGAGCTGGACAATGACAGGGTGAGGTTTGGCTTTTTGTTTTTCCAGAGCCTTTGAGCCATACTTTGAGGTTTTGCCTTGTTAGAAGCTTTCACCCATTCCAGATTTTTTGGTGGTTTTTGTAATGGAAGCTAGTGTTTAATGTTTGAGCTGAGTCACTCAACTCCTGTCATTTGAGATCTTGAAAGGAAACAGGCTTGGCTTTAGCTTTGATGGAGCCATCACGGTTTATAAACCAAAACAGAACAAAAACTGCTGATGATACTTGGGTTACAGTTGTAAGCATGAAAATGCTTATTTATTGTGCCTTGGTGGATTTGCCAAAGTAAAGGAAGCTTTCGTGTGTGTGTGTGTGTGTGTGTGTGTGTGTGTGTGTCTTTTCTATGAAATATATCGCAGTGTAACAAATTCTACGGTTTGATTAATGACCTAAAACAGTCTTTTTAAGCAAGGAGGCAGCAGTTCACACAGATATTCCCTCCTGAGAAAGAAGGACTGTGTACTCTCCTAGGGGCTGCATTTCTTTCTTTTTTTATAAACTTCATGTGGAGAGGTGAAAAGAAATTAGATTGGGAGCAGAGTATACACTGGACCAAAAGAAGTGATGATATCAATGTAACTATTTTTGCTAGATAGCAAAATTCTTAATTTGAGTGAGTTACTAAAAACAAGCAAGGAAACTCATTAATTCCTTAATAGAGAAGGAAAACTTTGAGCATCATGAAGTTTTCATGAGGTCACCCGCAGAACTTGATTTTATTCTCTGGACCAAATAAGCCACCTAATTTTATCTGCCTGGCATTAATGTATTACACAAAGCAGATGCTCAGTGCAGGTTTGTTGAATGTCGAATGCTGCCAGACTGGCCTGTCATCTTCTATCAACCAGACAGGGGGCAATCATTGAGTTGTTTTCATGATGGATTTGAACATAGATTTTTTTAAATGGCTCTGGTAGTTTCAATTCAACAAAAAATAATTCCCAGTGCATACATGGAAGGCATTGTGTTGGGGAATTGCTTTTTGTTTTTCTTTGGACTTATCATTCATTGGGTTAACAAATGCCTGCTGGGTACCTGCTCTGAACCTTAGAGTTACCTAGAGGCCTGAGAAGTATAGGGACAGCCAGTAGATATCTGAGGCAAAACCTGAACCCCAGTCTTCCTGACTCAGAGGCAACTCTTTATCCATGCCAGGATGCCTCTGATGCTATGAGCCATAAAGTTAAAAAACAGATATGACCCTTGCCCTCAAGGGCCTTACAAGCTCTTAAAATTATTTTTTTCACTTTACAAAAATATTTTTGCATCAAGCAAAACAAATTGCTTCATTTCCCATGTTCCAAAAATATGTCTCAATCTATACCTTGAGTCCTTCCTCTTTCTGTTAGGAATTGGGTAAAATCATTCATGATCAGAAGGACCTTAATTTCTACTGATTTCAAAGCCATGTTATTAGAGTATAGAAAGCCTCTCTGTGAGGAGGGTTGGGCTGTGAGTAACAAGAAATAAGGAAGCTCTCTAATCTTCTAGAGAACTATCCTTTCTATGCTGGCCCAAAGAGTTAAAAAGCCTTTGGAAGCAACTGCCTCCAAGCCTTGCTCTTTCAGAGGCTCTGAAAATGGGCTAAAGTAAAACAAAAAAAATATTTTGCTTATGTTTTGCAGGGTGAAACTCTAGAAATCTGAGTTGAGGGACAGCTCAATAGTGATCCCCAGGTCCTTGCAATAAAGAGCCAAATTGTCTGAGGGAATCCAGACAACTTGAAGCAAAATTTAGGTAATTCAGCCAAAGGATCTTCAGACTTAAATGCTTTCTTGCAGTATGGAATTGCAATCGGCATGCATTCCATCTGTAAGCAGGATCACAATATTAGCATAACTTTACCTTGACAAATCTTTATTGAATGCCGTTTGTAGGAATGATAAGGCAGGATTACTATGATAAAGTATAGTTACTCATACAAGGAACTTCATCTAATAGTGGACAGAGCATATAAACACTTAATGTTTTCAAGCTATGATACAGGTGATAACAGTGCCCATCGGTATCCTGGACATGTATAGATAGTACTGGTGTTTTGTACTTAGCATTTTTATTTAGATTTTTACCTAGTGGTCATTGGATTTGTTTTGCAACCAGCCTGATTTGCATGGCTATAATATAAATCCATGTCTGCCTCTAGCTGGGACTGAACCAAAAACATTCCAGATGCATGAGCAACTCTGCTGTTTTTGTGAGACTCATTCATTAATTCAGTAAATATCTGAATGTCTACTATAAGCATGAACTGTTCTACAGTCTAGTAGGGAAGACAAGACTTGTATAAATAATTACAACACAGGCCAGAATGCATTTAGAAAGTGCTTTTGAGTCCAAAGGAGGAAGAGAGTACTTCTAACTGAAGCATTGTGGAAGTATATGGCTTTTGAGCTAGTCCTTGAAAAATGAGTAAGAATTATATAAGCTGAGATGGAGAAGTGGTCGTAGAAGGCATATCAGATAGAGTCAACTACACAAATCAGATCCAAGGAAAGGAAACACAGGGCTTAGCTGAGCAAATCATTCAGTTTGATGTGGAACATTCAGCCTAATAAGGAGAGTAATGGGAGATAAGGCTAGAAAGATAAAGTGAGGGCACATTCTAGACAGAGCTCATTGATCTCTCAATAACCAGTCTGCCCCTTATAATTGATAAATGGAGCAAGCCCATTTGACTAAAATTTAAGCCACTCTTCTTGTATTCTGCTATAATAATACATACGCACATATAACATATTTTAACCATATGTATATACATCAAATATGTGTACATATTTTTATCCCGGTTGTCCCTAAAATCTGAACACATAGGAAATCTCTTTAACTATGCACGTTTCCAAGAAATGAAATGAATGAAATTTTTAACAATATTTCATTTAATTAAAACAAATTTTAGCCATGACAATTTCATATGGAATAAAAGCTTTCATTAGCTATTGGGGACTATTTTCCATATTAATGAGATTAATTTAATTTAATTAATTAATGAGATTTCCTATGTGTCTTTATGCTAATTAAATAAAATGTTGAAAATTTCATTTATTTCATTTCTTGAAAATATGCAGTTAATGAGATTTCCTATGTTTCCAGACTTTATGGATATCCTGTAAACACACACACACATACATATATGTATATATCCAATGCACACATACATACAGTGCATACATGCACATATACACATATATGTATATGTGTATATGTGTGTATATATACATACACACATATGAGAAAGCAAGAGAGAGAGGCAGCATGGCATAACAGTTAAAGATCTGATCTCAAAGTCAGGAGGACCTGGGTTCCAAAGTTGCCTCTGACAAATCCTGGCCTTGTGACCCTAGAGAAGTCACAATCTGTCAGTGCTCTTGGCAATTCTTTAAAACTCTTAAGCTGCAGATTAAGTGTTGACCTACATCGGTAGAAAGAGTTTCCTCTCCTGGCAGTTTACTATACCAAGGAAATCATATTCCAGTTCCAATCCCTATCCCTGTCCCATATAGAGTTAGTGGTGAGTCCCACTTTCTGGATTTAACCACTATTTAATCTAATAATTAGGTATTATTAGTGACCAGGGAGAAAATTGGGTCTTTTCATATAACTTTGTGGGCTCTCAAGCTTTCTCAGTGCCCATCTGGCCTAGAGCTTTGGCATGAGTATAGTGTTACTTCCATGGGTTTTTGATCTCAGCAATATAAGTACTCCCTCCCACAGTTAAGATCACAATGCACCCATACCTTCTCATCCTGGGCTACTTTTGTCCATATTTTCCCATGTATCTCCCAGAGTAAGGTCCCTCCAAAATGCTGGGAGCCATCGTCTAGGTCCCTTTATATTATGAGGTTACAAATGCAGCATGTAGGCTTTCTATTGGTTATCCCTCACTCTTACTCTGTTATTCACCTTTTTCCTTTTCTGCCGCACATCTCTCCTGTAACACTTTTCATGTATAGTTTGCCATTAGTTGCTTGGTATAGTTTATTAATGCTCACTAAGGCACTTTCCATTTTCTTCTGAGTGACTTGTGGTTTTTATTCTTAGTAGACCGTGGTATTCCTTGATTCACAGCAACGTAGTATCACTGGGAGAATATGATTGTTAGTAAACTGTGGTTTTGTTTCATGGAGAAGCTTGGGGTCATTGAAAGCACCACATGAATTCTCAAATGCAATTTATGCCACTCCTTACTTCAGTTCTGGGTCAAGCTCAATGTCCTTTTGCAGTATCTAAACTCAATGTACTTTTAGTTGAATTTAGTGAACTCTTTGCCAGCTGCCTACTTTTTCATATCTTCAAAATCTTTATGAGAATATCTACTGACTAGAGGAATTCTTGATGAAGGTATGAGAATGAAAGAGATAGGCTTTTGCAATTGATATCCTATAGCGGAAGACATCTGAAATCACATAACTGATTGAAAGGTACAAAAGATCACAAGGTCCTATTGTGTTTACTGTTTGACTATAAAAAGGTGCTTGATTCAATAGAACAAAATGCTGCTTTAAATGCTTTGCTACAATATGGTATTTCCCATTTGTAGGTTAAAATCATGTAAGATTTCTTTAATGATGCAGTAATTACAAATAGTAATAATAATAGCTAGCATTTCTATAGTGTGTTAATGTTTGCAAACTGCTTTACAAATATTTTTTTTCCTCACAACAACCCTTTGAGATAGGTGTTTTTATTATCTCTATTCTATAGATAAAGAAAGTGAAGCAGGCAGAAATAAAATACTTTGCCAGGGTAACACAACTAATAAGTGTCTGAGGTTGGATTTGAACTCAGGTCTTCCTGACTACAAGTCCAGTTCTCTGTGCACTGTGCCACCTAGCTATACCAATGGAGAGGATTTATTTAATGATCCTCTCATAATTAATATCAAGTGAGGCGTAAAACAAGAAGTAGGTTCATCAAAGATGTTTGGTTGTCACTGTAATGGAGACTCTTTGGAGTCCAAATTAAAGAGACTTTCCATAGATAGTGGGGTCCTCCAGATACTCCTGAATGCAAATGACATTATACTGATTTTATATCATCCTAGAACACTACAGAGCCTCTTGAACAAGATCCATAATCTTTCAAAAGAATTTAGCCTAACAGTCCACATAAATTAGGGTTTCCAACCTTTTTTAGCCCCCATATCTACATCTTCCAGTGCCCCTATTTAATATGAAAGAATTATTCTAGATTTTACTATACACATATGAATATGAAATGGAATAGTTTAATTTTTCACAAAGAAAACTTTTAATATATAACATTTTTAATTTAATAAAGTTTTTAAAATGTTTATCTGAACACAGTCAAATGAATGAGGGTGGTTCCTTCATTTTGTTTCTTGTCAGCCAATGGTTTTGTCCTTGGTTTTGGTTTTTGGAAGAGGTACCAGCATATCATCATCAGCCTCATGAATCATATTGAAAATCCTGATTCACAGAGATAAGTTGTTATAAACAAAGTTAAAACCTTGTGAGCACATTTAGAAAGCATGAGATATACTCTTCTAAGGATACATAAACATTTAGCAACTTCATCAATTAGAAATCAATTAGGTGGTTATTGCAGAAATTAGCTCTTTTTCATGATGTTCTTGTCAATAATTATTATTGTTTTTAAAGTATCGGTATTATAAAATTTCATATCCAAGCCTCATTCACTTGGCTTTAGCCAGAAATTGTGCCTTCAACTACTTCCCAACATCTTCAAATTTACTATATGATAATGCTCCCACCCTTTACTTCTTAGACTCTTCCTCCTCTTCTTCCCCCCTTACTCTTCTTCCTCCTCCTTCACTATTCTCTCTTCAATGCACTTTTGTTTTTCAATGCCACTATTACTTTGGGCATATTCCAATAAGATTACATTGTTATTTACCAAATATTCTCTGTGCCTCCTTTACAAGTTTCTCATTCTACTGGGGGCATGCATATCCTAGATTGGGAACCTCTGAAATAGATGAAGAATGCAATGTTATAACTAGCAGAAATTAGTAGCATTTGCTGGGACACAACATTGGGTCTCTGATGTGGGGTACTATTCAAAATATAAGACTACAGGGTAGTTACAGAATATAATTGTTTCCTCTTTCAGACTGTATCTTAGACTTTCCTGTTTTAGTAAATCCAATTCCTGAGCCTTCCCCATATACATTAATAGTGCAAGGATCCATGACTTCATTGCTGTTGGTCCCTCCTTCCACCAGTGAAGCTCACAAATCCCTAGTCTTTAGGAAAGGATATTCATGAATTGGTGTTGGTGAAAATACTTATCATCTACTGGCCAATTTTTCTGGAGAGAAATCTCTCCAAACTTAGCTAGGTTGGTTTTAGGTTGAATAACACATAGACTGTCTCCAGGCTCCTTTTTCAATGTTGTTTAGTTTGTTAGAACCTGCCAGATGTACTGAATAGTAAAGCCTTAGATGATCCCCAGGGTCACCTCTGTTCCATGATAAGCCATCAGGGTAGGGTTTTATTGGAAAGAGATTTTCCCTATCAGGTTTTGTTTTTATTCTCCCCTGAACCCTTTTAGTAAGTCAATCAGATAACAGATATTTATTAAGCACCTACTATGTACTAGACATCGTGCTAAGTACTAGAGATACAAAGAAGGGCAAAAAGAAGTCCCTGCTCTAGAAGGTCACAATATAATGGGAGAAATAACATGTAAACCACTATTTACAGACTATATCATATGTATGTATGTGTGTACATATGTATGTGTATATACATATACATATGTGTATTTAACAGAGTGAAAGCCCTAGAATGAAAGGGGATTGGGAAAGGCTTCTTATAGAAGGTAAGATTTTGCTGAGACTTGAAGGAAATCAGAGAAACCAGGAGGTAGAGATAAGGAGGAAGAGCATTCCAGGCATGGGAGACAACCAGTGAAAATGCCCTAATCTGGAAATGGAGTGTCTTTTGTGAAGAACAGCAATTTTTTTTTTTATCTCTCTGAAATAGTAGAGTTCAAAGAATGCTCAGCCTTCTTGACTTGACAGACTGAATAATGGACAAGAATAATCAGACATGAGGTTGGTGTCTTTGGTGTTATTCTGTATCATTTTAATTTGCCTCAGAGATTTGAAAACTCACCACTTCCTTGCCTATTCAACTTTATCTAATTTAAGAATTTCTCTTTGAGGAGGAATCTTTATTAATGCTTGTTGTTGTTGTGTTCATTTAGTTGTGTCTGACTCTTCATGACCCTATTTGGGGTTTTCTGGAGTGGTTTTGCCATTACCTTCTCCAGCTCATTTTACAGATGAGAAACTGAGGCAAACAGGGTTAAGTACCCCTCTGTGTCTCTGTTTCCTCATTTTTTAAAATGGGAAGTTGGCTTCTCAGAT
>WOXC01006953.1:0-116593 GCA_011680675.1 Gymnobelideus leadbeateri
AAATGCTTGCATAGGGGTAGTAAATGATGCTGGGGCTGCTTTGCACTAAGAGCACTTAGCTGCCAGTGGAGACAAAGAGCCTGGATTTTGATGTGGAATGAGAGCTGGGAGGTGTTTTCCTTCTATTTTTCCTTTCTTGCTCAAGTGAACATGAGGAAAAAGAATATCCCCTCATTCCCTTTCTAAATCTTTTAAACTTGCCCTACTATCCCCTCCAATGATAAAGAAAATGGCTACTGACAAGCTGATTTTCTGCCCCTAGCCATGGGAGATAGAGGGAGTGGGAGATTGTGAGCCAGGGAATGTGTTGCCAGAAATATCCCAGGCACAAACTCTCATATTTGGAAAAGACTTCAGATACTGTGGAGTCCAATCCACATCTGACCAAGAATCTCCTCTATAACATGGGGGTGGGGGTGGAGGAGAGGGAATCAGCCTCGGCTTGAAAGACCCCCAATAAGAAGCAATTTATGACCTACTGAGGCTGCCCATTCCACCTCTGGACACCTCAAATTGCAGGAAAGATTTTCTTGATGTTGAGCATAAATTTGCAGCTTTCATTCATTTTCAATGTTTTCTCCTCTGGGGCCAAGCTGAACAAATCTAATCACTCTTCCAGTTCTCTAGACACTTGAAAGATGCCATGTACCTTTAAGGTCCTTTCTCCAGGCTAGACATTTCCATTTCTTTTATTTGTTTCTGTTTTGGTCTCATCTCCAGTGTCTTCATTATCCTAGCCAGCTTCCTATGAATAAGATCCAACTCATCAATGTCCTTCCTCCAATGTGGTATTCAGAATGAAACACATTATTACTCCAGAAGTAGTCTGACCAGGACAGAGTACAATGGAACTACTATCATCTTCTTTTTGGACAGCATGCCTCACTTAATGGAGCATAGCATGCAACAGCCACCCAGGATTTGTGAACAATGTGGTGAGAAATTGGGTGCCTTCTGTTCAGAGCTCCATCCAAGCCAGTGACTCCACGTTGAGGGTATTGATGTCATTGTAGCCCAACCCTTGGTATGCATGTTGTGGATTTTTTAATCTAAGTGTAAAACCTTCCACTTATTTCTATTCAGTTTCATTTTGTTGGTTTCAGTCCAGCATTCTAGCCCATCAACTTATTTGTGAAACCTGATTCTGTCTGTCAAGATAATCTTCCCAACTTTTGTTTCCATCTTCAAATTTGACAAGATTATCTGCTATATCTGAGTCATTGATTCAAATGTACAGCAGGACTGGGCGAGGGATAGACCCCCTGTGGCATGGAATAATAATAAAAATAATAACAATAACAATAGCTAACATGTATATAGTGCTTACTATGTGTCAGACACTGCATTAAGCCCAATTATTATTTCATTTGATCATCACAACAACCCTGGGAGGTTCGTATTATTATTATTATCCCTATTTTATAGATGAGGAAACTGAGGCAAACGGAGACTAGTGAATAGCTCAAGGTCACACAGCTATTAAGTGTCAGAGGCCAGATTTGAATTTAGGTCTTCCTTACTGGTGCTCTATCCCACTTAGCTGTCTGAGATTTCTTACACCAGACATCTCTCCTGCTTCATTCATTCAATAAATAATCATGTATTTGATATGGGACTGTATGCATGGGACCAACCCATGTCAGGCTCTCAGGCAAGTTGATTGTCAATCATCCCTTAGATCAGTAGTTCTTAATCTAGGGTCTGTGAACCTGTTTTTAAAAAAATATTTAATAACTTTGCTATGTTAGAATTTGCTTCATTTGTAATTTTACACATTTTGTTTTATGTATTTAAAAACATTATTCTGCCATGGGGTCAGTCTTTACCAGATAAAGGGGTCCATAACATACTCAAAATGCTTAAGAACAATTACCTTAAAACCATCACTGCTCCTGTGCTACTAAGTTCCATGTCTGTCTAGGTGTGTGTTTGTTTCTTCACTAATCAAATCACCATGCTATGGGTTCTTAACTACTTGGCCACTGTCATCCTTCTCTTCAGAGACATACCTGCCTGAACCACCTCTACCAAAATCATTACTGTATAACAGCAATTTAATTAAAGTGGAAACATATGCATCAAAGCAATGGTTTCTTATAAACTGAGATTTTTATTCAATTCCTGCTTCATACCCCCAAGCAAGAAGAACCTCTACTGGGAGAGGAATCCATGTTCCTGCTCACTTCATTCTCTTCCTTGCTCCCCACCTTAGCCTTAGCCTCCAACACTTGCAGCCTGAGTAAAGGGGATCAGTGTTAGGTTAGAAACACTCCAGATTTCAGCATAAGGAAGAGAAAAATGCCCCCTTCATAATTTTTTTCAACAGCACAATAGTATTACATTCCTATACTATAATTTTTTTGGCTATTACTCATTTGATGGGCCCTCACTTCATTTCTGGTTTTTTATCATCACAAAAATAATTGCTATGAATATTTTTGTACATTTAAGACCAAAAAGTCTATTCTTCAACTGATATTCACCAACAAGGAGGAACTGATTGCTGAGATTGAAATCAGGGAAACCTTAGAGGGAAATGACTTTGTGGTGGGAGAGAGAAGATCTGGGCAAAGTTTGATATGCATCCTTTATTTAGGGGAAACCATGTTTCAAAGGGTACAAATAAATACATGCTGGGATTCCATGGTCTAAAATTCTACAAGATAAATCATATCAGGTGAGATGGGAAACCCTCAAGAATAATATCATGATAATGCAAAAGGAAACAATTCTGATGAGGAAGAGGAGAGTTATCTGAAGAGACCCATTTGGAGACCCAGGGAATTCACTAACTAACATTATTTTAAGATACTTGCAGAATATGGAAACAAGGGTAAATAACAGGGGATGAATGTAAATTCATCATCGCTGAAAGAAATGTATCAAAAGTGGTAGAGCTCAAAACGAACTGAGAAAGCAAAGGACAAAAAAATTGGTAGGGAGGTATTATGCTAAATTGGAGAAAAGAAAACAATCCAAACAAGGACAGGACTGCTACTTCTGGGTGCAAATGGGATAATGACAACTGACAACAGAGAGAAGACAAAGATGCTAAATTCTTATTTTGCTTCTGTTGTCTCTGACAAGCAAGATGATCTTTGAAATGGAAAAGACAGAACAAAAATTACTATAGGGAATTGATAACCGATAGTAATAAAGATTCAGTAAAAGAAGGCCCCTTGACGACAGCTAAGTGGCACAGTTGTTATTGTTTGATCCTTGTTCTCAAAGAGGACCATGACATCAGGGAGGTGATGCCATGATAGGCAAGTGAATTGGATTTAGATAGAGCGCCAGGCCTGGAGTCGGGAAGACTCATCTTCCTGAGTTCAGATCTGACCTTAGACACTTACTAGCTGTGTGACCTTGGGCAAGTCACTTAGTCCTGGTGGCCTCAATTTCCTCATCTATAAAATTAGCTGGAGAAGGAAATGGCAAGTCACTCTAGCGTCTTTGGCAAGAAAACCCCAAATGGAGTCATGGAGAGTTGGACATGACTAATGACTGAACAACAGCTGCCTTTATTCAATTTAAGTCAGTGGCCTAGATGAACTATATCCTAGATTATCAAAAGAAAAATTAGTGAATTTGATTGCTAAGTCTATGATATCTGAAGATTGTAGAGAACAAGAGAGGCACCACAGGGTTGGAGAAGATTAGGTATTGTTCTGATCTTCAAAAAAGTGAAGGAAACATGATCTATTCACTATAGACCAAAGAGTATAGCTTTGGCCCCAGGAGAAATTCTGTAATGGATTATTAAAGCTATTGTTAGTAAACATCTGTAAGGAGCAGTGATAAAAAAAAAAAGCACCTGCATGGTTTTTAGCAAGAACAGGCCATGGCAAGCTAATCTTATTTCCCTTTCTGACAGAGTTATTAAGTAGATTGGGATAATGTAGTGGATTTCATTTATTTGTATTTCAGCAAAATGCTTGATAAAGTATCTCAAGCTTCTCCCATGAAAAAGAGGAAAGATGTGAGGTATATATTGATCTTTTTTGAGACCGCACAATAAGATGGAGTTTGAACTTGTTGGACTCAATGAATACTCATTAATGGTTCAAATGTCATTTTGGAAGGATTGTGGAATCATTAGAAAAAAGGAAGGAAGGAAGGAAGGAAGGAAGGAAGGAAGGAAGGAAGGAAGGAAGGAAGGAAGGAAGAAAGGAAGGAAGGAAGGAAAGATGGAAGGAAAGAAACAAGGGTTTATTAAGTACCTGCTATGTACCAAGCTCTGTGCTAAAAACTTTATAAATATTAGTTCATTTGATCCTCCCAAAACCCTGGAATGTAGGTGCTATTACTATCTCCATTTTACAGATGAGGAAACTGAGGCAGACTGAGGTTAAGTGACTTGGTCAGAGTCACATAGCTAGAAGTGTCTGAGGTCAGATTTGAACTCAGGTATTCTTACTCAAGGTCCAGAAATCTATCCACTGTGCCACCAGCTGCCCCTCGTTGTATTATAGATCTAGAGATGGAAGAGCCTCTCTCAGTCTGGCCTCTCATTTTATAGAAGAAGAAAGGGACTTGCCCAAAGTCACAGAGTGAGCAAGCAACATAGATAGAATTTGAAAACAGGTCCTTTGCTTATAGAATCTTTGCTCTTTCCACTGTACCATGCTGAATGCCCCAGAGATCTGGGCCTGAGCCCGAGTTATTTACCATATTTATAAGTGATTTGGCTAAAAGCATAGATAAGACTGTTTATCAAATCTACACATGATGCCAAAGTTAAGAACAATGACAAGCAAACTGTATGATAGAATCAGAAGTGAAAACTATCCTGATAGACTTGAACATTGGGTTGAACAGAATACAAGGAAATTTAATAGGGATAAAGACAAGATCTTAGACTCAGGTTGAAAAAACGTCAACTTTTAAATACAATATGGGAAGGCATGGTTAGGTAATAGTTTAAAAAAAGATTTGGGGGTATTTGTGGACCACAAACTTAATAAAAATAATTAAGTTGCCATGGTGACCAAAAAAGCTCATGCAAACTTGGGCTGAATTAAGAGGCTGAATTATTTCTAGAAATAAGGAGATGGCCCTCCTAACCCCTCTGCTAGTCAAACCACATCAACAGTCTTGTGTTTAGTTCTAGGCACCATGGTTTAGAAGAGACATTGATTGGCTGAAGAACAGTCAGGGGAGGGCTACCAGAATGATGAAGAGGCTTGGTTTCATGCCATGTAAAGATTCATTGACTATGGAAATGTTTAGCTTGGAAAAGAGGAGACTCAGGGGGCAGTTGATAGCCATTTCCAGAGACTTAAAGGGTATTTATTACCTGGAAGGGGGATTAGAATTGGTTTCTTAAGAGTTTCAAAGAAGCGAATTTCAGTTTGGTCTAATGAAAAAAAACTTTCAAAGAGTTAGAACTGTCTAAAAATAGAAAGGGGTCCTAAGAGGAGTGAGAAGAGTCTCCTTCATTGGAGAACTTTATGTAAAGTACAGAAATATTATGATATATTTTGGTACGGATTTTTTACAAGTGAGATGACCACCAGAATTCGTCTTGGCTCTGATAGTCTATGTTATAAAAGGCTATGACAGGGGCGGCTAGGTGGCGCAGTGAATAGAGCGCCGGCCCTGGAATCAGAAGGCCCTGAGTTCGGAGGCGGCCTCTGACACTTAATCCACACGAACAAAAAAACCTAGCCGTGTAACCTTGGGCAAGTTACTTAACCCCAATTGCCCTAAAGGGGCGGCTAGGTGGCGCAGTGAGTAAGAGCGCCGGCCTCGGAGTTGGGATGACCCGAGATCAGATCCGGCCTCAGAAAATGAGCACCCACGCATAAATCAAATGACTAGCCGTGTAACCTTGAGCAAGTTACTTAACCCCAATTGCTTTAAAAAAAAAAAAAAGGCTATGACAGATTCATAAAAGCTTCTGGCAGAGAGAATCAGAATTTAATAATGTCACCTAGTTTGGCAGGTGGGGAGGGAACAGGGAGAAAGGCTGTATGATTTCTGTATGGCTTCATTCCAGTGAATTTGACACAAACTGGATAGAGGTATAAGAAATGTAATGAGAAATCTAACATGCCAGTGGATACCACCTATGGTCATAGCTTTGCCTACTTCTGGATGGACTTACAGATAGCATTATAAGGGAAATATGCCATTCTATGAAATGAACGAGGTCCTGATTAGTATGAATTACACATCTTTTAGCATGGTTGCATCTTTGCGCTCTATATTTCCATTGGACTGGAACCAATGACCATATTTTATGTGATTATAACTTCAGAAAGTACAAATTTGAATAGTATGACTATTTGAGCAGATTCATTATTCTCGGTAGTTGGGACCTAGCTGCATGAAAAAAAATCCTGCTGCAATTAGTGATGAGTGAGTCCAAGAGGCTAGGTTTCCTAAGTCAAGTCAATGTAGAATCAGGTATCAATATAGCAAACTCAGAGCAATAGAATTTTGAGGGGTTTGTTTTTTAAAGGAAATTGATTGAGTTTAGTTGAGAAGTCAGTTATTTTCAATTAGTTGGTTAGAAATCAGTTACTAAACAGCTTATATGTGGGAGTTTCAGAGGACTTCAAATTCAATATGAATTAAAAGTGTGATATGGTAGCTAAGAAACCAAGAAATCAACAAACATCTATTAAACACATACTGTGTGTCAGGCATTGTGGCAAGCACTGGAGATACAAAAATAAAAATAAAATAATCTCTGCCCTCCAGGAGACTACATTCTATTGGAGGAAGACAATATATACATATATAGGTATATGCTAAATGATTGCAAGGTAAATTTTTATTAAATATTTTTAGATTTTTATTTTATTTTTAATCTTAGAAAAGCATGGAAAGACTTGCATGAAATAATGAAAAGTAAAATGAGCAGAACCAAGAGAACACTGTATACAGTAACAGCAATGTTGTTTTAAGAATGACTGATCAAATAAGTCATTTTGACTATTATAAGTACCCAAATTAACTACAAAGGACATATGAAGAAAGAAGCTATCTGCATCTAGAGAATGAACAAATATATAGAAGTATATAGAGAATAATTTACATATATATATGTTATACACTTACACACCTTTTTGTGTCTCATGATAGCCATCACTGATCCACTAACCACCATTCTTGAAGTCAGTTGAACTAACTGTGAATCCATGTGTCTACTATTCTCCAGTATGGGGTGGGGAGGGAAGAAAATAAAAGAGGAAAAAAAGAAAGTTATTTCTTTTATTATTATCATATTATATATTATTATAATATATTAAATATATTATTAATATTATTAAACATCTTATGCATATAAATTTATTATATATGTAAATGGAATAGCAAATTGTACACAATAGATTAATGGAACAAGGTAAAATTATTGAGGGGGATGGTGCTAGAAAAAGGGAGGCAGGGATCAGAAAAGGCTTCATGAGAGGTGGGGGTGAGGAATTGAGCAATGTTTTGAAGGGAATAATGAATTCTAAGAGGTGAAAGTGAGGAAAAAGAGCATTTTGAGTAGGGAATAACCAGTGGAAAGGCACTGAGATGGAAGCTGGAGCATTATAGGCATAGCTGGATTATAGAAAAGAATCCAATCTTAGGCTATGTTAAGAGAGGTACATAATAAAGGATCAAGGCCATACCTGGAGAATGGGGTTCAATTCTAGAGGACATGCTTTTTAAAAGGACATTGACAAGCCTGAGTAGGTCTAAAAGAGGGTTAACAGGATAATAGATAACCTTAAGAAGAAGCTGTATGAACATGGTTGGAAGGATTTGGAGAAAAGACAATTTGGGGGCAACTTGATAGCTGCCTTCATGCACTTATAAGGCTACTATGTTATGAAAATGCTTGTTTATTCCATAAATTAAAAATAAAATAAAAAATTAAAAGATTAGAAGAGTCCAATTAAGCTTAACATAAGGGCAAACATAACAATTATTGCTATCAAAAAATTAAAAATTGGACTTCCTTGGGAAATAGGAGTTTCCCCTACATTGGAAATCTTTAAGCAAAAGTTGAATGTTGTAGAAGGAATTAATTCCTTTTCAACATGGGTTTAACTAGAGAGCCACTGAGGTCCCTTCCAATTCTGAAATGTAATGAGTCTGACTGTCCTGATAGTGGCATGGAGACTAATGGTGGGGGCACAAGTGGGATGGAGAAGATTATAAAGGAGAGAAGTTTACTACAATAGAGTAGATAAGTGTCGATGACGGTCTGTATTAGGATGACAGGAATAGAATACAGCAAGAGGAGGGAACAGGAAATGAGAAAGATGTTGCAGATGTAAAAGTGACACAATGTGGTAATTTTATCTCCCCAAAATTGAGGGAGAGGGAAGTATCCCATGGTTATGCATATGGGATACAGGGTACACGGTGGTGCCATAGACAGAAATTGAGATGTCAGGAGGAGATGGAACAGGTTTTAAGTTTTGGTTTTGAAATCAAACTCAGCTTTGAAATCAATCTCAGTTTTGAACATACTGAGTTTGAAGAACCAGTGGGATATGCAAGCAGAGATGTGCAATAGTCAGCGCAAGGTACAGATCTGGAGTTGAGAAGAAGATAGGTCAAAGCCTGGAGACAGCTTTGGGATTTATCTGCATTAGAGATGGTAGTTGAAGTCATAGGATTAAAAAAAAAATCAGTGGTGATGCTGATACACTAACCACCATTCTTGAATTCAGTTCAACTAATTGTGAATTCACCTGTCTATTATTCTCCAGCATTTATTTCTCCACTGAACCACAAGTATCACCAGACATTGCTAATACATTACTAATGTTCACTCTCTACAGTTTACTCTCTACAGTTTGCTCCTGGTGTGCCAACCTAGGAATACTACCTGAAAAAGAAAACAAAGTTAGTGTGGTATGACTTACTTTTAGTTAACTCAAGTTGTTGTGCAGTTGTTTCAGTCATGTCCTACTCTTTGTGGCCCCATTTGAGGTTTTCTTGGCAAAGATAGTAGAAGCGTTTGCCATTTCCTTCTCTAGCTCTTTTTACAGATAAGGAAATGGAGACAAATAGAGTTAAGTGACTTGCCAGGGTCAGACAGCTACTAAGTATCTGAGACCAGATTTGAACTCATGAAGATGAGTTTTCCTGACTTCAAGCCCAGTATTCTATCCACTGCACCACCTCAAGTTAGCTTCTAATTATTACCACTCTCTATAACTCTTCACAAACCAATTTGTCCTAAGAGTCTGCAAATGATGCTTTTAGCTTGCACATCAGTTTGTAGTTTCTGGAACTTATGTTTTTCCTACTTTGAAAACTGTCTTTTTCATAGGCTCTGAGATAGTATCTGCAAATTCCTTAAGCTCTCTAGGATATCTTTATTAACCTACTGAAAGTGGCCAGATGCTTGGTTGATATATCTTCGCCTATCTTGAACTGTAATCTCTCTTTGGTGATATTTGTTCCATATCTCCTAGATTTTGGGGTATCCCTTTGGAAAACTTTAATACTGGCTTTGGGCTTAGATTCAGTGATTAATCATCAGCAAGCATTTCCTCCAGCCTGCACCTATCATTAGATCTCTTGGCTGAGAGCCAATACCCAGAGCCTAAGAATTGATTCATCATTAGTCATCACCATAAAAAAAAAAGCCTTTATTTAGTTCCTTTGGGCTTGTGTTGCTATTTTCTGTGCTTTATGAAGTCATTAAGAAAGACTTAGTCTCCACGCTCTAGGGCAGTTGGTGTCAAACTCAAAAAGAAGTAAGACCACTCATTTGTATATAAGGATCTCTCCTGGCTACATATTAACTTATTTTAAAAATGTAATCTTATCTATGTTTCATTTTATTTTTATTTATTTTGTTAAATATTTTCTAATTATATTTTAATTTGGTTTAGGATGCACTATAGAGTATTGTGGCCCACATACAGCCATGTGTTTGATACCTCTGCTCTAGGGCAGTACAACCTAGGAAATTGTGCTCCTATTTATATTTATTTAACTGGTACCCCTACATTTCAACAATGACAAAAATCAGTTCTGCACTCACATCGACCCATGTTCAATCTTGGAAGCTTCCCAATATTATATCTTTGACTCATGACCTCACTCAAGGTTTTTCCTAGAAACATTGGAATTTTATCTGTGTCTAAAATAACCCCAATTCCATTGCAAACATTCCTTTTTTTTTCTTTTTGGAGGGGAGAAGGCAGGGCAATTGGGGTTAAGTGACTTGCCCAAGGTCACGTGGCTAGAAAATGTTAAGTGTCTGAGGCCATATTTGAGCTCAGGTCCTCCTGACTCAAGGGCCAGTGAACTATTCACTGCACCACCTAGCCACCCAGTTTGCAAACATTCTAATAAAATATCAAATTAGGTCCAATAAAAAACATAAATGACTCACACGTGGGCTCATAAAGAGTCCATAGCTACCCTTCCTTTTAAGCTGGGTTCCTTTCTTTCTCAGGTATCTATATACTTCCCCTAGCTTATAAAAATGCTTTGGATAAGGTCCCCTTTCAAGGGAAAATAATTCAGGATTTCTGGGAAAATAAATGATGGTCCTTTCTGGAGGGTCCTACCTTCCCTTGTGACCTAAACAGTCCACTCGACTTACGGAATCAACAGGGGATAAGTACCAGTTGCTCTTTCGTATCATGATTCCTTGTGGTTTTTGTGATGGCTACTTCTTTCCTGCATCTCCAGCTCCCCATTCATCTGTTTCTCCACTGAAGAGTGTTGGTTTCACTTTTCTGAGAAAAGCCACGTAATGTACAAGGCTTTCTCCACTGAATGGATTCCATCTTCTATTAAAACTGCATCTCCCCTGCCCATCTCTCTTTCTCCTTGTTGTTGTTCATCCTTCATTTTCAAAGAAGACCAATGGCTTTACAGGGCGATGTCTTGACTTTGTCTTTGACATTCTCTTTTAAAAGGTCAAGTTGAAGGGCATAGCTTAGATGTATAAGCTGAACTTGAGTCAGGGCAGAAATAAAAATCTCATCAGGCTGATCTTGAAACCTCAAGAAGAGGGGAATTTGTACTTGATTTTGAGACCAAAGAGGCAAGAGGGGGCTTACCTTCTGGGGCAAAGCCACCAGCACCATTCTTTTACTTGCCTTCCTGACTCAGATTCCTACTTAATTGCCTCAAGAATTTTTTTGGTCCTACAAAAAATAGTAACAACAACAATGGGGTTTTTCTTGTTTCCTTTCTCCTTCCACCCAGAAAAAGGAGCCAAAGGAGTTGAACCAGGAATTGACATGTAACCACACCTCTTTACAGGTATTTGTTGTACAGACAAAAAGTTTTCCTAAGGACTGTCCTCACCCATTGTGGGTGGGGGGAGGGAGAGGGGGCAATATGCTGAGTTTCTCTGATACCCTTCATCAGGTCAGAAGGGTTGAAGAAACAGCAGGGTAGAAAAACGAAAAGGGGAAGGAGGAGCTTGGGGATTGCTAGGTGGCACAGTAGACATAGTGCTAGGCCTGGAAAGAAGACCTGAGTGCAAATGTGACCTCAGACTCTTCCTAACTGTGTGACCCTTGGCAAATCACTTAACTCTGTCTGCCTCAATTTTCTGAACTGTACAATGGGGATAATAATAGAAGCTGCCTTATAAGGTTGTCATGAGGATCAAATGACTTAGCACCACAGTGCCTGACACATAGTAGACACTTAATGAATCCTTATTCCCCTGCCCCACCCCAACAAGCTTTATACCTTATATTAGTGAGTTTTATTCCTTTCCTTAATTCCTGAGGCATCCTTATAATTATGATTTTATCTCTAACATTTGTTTGCTTGTTGTTTCCCCATTGGACTGTGAGCTCCTTGAGGGCAAGGACTGTCTTTTGTCTTTCTTGTATCCCCAACACTTAGCACAGGGCTTGACACATAGGAGGCATTTAATGAATAAATACTGACTGACTGACAAAGAGTCTGACCATACTGTTAGCTAGGAACACAGGGCTCCTCAGTCAGGGTTAGGTTGGTGGCAATGGAAGAGAAAGGAGCTCTGTCTGGGCTAGAGGCTTAGGGGTGCAGTGGATTCATTTCTCTAAGGCCCTATCTTGTTTTTTCAGGTTGGGGAAAGGCTTGAATCATGGAGAATCCTTTCATTGAAAGCGGAGTCTCTGTTGTCTCAATAACAAGTTCTCACTGGCCATTAAGAACCTCAAGGTTGAGGAGAGAAATGGTTATTCTCCATGGGACTTTTTTTGTTGGAAAACATTTTAAAGTAATTTCCTCTTGGCTTTTCTGCCAAGAACCCCAGGTGGGTAAGTCAGTGTTACTCTTCCAGCTGCCCATAGAAGGGGAAAGTGAGTCACAAAACATTAAGCAAAGGGCTTTCCTCTGGATTGGAATCAAATGAAAATAAGCTGGGAGAAACAGGACAGTGCGTACCAGGGATGGGAAACCTGTGACCTCAAGACCTACACGTGGCCCTCTAGGTCCTCAAATGCAGCCCTTTGACTGAATTGGATTCAGGACCTAGAGGGTCATATGTGGCCTCAGCTTCCCCACCCTGGATAACCCATTTAAGTAATAGGATCAAAGAATTCTGAACTGAATGGGCCTTAAGTGATCGTGTCTTTCAGTCCTCCTATTTTACAGATAAGGAAATTGAGACCCAAAGAGGTATAGTGACTTTCTCAAGTTCACACGGGAAGTATCTAGCAGAGTTGGAATCTGAACCTAAGCCTTCTGACTCCAAATTCAGGTTCTTATCTACTATAGTTGACTTCAACTGGTTTTATGAAGGGCCTCCTATGTTCATGTGTTTCAGCTTTTCGACGGCAGATTTGGAACATCATCTCTCAGACTTGGAAAATTTTTTGCAAGCTTACTTCTTTGCCTAACATGGAGTCTACTGTATCTTCTACCATGTGGTGGGGTGGCCTCCTTTGAGTGCTTGCCTGGATCTTTAAAACTAGTTAGAGTTGCTTTCTTTCCCCCCATCTTTTTCCACCTCAATGGTGAGAATGGAGAGACTTGCCTTTCCCTACTTACCTGTCTTCTACCTTAGCCCAAGAAGTGGGTCTGAAGTGTTTGTTACAGCTTTCAGTTTCAGCTGCTGGAGGAGAGTCCCATGGATCCAAGAGTTCAAGCTACAGCTTTGCCTTGATGACCAGGGGTGGTTACAACTGCTTGGGCTTTATCAGTTTTAAAGCCTCAATAAATCAAAGGAAGTTATCCTACCCATGTGATAGGGGGTGAGGGATCCATAATAGGCAAATTGAACATGTTTAAAGCCCAGTTACATGTCAATGGTTCTGGGATTTCATCTGTGTGACTATTCCCTCCAAGGATCCAGATTTCAGTCCATCCAAACCTGCCCATCCTGTACAACCTTTGGTCAAGAAAATTCATGAAACAAAGAAAAAATACAAAATGGCCCTCAGGCTGGTGGGACCCCCTTCTGTTTTTGCAGTGACTGTGACAAAAAAGGGAGGTAATGAGTCCTAACAATTGTGCAGTTTGGGAATGAAGGGGAAACTGGGTGCTTGTTGTTGTTGTTTCTACAGGACCTATACTTTCTTCAGTGTAGGGCACTGCTGGTGATAAATGTCCTTTACCAATGAAGGGATCTCATTTCATAAACTTAAATTTTGAGAGTTACCTGGGGTTCTGAGAAATCGACTGACTTGTCCAGGGTCATACAGCCGGTATGTGGCCAATATAGAATTTAGGACTCTCAGGTCAGTTTTCTAGCCAATATACATCTCATCACACAACGTTCAGAGTATCTACTTTTAGGCTTCGGCCGGCGTAGTGGGAGAGCTTGATCAGAGCACCCCTGATCCACTGAAGTCCCTACCCAGCCCAAGTGATGAAATGACTGGGTTTAAAGGCACAGATGACAATATAGCAAGGTGTTATTAAAGTCTTAGAGACAATGTAAAGAAGGGTTGACTTTTTTTTATTCTGTTCAGAGGAGTAAAGAATGGATTTCTTGATGGAATTATCAGGTATTTACCCTTTGATCAGGTGAAGGATCTGATAGGTTCCTGATAGCCTTTAAAAAACAACACACATGGGGCGGAGCCAAGATGGCGGAGTAGAAACAGCTCATCCAAGCCACTCTGCCCCCAGATTCCCCCCAAACTATGAAAAAGGGGACTCTGAACAACTTCTGGAGCCCCAGCACCCACAGAATGACACAGAGAAGCTAACCTCCCGCTGAGGACAGCCCAGCAGCCCTGCAGGAAGGACCAGTGCAGTGGTCTGGGAGCCTGCAGTGCGCAAAGCACAGAGTGCAGGAAGCGGAGCCGAGGGGAACTCAGGTCCGCCGTGAGCCGAGGTTTTAGCCCCAGGGTGGCAGGGCCAGCAGCCGGCTGGAGGAACCCCAGAACACCAGGAGCTGTGGTGACTACAGAATTATCAACATAGACATGCCTAGGACAAAGTAAGAGGTTGGTGTCCTATGGACTTTGGGACTGGTATTTAGGGAATGTGTCGGCTCCCTCCCCTGGGGGCTAGAAGCCACTGAGGAGACGCGCTATTTTGCAGTTTTCAGAGGCGGCTCCAGCTCCCAGCCTCCAAATCGTAGGGAGATCCAGTGATCAGTCTTGGGGGGTAATCACTCTTGCTTTAACCTCCCTGGATCTGGATTGTGATCTAGAGTGGAAGTCGTGGGTGGGTTTACAGCTTGCCAGAAACGGAAGTTGCCCCCCACACGTTTGGGATGAAAATTCCCCTATCTGGTGCCAAAGACATACTGTGGCAACAAGCCCAAAAGTCAAGTAATTAAGTGGCAACATGCCAAGGCAAAGGAAACAGAAAAATGCAACCTTAGACTCCTATTTTGGGGGCATAGAGTGGGAAAAGGACTGTGAAGTCAGAAGTCCTGCTCCAAAAGCCCCAGGGGAAAATGTGAGTGGGTTGCAGGCCATAGAGGACCTTAAGAAGGACCTTAAAAATCAAATAAGAGAAGTGGAGGAAAAATTGGAAAGAGAAATGAGAAGGATGCAGGAAAAGTATGAAATGAGGGTCAACAGCCTGACTGAGGAAAACAACACCTTAAAAAATAGACTAGCTCAAATGGCAAAGGAGGCCCAAAAGGGCAATGAGGAGAAGAATGCCTTAAAAAGTCGAATTTGCCAGATGGAAAAAGAATCTCAAAAGTTCACTGAGGAGATTCATTCCTTCAGAGTTAGACTGGAGCAAATGGAAGCTAATGACTTTATGAGAAATCAAGATGCTGTTAAGCAGATCCAAACAAATGAAAGATTAGAAGGCAATGTGAAATATCTCATGGGAAAAACCACTGACCTGGAAAATAGATCCAGGAGAGACAATTTAAAGATTATTGGACTCCCTGAAAGCCATGATCAAAGAAAGAACCTAGAAATCACCCTTCAAGAAATTCTCAAGGAAAACTGCCCTGATGTTTTAGATCCAGAGGGCAAAATAGAGGTTGAAAGAATCCACAGATCACCTCCTGAAAAAGATCCCAAAAAGAAAACTCCCAGGAATATTATAGCCAGGTTCCAGAATCCCCAGATCAAGGAGAAAATACTACAAGCAGCCAGGAAGAAACAATTTCAATATTGTGGAAACACAATCAGAATAGCCCAGGACCTGGCAGCTTCTACACTGAGGGATCGAAGGGCATGGAATATGATATTCCAGAGGGCAAAAGAGCTGGGAATGAACCCAAGGGTCACCTACCCAGCAAAACTGAGTATTTTGTTTCAGGGGAAAATATGGTCATTCAGTGGAATAGAGGACTTTCAAGCATTCTTGAGGAAAAAACCAGAATTGAATAGAAAATTTGACATCCAGACACAAGAAGCAAGAGATGCCTGAGAAGGTAATCAGGGAAAAGAAATCAAAAGGAACTTATCAAAGTTGAACTATTTACATTCCTATATGGAAAAGCAATAACTGGGACTGATGATATCTTTCTCACTATGAAAATAATGGAAGAAGGGGGTGTGGTCATATGAATACATATGTGAATGTGTGTGTATATGGTTACAGTTATATATGGATAGAGGGCATAGGTTGAATTTGTTGGGAAGGGAGAATACTCAAGGGATGAAATTATGAGGTGAGAGAGGAAAGTAGCAAGAGGAGATGGGGAGAGATAGGGTAGGGTAAACTATCCCATGTAGAAGAAGCAAGGGGAAGTGGTTGCAAAGGAGGGGGAGAATAAGGAAGGCTAAAAAGGCAAAACCACATTCACATTGAATTTGGTTCAGGGAGAAAATGACATACATACTAAATGGGATATCTCAACCTGCAGCAGGATAGGGGAAGGGGGATGAGAGGAGGGATGATGGATGGGAGGGCATCCTTGGGGGGAGGGGAGGTTGGAAGTACCCACTATAGAAGAGGGACAGGATCATGTAGGGAATGGACCAGGTGGGGGGTGGGATGAGTGGGAGGGAATTATAAGCAGCCTTGTACAATATATCTACTATGATAATATTTTGCATAGCTAGACATGTACAACATATACTGAATTACTTATCTCCCAAGAGGGAATGGGTGACAAGGGAGGAAGGAAATGGATCTGAAATTCGAGGTCGTAACATTAAATGTTCCAAATATATATAAATACTATTATTAATACTCTTTTGCTTGTAATAGGGAGATAAGATGTGCAGGCATTGGGACACAAAGATTCACCTTCCTCTAATGGAAAAGTCGATGGGGGTATGAGAGAAGGTATGGGAGAGAACAGATTGGAGGAAGCGATATTTTGTGGGACTACTATTCTGGGAGGTTGGGCAGGGGAATAATGGGGGGAAAATGATTGTAACTCAAAACCTGGCAGAAATGAATGATGTAAAACAGAAGTTAATAAAGCATTTGTTTAAAAAAAATAAAATTAAATTAAAAAACAACATACACACACACACATAGAGTAAGGAGGTGCTCTGAACAGTTGAAAAGAGAGTCCAGATGTGAAGTTGTTGAGTTAAGGAAAGGAACAAGCCCCGAATACAGATTGAGCCCAGAGAGAGCAGCATAAAGATGTCATGAAAAAAAGACAGTGGGGTCGAGCATGGGCAGAGATTTGAGTTGTCTGGGCCATTCCTGTTTCCTACTTCTATGATTCTCTGTTACATAATGTATTCTCTCCATATGCCCCCTCTTACACATTGATGTTGTGTGTATTGTGGGAGAAGTGAGTCTTTCTTTCATTTCTTCTTAAACTTAATTCACTCTGAAGTTTATGGATTGGACCTCTGTAGGTCTCTTGCCTAAGCTCTACTTAATAGCTGTATTTTGGGCCCTCCTGGCTTAGAATGAATGTCAGTGGTAACTATTTCTCTTTGGAACAGCAACCCTGAGGGTCTTCCCCTCCCAGTTTGATTTTTTTCTTTTTTTTCTAATTAAAGGGCCCATCCCTATTCACTGAATGGGCATTACCTCACTCTGAGTACCTGCAAAGGCCTTAGCCTAAAAGGGCCAGGTTCTCCCATTGTATCCTGGGCCATCTCCAGTCATCCTGATGAATATTTGGCCACTGGACCCAGATGGTTCTGAAGGAGAAAATGAGGCTGGTGACCTTGCATAGCCCTCCCACATTCAGATCAAAGTCAACTGCAAGTCATGTCATCATTTCCCTGATGCCATAGTCCTCTTCAAGAATGAAGGACAAACACAACACACAACAATTGGAGAGAATGCCTCAGGTTTATAGGGGAAATCTTGTTAACTATAATTCATGCTATGCCTTTTCAGCAAATGCCTTTGTTTCACTGGCTGACTCCTGAAGGTAAACGCACTGGTGGGCTCTCACATAGAGTGACTGTTGACTGCAGGGAAAGAATGAGGAGGCTATTTTCAGACCTGGCTGTCAATGTTTTGATTTGTTTTTCTGAGCTATCTTTGTCACAATAAAAGATCCCTTTAGGGAGTTTGGAGTGGTGTCATTTTGAGGTGATAGTAATGCAAAAAAAAAAAAAGGCACCAGTAAAACATTTTTTAAGAGAAAGGTACAGGTCACTGGGTAGACACCTAAATTGTAGCTGGGAAAAATAAATGTCTTTAGAACTATATAATTTTAGAGCTGAAAGAGACCTTAGCTATGATCTAATCTAGGTCCTTTATTTTTTATGAAACTGAAGCCCAGAGGGCAAAATGACTTGTCTGAGAACATTCAGTTAATATCAGAATTTTAGGCTATTTCTTCTGACTCAACTATTTTTCCTAGAGTAGGTAGCTAGGTGATACAGTTAATCGAATACTGGACCTCCTAAAATCAAATCTGGCCTCACACACTTTCTAAATATGTGATCCTGGGCAAGTCACTTAACCTCAGTTTGCCTCAGTTTCCTTAAATGTAAAATATAGGTCATAATAGCACCTACTTCCCAGGGCTATTGTGAGGATCAAATGAGATTACATTTGTAAAGTATTTATCATAGCACCTGGCACATAGCAATAAATTTACTTAATAAATGCTTGTTTCTGTTCTTTTTTTCAGCATATTATTTAATAGAATCATAGAGTTAGAGCTAGAAGGGTCCAACCCTTTCTTTTTACAAATAAGAAAAGTGAGGCTTATGGAGGTTCAGTGATTTGCCTAAGAATCTGGTACATAATAGGAGATTAATAAATATTGTCTACCCCTACTTCCCATAAGTATCAGAGACTATCCAGTAACCCACCCAAATACTTTTTTTTTGGCTCTTGTATCAATAAACCACAAGACTTGATAGTGGCAAGGATAGTAAACAGGTCATACAAGGGAGCATGAATTGAATAAAATGTAACCCTTCTGTCAGAGTCCCATAGACTTCTTGGAAATCCCTTACTTATCTGATTCATTTGTCCCCATCAACCTGGGACCTTTAATATCTGTCATTTCCCCCAATGATAGCATCAACTCCTTAGCACTCAGGTTCACGAGGAATAAAACACAAAGTGGGTTTTACTTACATAGAAAGGACTTGTACTTGAGCTCCAAAAGAGCCAAGAGAATCTCTTTTCTCTCTTCTGGTAATCTCTCCTTCTCCCCATCACATTAACCTGTATAGTTCACAAAAGTTACACTGCTACACATGGCTCCTATAAATGGTAAAGTCAGGATTTGCCAAGCCTTCCTTATTGCCACTGTTCTTGGCAAGCATCCAGTGTTGCGTGGATTCTTTCTTCTTTTTTTTGCCAAGGTGGGCACCATGGTCCCTTTCTGGAAGAGTCAACTGCCTTCTGCTCATGATAGCTAGTGTTAATAATAACTCTCCATCCTAACTCTAAAGCAAACCAATGGAAAGATTAGGTGGGAGCCTATGGTGGTTATTAGAGCTCTTTGAGCCTTGCATGTGTGCATGCATGTGTGTTTATGCATGTATGTATGACTGCCTGTGTGTATATGTGTGTGTGTGCATGTGAGCATAGAATGCCTCCCAGCTATTTGAGACTTTCTGTCCTTTACACTTCAGTTCCATCGTTCAACCATATGCACAAAGGGTTTTCTCAGGTGTTGTCTGGAACACTTCCTGCTTGCCTTGCTCAGCCAAGTTTCTTTTCCCCACTCTTAACTAGCATGAGATGAATCCATCCTGTTTATCTCTTTACTATACCAGTGGCACTTATACCAGGAATTCTTAATCTTTTTAGTGTCATAGACCCCTTTGACAATCTGGGTAAGCCTATGGATCCCTTCTTGGAAAAAAAAATATTTTTAGGGGCAGCTAGGTGGCACAGTGATTAGAGCACCAGCCCTGGAGTCAGGAGGACCTGAGTTCAAATCCGGCCTCAGATGCTTGACACGCTTACTAGCTGTGTGACTTTGGGCAAATCACTTAACCCCAATTGCTCTTGAAAAAAAAGAAAAATATATTTTTAAATGTAGAAAATAAAATACAGATGATTAGAAAGGAAAATAATTATAACAAAATTCAGTTATCAAAATATAAAAAAGATCCCAGTCCTAGGCAGTGTGCCTTCTCCCCCTTCTTGGTTAGCAACCTTCTAGGGTCTCTGGAAAAATACTGGGGCTCTCACCCTCCTAATGTCATTGGTGCTCTTCCAGAATGAATGATAAACAATAACAACAGCCTAACAATGAATTGGGGTTCTCTATTTGCCTTTCTACTTCAAATCCACTAGGGTAGATGATACAAACTGCTTAAAGCTGCTTCTCTAAGAGAAGAGATAGAAAGAGAAGAATTGGAAGCTGCTGCTGCCATCAGTTATTGTGACTCAGAAGAGAAAGTGTGACCCTGTCCAAATATCAAAGATTCATTTGATTGTAATTTTAGGAACCAGAAAGTCTCTTCTGGTTCCAAATTTGATGATTCTGTGCCCTTTGAATACCCATATCTATCTTCCAAGGAAAGTCCTATGTGTTCCCTTCATGGGATTAGCTCACTTGCTTCTTGAGTCCCAGAGCCTACAGACCCCTATATTTTGGGGTAAAGTCCACAGGTGTGGAAAAAGCCCTCTACTGAATTTAAATATAAGTAACAGTCTTTGGGGGTTGAGGTCTGGGTTACAGTTGTAGATTTCACTTAAAAGCAGGCTTTTCAAAGCACAGTTAAACAGGGCATATGGGCCAGATGGGAGCTCTCAGGAGATGGGAAGGGAGAAAGTCTGACAGGGGAGGAGAGGACAGAGTAGTGCCCACTTCTGATGCCCCCCTCCCACTCCAGGCAAGCTGACTCTTTTTTATGCTGGACCAGGGGCAGCTGGTGAGGCTGGCAGCAGGATGGGCAGATGGCTTTGGCCAAGTGCCTATGGGCAGAAAGCCCACTGTGTGTGTGTGTGTGTGTATTTGTGTGTGTGTGTGTGTGTTAGGGGAACACGAAGAAGGTGACAGAGGGGCCTCTCCCTTAAACGTTGGCACCTACAAATATTTTGATAAGCTGTCACCTGGAAGACCCCCTCACCCAAGAGCCAATTTCCTCAGATACAACCATGCATTTACTTACTTTTCTAGAGGTGATCCAGGAGGGAACATCAGTGGTCTGAGCCCCTAGAATTCCTGTTCCACGGATTGTTTGGGCCCAAGTTTATTATGATCTCCAGGGGTGGGGAGCCTGTAGCCTTCTAGGTCCTCAAGTGCAGCCCTTTGACTGAATCTAAACTTCACAGAACAAATCCCCTTAATAAAAGGATTTGTTCTGTAAAACATGGACTCAGTCAAAAGGCAGCACTCAAGGACCTAGAAGGCCATGTGTGTCCTCAAGGCCGAAGTTTCCCCACTCCTGAAGCCTTCTTTCCTTTCAGTGATTGCTTCAGATGTGGGTCATTTAAGCAGAAATCTTCCTGAACCTGTCAACAATACACATGCAACTAGGTGGTGCAGTGATAGAGTGCTATGCCAGGAGTCAGGAAGACCTGAGTTCAAATCCAGCTTCAGACACTTACTAGCTGTATGACTCTGGGCAAGTCATTTAACCTCTTCCTGCCTCAATTTCCTCAACAGTTAAAATGGGGACAATAGTAGCACCCACCTCCCAGGGTTGTTGTGAGGATTAAATGATATTTGAAAAGTGCTTAGCATAGTGTCTGGAATGTAGTAGGTACCTGATAATGTAGTAGGACAGCTTGATAAATGCTTAGTTCTTTTCCTTCCCCTGTGAGTCATGGGTCATTTGCTCTGGATCATACTCAGGTCCTTGGAGATGCTACATTTCCATGGCCCATGCACATTCTCTATAGGCTCAATTTCTAAACTCAAATACTGAATTTAATTCATCTGTGCTACTGGCGTGGCTGAGGCAGTGGAAAGAACATTGAAGTGGGAGCCAAGAGACCTGGACCGGAGCCCAGGCTCTGCTGTGTGAACTTGGACAAATCCCTTAACTTCTCTGGGCCTCAATTATCTCACTGACCAAAAGAGAAATAATGAAACTTGCCCCATTTATCTCAAAAATGTATATGAGATAATGCAGGAGATTCATCTATAATCTGGCAACAAGAAAGTAAAGTGACTTGCCAATGTCACACAGCTAGGTCCTGATTAGTGTGAATAATCAATCCCCTGAGGTAGTCACATACTTTTGAATTCACACAAGTTACAGTTATATAAAAAATGGTCATTGGTTCCACCCTGTTGGAAATATGCAGTATGAATTCAAATAATGCTAGATAGTAGGATTGTGTCTATAGAAGTTGAAGGGACTTTAGAGGTCATCACAGGGATGGGGAAACTGTGGCCTCATGGCCATATATGGACCTCTGGGTCCTCAAGTGCAAAAGGCTGAACTCAAGGACCTAGAGGGCTACATGTGGCCTCAAGGCTGAAGTTTCCCCTTCCCTGAGACCAACGTCTTCATTTTAGAAATGGGGAGATGAAGGCTCAGGGGAAGTGATTTTTGTCAGAAGGAAGACTTCAATATTCCAAAATCCATAAATAAACCTATCTCTTGATAATAGTTGCTTACATTTACACAAAGCTACAAAACACTTTCCTTTCAACTTTCTATTGTGGTTGGCCAGTCAAAATTATCTGCATTTTACTGGTGAGGAAACTGGGGCTTCAATATGTGGAGTGACTTTCCCAAGGTCACACAGCTGGTATGCATCATTTTTATCATGCTGGTATCCTCTCTCTCCTCCTCTCCACTTACTTCCTGTAAGTACCCCACAAAATCTTTTACTGGAAAATTTTCCCAACCCCTCTTAATTCCATTGCCTTTCATCTGTTATTTCCTGTTTGTCCTGTATATAGTTTTTTTTTTATATATTTGTTCACACGTCTCCACTGTTAGATTGTAAGTTCCTTGAAGGCAGGGACTATCTTTTGCCTCTTTTTGTATCCCCAGTGCTTAGCACAATGATTGACACATAGTAGGTACTTTATAAGTATTTTTTGACTGATTGATATCAGAGACTCAAACTGAGGTCTTTTGATTCTAGATTCAGCATTCTTTCCTCTATACCACATAGCTTTTCATGATTTGCTCCTATCAGAAACTTCTAGAGAAAGAAATTATTCTCTCTCTCATGAAGGAGCATGAACAGTATGGTGACTTTGTCCTCACCAATCTCAGCTGTTCAGGTGTCTGATTTCACTTGAGGAGATTTTTAGTCAGATCCTGACAAGGAAATAAGCAGACCTTCTCTTCCTCTCCCCTCCCCCGGCTTTCCCTCTCATTGGTTTGGTTCCTTTCCAAATCACCTTGGGAAAATAGCCCAGTTGTGGCTGGTGTCGGGAGTGGGAGTCAGGCACAGCTGCCTTGGTGATTTTGTTCTTCTCTTGAACAGGAAGACAAAAAAAAAAAGAACCAACCCAGTCCCTTTCTCAGGGACTCTGAGCTATCTCAGATAGCCCCCTTCTCACAAGCTGCCACACCAATAGTGGACTATTAGGGAACAATCAAAACTTATTTGGAGGGACTAGACCAAGAGGGACCAACTAGTGCTAGGACCATTGAGCCTGGATGGAGCTTGCATCCCAGCTATCTTAGGGGCTGGAATGGGACAGGAAGGATTTATGAGATATTGTAGATTTTACCAGTGGAAACAACCTCGTTTTTGTTCAGTCTTGTCTGACTCTTCATGACTCCATTTGGGGTTTTCTTGGCAAAGATACTGGAATTGTTTGTCTTTTCCTCTCTAGCTCGTTTTACATATGATGAAACAGAGGCAAACAAGGTTAAGTGGCTTGTCCAGGGTCATCACACAGCTGGTAAGTGTCTGAGGCCAATTATGGAAGATGAGTTTTCTGGATTCTAGGCTCAGCACTCTATAAACTTTGCCATCTAGCAGCTCTCCAAAGGGCCTTATCAATCCTCTCTGTTTACAGATAAGAAAACTGTAGGTACAAAGAAAGATAAATGACTAATCCTAGGTTAACTAGACAGTGCAGCTAATAGAGGGCCTTGAGTTAGGAATTTTCATCTTCCTGAGTTCAAATCTGGCCTTACTTACTATTTGGGTGACCCTAAGCAAGTCACTTAACTCTGTTTGCCTTAGTTTCCTCAACTGTAAAATGAGCCAGAGAAGGAAATGTCAAACCACTCCAGGATCCTTGCCAAGAAAACCCCAGATGGGGTGATGAGGAATTGGACATGACTGAAAAAAGAACTGAACAACAAAAACAACAACTGAAGGTCAGAAGGTGCTAAGTAGACAGCATTCAAACCCTGGTTTCTGTAGTCCAAATCAAATACACTTTCCACTTCTGATGGCCTGGGGCCATCAGAAAGGATATAGGCTATGAATGTGGGCAGCAGCACAAGAGGAGACGGTAACCTTTTATCTTTCTGGATCTGTGTGCCTAGGCTCCACTTCAGTTCTTCTTTTGCTGTTTTTCTCTTTATACAAAATGTATCCTTTCCCCGGGAGCAGCTTTCTTTTTGTGGGGTAATAATAAAGTACATTTGTGTATTGCGTTATAAAGTGTCTTATAAACATTCTCTCATTTCATAGTCACAATTCTGTATTGGGCATATAATGACAAAAGTGAAACAGCCCTTGCCCTGGAAGAGCTTATACTCTACTGAGGCAGATAATATGTATCTATGTATCAGTATATACAAGTTATATACAAAATAGATACATGGTGATTTGGAAAGAGGAGGGTAATAGCACTTAAGAAAGACTTCATGGAGATTGTGTCTCAAAAGGTAAGTCTTGAAGGAGACAAGGTATTCTACGCAGCAGAGGGGAGGAGAGAGTGAATCCCAGGCATCTTCAGTAGCCACTGAAAAGGCACATGATGTAGGAGGAAAATTAAAAAGGCCAGTTGAACCATACAGGGGAGGAATATGTAACAAACTGGAAATGTAGGCTGGGTCAGGTTGTGAAAAGAACAGAAATGATGTTTGCTACTGGAGAGAATCAGAAGCCCCTGGAGTTTATTGAGTAAGGGAATGGCAAAGATTTACCTGGTAGTAGAATGAATATAAAAGTGCTATGGACTTAAACATACTGTTTGAATTTGTGGTTGCTGATTGGAGAATGAGATAGGATCAAAATAAAGTGGGAATCTTGAGCTTCCTCCCTAGCTTATTTTTTGCCACCTGTCTCTTTCCCCTGGCCTTAGTCCTATCAATACAGTTCAATCCAGTTCAACCAACATTTATTAAACCCGTGGAAGGAAATATGAGACTCCTTGAAATATATAACAGCAGAAATAGCTTTGTTTGACACTGATTATTACTACCCAATGAGGAGAATTCAAAAATGCTATCTTCCTCCAGATAGAGAATAGATAGGCTTCGAGTACAGATTAAAGCATATATTTTTTTCTTTTTCTTTCTTTCCTTTGCTTCCCCCCACCTTCAGAACATAGCTAATGCAGAAATATATTTTTCCATGATTTCATATGTGTAATGAGTATTAAATTTCTTGCCTTAAGTCTCAGTGGGCGGGGGAGGAGGTGGAGGGAGGGAGAGAATTTGGAACTGGAAATAAAATAAAGTTTTTTAAAAATAAACTAACTGTAAAAATTGATGGGGTGCTAGAGATGGAGAATCATAATACTAAAATGAGATTACTATATTGCTTGTTTTACTCAATTGTCTTACTTTGTTATACAAGATCTCTCATTGAATGGGACTAATCTGTAAGTAATTGAAATGTAAAAACATAATAGGCCAATAAAATTTGTTTAAAATCACCTCTCTAACAACAATTAAAAAAAAAAAAAGAATTGCTAAGAACCTCTGGGGAATAGGTCCCTAACAGTCACTTGGCTACCATGTATTCACCAACCCATGGCACTTCTATTTCTTTTGTAACTTTTTTTTTCTGATCTTAGATAAATGAGTATTCCAACAGTTAGTGCCTGAGT
This sequence comes from Gymnobelideus leadbeateri, assembly GCA_011680675.1. Classification (NCBI taxonomy): domain Eukaryota; kingdom Metazoa; phylum Chordata; class Mammalia; order Diprotodontia; family Petauridae; genus Gymnobelideus; species Gymnobelideus leadbeateri. Next base: position 25,658 of record WOXC01006953.1, read on the forward strand.
TATCATTGAGATCAGGAGATCTTTCAAAGTCATATGAAGTCCAACTGGCAACTAGAACCATTAGCAGTAGCAGTCAAGTCCAGCTGATACAACAGCCAACTGAGGGATTTACTCATTTTGCAAAGTAGTGGATTGATCCATCAACTGAGACACCATGAATTGATTGTAGATTCTTCCAAATGATTCTTCCAAAACTAATACCATACACAGAATCAAACTTTGTGAGTTCGGGAATCATCAAAGGGAGAAAAATCACTCCCAGGGTTCGAAGTCATGAAGGAGTTCTTCACTCAACGTATTTTCTACACATATGTCTTATTACTTTTGTGCTTCAAGTTTGAGATCGCTCTCCCCAAGAATTGTGTGTGTGTTTGTGTTTGTGTTTGTGTTTGTGTGTGTGTGTGTGTGTGTGTGTGTGTGTGTGTGTGTGTGTGTGTAAGGGAAGAGTGTGCCTCCTGATTTGGGAAGATCACTTTGTAATCACTTGCCATACTTTCTCAGGAAATACTATTTTGGGGGGCAGCTAGGTGGCACAGTGAATAGAGAACCAGCCCTGGAGTTAGGAGGACCTGAGTTCAAATCTGTCCTCAGACATTTGACTTGTTTACTAGCTGTGTGACCTTGGGCAAGTAATTTAACCCCAACTGTCTTGTCTTCCCCCCTCCAAAAAAAAAAAGAAAGAAAAAACCATATCAAGTAAGAAATAAAACAGAAAGATGTATGCTTTCAAAACATGTTTACCACCATCATGGAGGATATTCAACCCAGTGGCCATATTGAAGAAAGATTCCCTCCTGATAATAGGTTCCTCCAGATGCTTCTTTTTGAAGATAACATTATGAGGATTACAACAAGCCCTACAACATTGCAGAGCCTCCCAAATGAGATCCATAATCACTCTGAAGAGGTCTAACTGCATCTTGGAAAAATTATGCAGATGAAGAATGCCTATTGTCCAGACAATTACATGACATTGTATAGGTAACCCATAGAACTAGCCCAAACATCTTGAATAGACATTGCAAATAATGAACTAGGTATAGAACTGAACAGGAGGAGGAAAGTGGACTGGATTGCTTTGGGGAAACTATTATCTTATTTTTGGATTCCAAACTTCTCCCTGGAACAAAGACTCACCTTTTAAACATTAGTGATCTTCTAGGGATGTTATAGGGTTGTACTATAGTCACTAATGACTTAAGGTTGCAGGTCACACAAAGGGCAATGAAGAGGTATATGGGTGGGTATGCATCAGCTTTAGGGTATTACCAATGAGGAAATGAGCAAGAGAAGCAATGAAAAGGATTTTGTGACCAAAAAAGGGGGTAGACCCAAAATGTAGTAAGACTGAAGACTAAGCAAATGATGGCCAGCATATTGCATTGGAATTCATGCAACATTGAAAAATGTAAAAGAAGGGTCATAGCGTGTTAGATGGAACTAACATTTATGTGAGTGAAACATTTATGTGAGAACATGGACCAAAGGCACACAGTACAAAAAGGTGTGGATGGTTGAAATTTGCACTAAAGTGAGTACCTGTATTAAGCAAATCATAGTTCCATGGAAGTGATGAAGTTCCAAATCACATGCAAGACATCACAGATAAAAAGATGTCAGGCCAATTAGTATTTATCAAGGACTTATTATAGGTTAACAATTGTTCTGAGCTTAATATTAAAGAGATAATCTTTGTCCTCAAAGATCATACATTCTAATGGGGGAAGATAATGTAAATAATTAAGTAGATATATACAGAACAGATAGAAAGCATCCTTAGAGGGAACAGCATTAACAGCTAGGAAAACTAGGAAAGGCCTCCTGTATTGGGTGGGATTTGAGCTGTCTGGAACGAAGTCAAGGAAACTCAAAGACAGAGGTGAAGGCCCAGAACCTTCTTGGTGTGGAAGACTACTAATGCAAAGGTCCAAAAATTCAAAGGAGATAGAGAAGTAGTTTAGTGGATAATATAGATCTATATAGCAATGATAAATGAACTCATAAAAGTTTATGAGATCAGCAAGCAAAATAATATTTAGGGAGAAAAGAAGAGGTCCCAGACAGAACAGATGCCTACAGTTAGTGAGAATGACCTAGATAAAGCATCAGCAAAGAAGAATGAGAAGGAGCAATTGGACATGTAGGAGGCCAACCAGGAGAAAGCAGTGTCATAAGTACCAAGTGAGGAAAGAGTAACCAGAAGGAGGTGATCAACTTTGTCAAATGCTGCAGAGAAGCCAAGGAGGATCAAGATTTTTAAAAAGATCTTTAGATCTGGTAATTAGGTAATCACTGGTAACTTTGGAGAGGGCAGTTTTAGCTGAATGATGAAGTTGGGAGGCAGAGTGCAGAGGGGTTAGAAGTGAATGAGAAGAGGGGCAGCTAGATGGTGCAGTGAATAGAGCACTGGCCCTGGGGTCAGGAGGACTTGAATTCAAATCCAGCCTTAGACACTTAAAACTTAGTAGCTGTGTGACCTTACAAGTCACTTAACTCTAATTGCCCTGCCTTCCCCCCTCCAAAAAAAAGCAAAAAAAAAGTAAGAAGTGAATGAGAAGAGAGGAAGAAGAAGCATCTAATGTTTTTCAAGAGATTTAGCTAAGAAGGGGAAGAGAGATCTTGGACAGTAACTAACAGGGTGATATGATCAAGTATGTGTTTCAGGGATGGGGAAGACACCAACAGCAGAGAAGAAGCTAGTAGATAGGGAAAGATACAACATAAGAGAGAGTGAGGAAAATAATTGGGGCAATCTGTTGGAGAGGTTGGGAAGGAATGGGAAAAAGGGCCCCTGAAGAGGGGTTGGCTTTGATAAACAGCCCATCTCTTTATCTGAAACTGGAAGGAAAAAGGAGATAGTGGGGGAAAGAAAAGGAAAAGAGGAGGAAGAGGGGAGAAGGGGAGCTCTCCACACAGTCTCAATTTTTTCAGTGAAATATATATCAAGTGAGACCTTGACTGAGAGGGTGAAAGTAATCTTGAGGAGAGGTGAGAAGGTTTGGAGTAGCCACTGTGGGTGGTAGAGTAGCAAATTGATTAGAGAGGAGTAGAATATTTGCCTTGCTGCAGTGAAGGCCCAATTATGATTATACAACAAATTTGTGGAGGACCCAAACAGAGTTGTTTTGGGATTTTTCTCTAGCTCCACTCAGCAGTACACGATGAATAGGAGCAAAGGAAGCAGATGGTGGGAAGTAAGCCAAGACTGGGACTTGGTAAAGCATGATAATAATAGCTAGTGTGATCAGTGAGAGGGCAAGGGACCAAGGGATGTGATCGTGGAGGAAAGTATAGAGTTGAGTTGGTTCATCAAGGATGGATATAGGGAAGGGAGGAGAGGGTAGCTAATGTAGGTGGGATGGCCTAGGCAAGAATTGAGGGGTGGAGGGATGGAAATCTGAAAGTAATGGTGAGGGTGAAGAACAAGATTAGAGCTATAAAGCAGAAAGAACATCAGCATCATCAAAGACTGAAAGATGATAAAAAAATCATAATTTGTGAATAAGAACTTGTTGACTTGTGGGTCCTGGAAAAATCCAAGATATGATATTAGTTGAGGTGGAATTCAGGAGCAAGACATGGAGACAGAGTAGAGTGGAGAACAGAAAAGCTAGAGTATTTGAGTAAGCATGTATAAACAGACATAGATGTGTATATAATACATATTTGTATATGCATATATATGTATGTATAGACATGTGTGTGCCTGTGTGTATGTATCTCCTCTAGTATGAGGGCACAAATTGGTGAGGAAAGACTGAAATTCAGGCACTGAACTCATGGAAGGAAGAAGATCAATAGACAACAAACACCAGGATCTGGAGTGGGTGCTAAATTTTATTAGAATGAACCTCAAAAGAGGAGAGGTGAGAGAAATAAGACAGTTCCTGAAGGAGCTTTACAATATAGCAGGAAAGATATGCAAAGATAAGGGAACATCCCAATAATACAAACCAGAAAGCAGAAAGTACAAAGAAGAGGTCCAAACAAGACACTGTGAGAGATTCCTGGAGGAAGAACTTATTTGACCTGTGGGAATTGAAGGATTCATGGAAAGGGTAGCACTCTGAAGAGCCCTCAAGGATCCTGCCTCTTAGATTCCTTAGCTTCTTCCAAAACACAACTCAGGCACTACCTCCTATGTGAAACCTTTCTTGATCCCCAGGAGACCCCTCCCCACCCCTCAAATGGGTCAAGATCTTTTCTCTCTTCAAATGATCTCACATATATTTATCTGTGTATATTTTGTAAATTCTCTGTGGTAGAACCCCCCTTGAAGGGGTTCTTTGCATCTTTAGTACCTAACATGGTGCCTTGCACACAGTAGGCAATTAATGAGAGCTTATTGATTTGAGTTACTGGCAGGAATGGATTTCAGAAGGTGAAGATTGGGATGAAGGGTGGTGAGTCCATTCCAGTTGTGTATAAACAAAAGTACAGGGAGTAATGAAGGCAAAATGAGAAGGGTTCATGCATAGTCAAGTTTGCCTGGAATCAGTAGAATGTGATAGGCAGTAGTGTGAGATAAGCCTAGAAAGAAAGCTAGGTAGGCATCAGATTGTAGAGACCTTCAAGTGCTAATATAAAGGGTTTATGCCTTATTCAGTAGGTAATAGTGATCCATTAAAGGATTTTGAGCTGGGAGGTGGTATGATCAAATTGGACCCCAGGTTTCATTGGATCCAGTAGAACTTTATACTCAATCAGATGCCCTAGTGAGGGAGTGGACTGCTATAAGGATGTCTTTTATAAGCTTGTGTAACTTAACACTGTGAGTAGCAGAGGCAAGTGCTACCCTTCTGTGGTGCTGGGTTCAATGGAATTCTCTACACCTTTCATGTCAACAGTCAATGGAAAACTGGAAAGGGAATATGCCTAGGGAGAGAGAAAGGGAAAACTTAATGTGTGTAGCTGTGAGAGCTCTGTCATCTAGCAGCTAGGGTTAAGATAGGGTAACTACTTTCCCTTGTTCCAGGATGGGTCATAATGAATACCTTGCCAAGCCTGCACATAGCAATGATTGAGCCTGTTTGAGATGGGCTTATGTCAAACACCTCTGTGGAGATAATTGAAATGGGTACACTTGTAAAATGTAGGGATCAAACTAGATGGACTCTCTAGTCCCTTCCAGATCTAAATCTATGATGCCAGAATGTCTGCCAAAAGCACGTGAAGACTTCCCCTGGGAGAATGGGCAGACAAGAACCATTTGTTCCAATGGCCATGAAAGCAGCTAAAGCAGGCACTGGTCAGACATTGAAGATGCCAAGGTCACCCACAGCATTCCATGTCATTGCCATTTGTCCTGACTTGTCTTGCCACTAGACTTTGATGATTTTGGAAGAGAGAGTGAGGCTGGCAACTTTGTGGAGCTCTGCCTCTCAAATCTAATTCATGAACAGGTTAAGACATCCTCTGTGATGTCATTGGTCCTCTTCAAAATAAAAGATGGACAGCAAATCTGTGATGCTAGGATCCTATGCACCATAGAAAAGAAATATTAGAAGACTCTGCTGATTGTGTCCACTGTCCAGTGTCCAGAGTTTTAAATGAAGTCATAGGCCATGAGATTTAGAGGTGGAAGGGATATTCTCAGGGACTGGCTTTTGCCTTTCTTCCTATCTCCAGCACTTATCCCTGTGCCTGGCACATTATAGAGACACAATAAATGTTTATTACTTGGCTGACTATAACTCTCTTTTTTTATAGGTGAGGAAAAAGAGGCCCAAAGAGGCCTCTGTGATTTGTCCAAGGTCACATGGGAAATAAGTGGCAGAGCCAGGTATGAACCCAGATCTCTAACTGTGAGTAGAAATACGAAACTAAAGAAAAATGTGCCATTAGACTCATAGAATCCCACAGTTGGAAATGACTGACTGTAGAGACCCATCTAGTCAAACCCCCTTTGCATGAATGCTTTTTTTACAATACAAAGGAGTAGCATGATGCATAGGTGTCTTTTACATCACAGACAAGCAGTATGATACAGTGGAGAGTGTGCTGGATATGAAGCCCTGGGTTCTAATCTTGCCTCTGATGATGACTGACTTTTCGAATCTCTTCGAATTTTGGTTTCATTTGCAAAATGGTAGATAAGAAAATCTATAATCAAGGCTATATTGTTAAATTTTAACAACAAGCTCTCCAAAAAAGCATAGTAATTTTTTTGTTGTTTTTTGGAGGGGCAATTGGGGTTAAGTGACTTGCCCAAACTCACACGGCTAGTTAAGTGTTGTGTCTGAGCCCAGATTTGAACTCGGGTCCTCCTGATTCCAGGGCTGGTGCTCTATTCACTGCTCCACCTAGCCACCCCCAAAGCATAGTAGTTTTAAAGTTTAATCTGCATTATTGATCTTTTCTCCATCACTTTCTTAAGTCTAGACAATCAGGAAAACAATAAGGTAAGCCTTGATTTGTAGTTGTTTGCTATTTCTGAGGTGTAAATCTCACATTATACTGTCTATAATTTACTCAAAGAATTGTGAGATTTAAATGAGATAAATGCATATAAAATGCTTTGCAAATCTCAAAACCCCATATAAATGTCATATTATTATAGGACAGACCACTTGGTCTCAACTTGGATATCTCTAGTGATGGGCAACACATTACCTTAAAAAGAAATCTACTGTATTTTCCAATGACTTTAATGATTAGAATGTTCTTTATTATATTGAGCTAAAATATTCCTGAAATTTTCTACCCATCATCCTCACTTAATTATCTGGAACAGTTTAGCATAGAGGAAAGAGCACTGGACTTGGAATCAGAAGACCTGAATTATAGTCCTGGAGGCAACCAGGTGGTGCAGTGGTTAGAGCCTGGACTTAGAGTGGAGAAGACCTGAGCTCAAATCCCATCTCAGACAACTTGTAAGATATAGCTAGTAATAGCAGTTTGACCCTTGGCAAGTCACTTAGCCTCTGTCTACCTCAGTTTCCTCAACTGTAAAGTAGAGATAATAATCACATGTACCTCCCAGGATTGTTAAGAAGATAAAATAAGAAAACTGAAAAGCTTTTAGAATAGAATCCAGCACATCTTAGTGGGTGCTTGATAAATGCTTGTTTTCTTCCTTCAAGCACCCACTAGCTATGTGACCAGGGACATGTCACTCAAACTCTTGAACCTTAGCTTCTTCACCTGTAAAACAGGGATAATAATACTTGTACTACCTGCCTCACCAGATTGTGGTGAGAAAAAGACTTTGTAAACTGTAGAGAACTATACAAAGGATTCTGCATGACAGCTCTTCAGATATTTGAAGGCAGCTATAATTTCCCCTCTAAATCTTCTCTTCTCCAGACTCTCATCTCCATTTTCTTTAATTATCCTCAAATGATACCTCTAAGTCTCCTAACCACCCAGTTCATCCTCCTGTGAGGGTGCTTCAGTCTGTCAATGTCCCTGCCTTTGGGGGAGCTTATGATCTGTAAAGGAGATAGTGTGCACCCGGGAAAGATGTAAAGATTGAAAAGAAGTAAAGGCTGTGGGTACAAATGAACCTCAAGTAAACTATGGATGAGTTAGAATAAGAAGGATGGAGGAGAATTCATTCTTGGTGGCTTTTTGAGGATGCCCAGTATTCAGTCAACTTTGGAAGAAGGTAAGGGCCTAACTTCATCGAAGGTGCTTTGACTATCTCAATTTATCCTCTTGTAGAATGAATATAAATCATTCCCAAGGGTAGAGGCAGGTTTAATAGCTGCTTAGCAAATCACTGGACTCCATGTAGTTACAGGGAGGGAATTTATTGACAGTGCCAAAAACAATTACCCAAAGGAACACTTGGAAGAGAGAACAGTTGTTGGGGTTATAGGATGCCTAAGGGAATGATATTTATAAGTGAAATGGGGCTGCTTCTGAGAAAGGAAAATTAATGCTAAGACCCCATAGACTATTTTCCAGGAAGAAAACATTTTTGATTTAGGCAGAAACTTCAGGTAGCATTTTAATTTAAGTGGGAGAAGAATAAGGCTGGGATTTTCTCTGGTAGGTAGTACTAGGTATCTGGGTCTGAGAGCAGCCAGATGGATGTAAGCTGTGGAGAGGAGGGTGGAAAAACCGATAAGCCGAAAATGGGAGCTTTATAAAGCAGATCTTGTTAGCTGGGTCTCTGGAAGACAGCAGTGAAAGAGGATGTCATTTTACCTTTTCTTAGCTTTAGAACGGTGCCTCACAAACCAGTTCCACTTGAGACTCTTCATTTGTCAATGCTCTTTCCAGAAGGAAACCAGGTGGGCTACTGAAGCAGTTCCAGGACCAGAGCTAGGGCTGAAACCTTTAAATGGATGGCTTGGCCAAAGCCACTACAGTAAGAGGAAGGTGCATTGACCAAGTCTGGGAATGGAGCCATGTGACAGCCCTCTTTTTCTTGGGATATTGGAATGAAATGGATCCTCTTGTCCATTTCTCATCAGCGTCCAGGGTCAGGGTCTCTGGATTGGGAGTTGGATGTGAGCTCTTGCCCTAGCCCTGCTGTTAGCTAACTGGCTTTGGGGGAGTTAACTTCTCTGGAACTCATTTGCTTTATCTGTGCAAAATGAGCTGGTTGGACTGGATGAGCCCTAAGGATTCTCTCGGCTCTGAGTGATCCCAGCAGTCAGTCAAATCAACAAGCATTTATTAAACACTTACCTTGTGCCAGGCACTATACTAAAACAACCTCTGAACCAACATTACCCTGCTTAAAACTGCCTCATTCATTAGCTGAAGTCCTGCTCTCTATCCTGAGGAGCCAGCAGATCACCATGTTGGCTGGTAGAAAATTTGCTTCCAATCTCCTTTTCTTCGTCTGTTTTATTGTAGGAGATAAAATACGAGACTCCAGCTTCCAGGTGGGCCGTTGTTTTCCTGCCACACATAAACAGCAGCTTCCCTTCTGCAAGTTTTCCTAGTGGAGCTGATTGATTTTTCAAGAACCTGTATCTATGCCGTCTCTCTCTGTGTCCCCGAGTTACACTGCAGTGCTAAATATTCCAGTAGAAGGAGTGAAGGCAATACTGGGAGGTTCCAAGTCCCAGGGTCTGAGTCCCATTCAGCGAAGGAGAGAGAGGGAGACAGAGACACCGAGGCAGAGATGCCGGCAGAGACACAGAAATAAGGACAGAAAGGGAGGGGGTGGTGCAAGGGACCGACAGAGATAAAGAGGGCAGAGATTGAAACCGAGATAGAAGGACAAGGGGGGAGTGAGAGATAAAAGGGACTAGAAACACGGACATCGGGGTAGAAGGAGAGGAAGGGGAAGAAGCGGGATATAGAGGAAGGGAGATGGAGGCACAGACCTAGAGACACTGAGTGGGAGATATAGAGACAAGAGACAGGCAGAGAGGGGAGTTCCGTTTCCTCCCTCCCGCCCTGCAGCCTAGCGAGGGTTGCCGCCCAGCCAGTGCAGAGCAGTCTCCGGCAGTGAGGGGTGGGCTGAGTGCCTGGCCGGGTGCCCCCTACTTCCTTCTCCGCCCTGCTCGCCCCCTCCCCCAGCCTGCTTCCCGCTCCTGGGCCCCCCCACCTCTGGCGTTCTGAGCCCGAAGCCCCGGCAACTCCCCCTTCCCCGGGTTCTGAGCGTGCTCTGTCGTCTCCTCCTCCTCCCCCTCCAGATGGGACCGCTTCTCCCTCCCATGCCAAGCTCAGCTGCGGGGATGTTGCGGTGAGCAGAAGCCGGCCGAGGCGACTGTGGACAGGACAGCACCGGTGGGGGCTCCCGCCGGGACCATCTGCCCGCATGAGTGTCTCTCCCAGCAGAGCCAGGTAACTTCTCAGCCCTGTGCCCCACCTCCTCTCCCTAACCCCCCAGGGGACACACCTGGGTACCCAGCAGGTCCCTGGGGGAGAGGGAGCGGGAGGGGAGAGGGTGGTGGAGGGGGATCAGACTGGTGGGTCTGGGGTCCATTGCATGGCTGCCTCTTCCAAGTTTTCTGCTTGCATCATTAAAGTTAACAGAGGGCATTGTAAAACTATTAACATGGACTGTTGCCTGGGCTGTGATAAAAGAGACCCGAGAGCTGGGTGCCCAGGGAAAGCCTGGGGTGGGAGCAAGCAGCTCCCGCTGATTTTTGTGGGCATTTAACCCGGCATCTTCTTGCTGTTGTAAAGGAGTGTTAAGGGCAACATGATGGTCAGGGACTTAAAATGCACTTCTTTATCCAGTTTTTTGGCAAAGGTTTGAACTTGAGGAAAAGGTCTTTTCTTTTCCTGGAGAGTGTCTTCTGTCCTTCTAGGCTTCCCCCGATGTGGTTATGAAGGCAGGGCTTCTAGTAAGGGCATAAGTACTTGGGTATTCTTGAGTAGGGAAAAACCTTGCTTTCTCATCTCTTGTTCTTGGCCGGGTGGTACAAAATCCCTTCTTCCCAGATGGCTTTAATTTGAGTCACCCTCATTGAGGGTTCTCAATGGGAGAAACGTAGGGAAGTGGATTAGAGGATCAGGTGGTGAGTACCACTCCAGTGGAAGGAGGAAACGTTAGGGAAATGGTTATTTGGGGTCACTGAACAGTTCAAACAGGGATTCTTAACTTTATATTGTGTGGTGGTCCCCTTTGGCAGCTCAGTGAAGCCTATAGTCCCCTTCTCAGAATAATGTTTTTAAATGCATAAAGTAAAATACATAGGATTACAAAGGAAACCAATTATATTGAAACACAATTACCAAAATACTTAAAAAAAATGTTCATCTATCCCAGGTTAAGAACTCCAGAGCTGAAGGAAAGAACACCTGTAACCATTTTATTGTTTCATGCCTGGAGAAGCTTCATGTTCCTGGCAGTCGCTACCTGGTAGGGTAGGAACTCTCCTGGAGAGGACTCAGAATCTCAGTGTAATGTCTGAACAACAACTTGATTGCATGTGCCTGGGTCCTGGTTCCCATGTGTCTGAGCCAGATAGAGGAGACTTCCCACTTGAGTGGGTTGTATGCTGAATCTCTAGTCTGTGCTTGGCAGTAAGGGAGGGATTGCATACAGTGTGTAACGTGTACAAACCTTGGCAGGGATCTGGATTTTCCCAAGGAAATAAAAGACTTTGCACACACACAAAAAAGTGTTTTCATGGCAGCAGCAGACGCAGACCTCCCACCACCTTGAGTGAAGACAAAGAAATTTGTTCAGGGGGCTGAGCCATAGCCTCTGCCAGCTCCCACCAGGGAGTATCACCTATGGGAGATGAATGCAACAGTGGGTGGTGTCTCCAAGGTTCAATGGATGATGAACCCAGTACTTGGGAGACTCCTTAGGAGGGCTATGTTTCATCAGGAGGATCTTTCTTTCTCGGAGTTTTAGGGGTCTGGCTGATCCCTAGACAAGATAAAAAAATGTGGCTCTGGATGTATTTCTCTCCGATTCCCACCTCCACCCCTCCCATCTTGCTACCTTACCAACTTCATTTAAGAACTTGTCCAAAGAAAGGCAATTCTACTGTGCACCTTTTTTGTGTGTTTTTCATTTAAAGAACATTTAGGAGGCTAGAGGGACAACAATAGAGATTCACAGACTCCCTCATGTCCCATTCCCTTCTGTACTCTTGGTGAAGTTTCCTGGGATTCTATGTAGATGACTTCCCTTCTCCCCCATTCCCTCCCTGTTCTTGCCTCCCTACCCTCCCGGTTTCTCTCAGGATACATCTCAAACACACTGGCTGTTTCTTCCACTGTTACTTTTATGACCTTAATGAACATCATCTTGGTGCCTTTGATTGTGCCCCAGTTAAGGTCATCCTGACCTTCTCTTGCCCCACTCCACACCCCTTCTCACTCCTTTGCCCAATTATATTGTGATTCACTCAGTGGACCTTGTCCTCGGTTTGCATCTTAGAGGGAGGGTTCTTCAGGAAGACTGTGTTCAAGGCACTGGAATTTCAAAGAGGAAAATCACATTGCTGGCTGATTCTGAACTCCTTTGCCCTTTCTTCATTCAGGGTGATTTTGATTTGGAAACTTACGCACTGAATTAGCAGTGGGTTCCCCAGCCAAAAAAGTTCAAAGTGATTGTACCTCTTATCTCATATTTCTATGAAATGAAATCTAGGCTCCCAATGTAGGTTTATGCTCAATCATATTCTATAATAACAGGCATTAAATATACTACATATTTAACTGGACACCACAAAGGTCACTGCTTTTATTTTCTAGCCTTTGCCCACTGACAGTAATAATAATCATTTACTGTCCTTGGAGTTTAGCTTGCTGTTCTCCTCCCACTTGAAAGTACCCCCATTAAGTATGTCCACTGGAATGTGTCCTGCATATCAACAGTCATCAGACCAAGTTCCCATGGTGTGTTTTCAATGTTCTGTTCCCACACCATGGTGTTTATTGGTGATGTGTAGCTTTTGACTGTTCGTGTTCTTTGGCTGCTACTTATCATGATTATCCTTTCTTCTGGAACTGTGGAATTTTTTTTTTTCATTGGGTTGGTGGCTGAAGACCTGTCTTCCTTCCACTGGGAAGCCCTTCTTTTCTGCTAATAACCTTCTTCCTCTTCTTTCCTTTCCTTCCCTTTCTGTCATCTGTGGCATGGCACATCGTGGAACACCTTTAATGTTCTGCTTGGCTCTTCAAGTCAGGAGATGTGAACTCTGCCCTTTGTTTTCTCTATAGGACTGACCCTTTATTTTTATTCTTAGTACATGTCACCAAAGGAACACTTTGGCATGTAAGTACTTTATCTGAGTGTTAAAGATGCTCTGACCGTGGCTTTCACATAGAGTGAGGAACTCAGGTTTTGACTGAATGATTGAATGAATGAATATTCCCTAAAGGAAGCTGGTTGGTAGAAGTGTTTAAGGCATAGATACAAAAAAATTATTAGGTGACTACTATGTACCAGATTCTGTGGATATAGATATGAAAAATGAAAAAAAAAATCCCTATGATAGGGAGCAAAAGGGGAAAAAGTAGGAAGTCCAATAGTACCAGAAGGTGATGTGGGAGATAGGGACCTGCATAGCTTTAGCCTCATATTAGAGGTGTACTTTAATTCTGTGGGGGGAATGAATATTATAACCAAATCTGCTGCATACGAAAATACTCTACTTTTGACAGCAATGGGGAGAACATAGAAGCAGGTTCCAAACATCTCTCTTACTTCCAGGACAGGTCACCCCTACTAGGACCTGCAGGATCTTCAACAAGCTACTTTTCTTTCTTAGAACTTAATCTGTAAAATAAAGGGTTTGGACTAGATGGGGGAGAGAGGGACTAAGCTTAAGTGCTTACTATTGCCAGGTTTCTGTGCTAAGCACTTTGTAAATATCTCCTTTGATCTTCACAACAACCCTAGAAGGTGGGTGATTTTATCCCTATTTTTTGTAGTTGAGGAAACTGAGGCAGACAGAAGTTAAATGACTTGCCCAGGTTCATACAGTTGGTAAGCATCAGAGGATAGATTTAAGGTCCCTTCCAGCTCTTAATCTTATAAACCTGTGCCCAAAGACAGAGAGAGCAAGAGAAAAGTTGTTTTATTTTACTTAAAGGGATGGTTGGCATCAGTGGGTCTGTAATTCACAGCATTGCTGACTGGCTCTTTCCTTGGGTGTATTGCAAAGGAACAGTGGAATTTATTTGGTAAGGCAGAAAATTTCAAGTGATCCAAATTAGGAGAGAAAGATTTTTCCTTTTATTCATAGGGATTGACTGTGGTTTGCAGACACAGACATACCTGGGAGCCCACTCAGGGCAGGTTGAAGGAATTGCATGAGACTAGGTTGATTTCAACAGTCACGAGCTTTAATGAGTTTAAAACAACCCACTCATTTCTGTGTCCAACTAGGTCAAGCAGTTGAACCATTCTGAGCCCCTGGCAGGCATGGTGTTGGCTGCAACGCCTCTCACTCTAGCAGCATCCCCTTGGGCAGAAGGCATGGCCTTTCTTTCTATTGGCTAAGCCCTGAAGTCTCCAGGAAGAGGGGAAAGGCTACTCCTGGAGGGTAGACTGTAACAAAGTTGATTTGATGGTGTCATCAAATAAAAGTTGATTTGAGTTGTGTTGGAGGCGATCTCTTGGGAGTGACAAACTGAACATTTAGAATTAAAATTGATTTGTCCAGGAGGCAGGATTGATGCTGTTTCCCAGAGTAGCTGAGGATCAGGGATATAACAAACCCCAGGGTTTTGGTGGACTTTCATCTAGTGGGATAGGACAAAGAGGGTCTCTCCCCTTACTTCCTTTGCCATATGATCTTTATGATTCCTACTGATTTTGTCTCCTGGTTTCTGAGCATCTTCAGCATCTGGAAGGAGCACTGGTTTGGGAGTCAAAAGACCTAGATTTAGATACCAATTCTATTATTTCTCACCCAGTTGACTTTGGGTGAGTCAATTCCTTTGAACTTCAGTTTATAAAAAGTGGGGCTTGAACTAGGTATTACTAAAGTCCTTCTGAGCTCTTAATCTATAATCCTGTGATTTTGGTAATAATAAAGATGATGTTGATGATGATAACATTCCCATAGTTTTAAGTTAGCAGAAAGCTTTATATATGGTGTATTCACTGCATTCTCATATGATACTGTAAGATTGATTCGACAGGTGTTTATTACAGATGAGGATGAGAAAGAAGAGCAGTCCTGAGAGATGCTATGTTGTCTAGGGAGAAGCCATAGGAAGTTGTGCTTCTAGAAAGCCTCAAAAGATGCCCAAGGCCCCCTAAGGCAAGAAGGGAAGAGAAGCAGGAAGAAGGGAGGGAGAGGGAGATAGGAACACTGGAATGAAGGAGGTAAAGGGGTACTGGGGATAGAAAGTGAGGAGAGTACAAAGGGAAGAGAGGAAAGAGATAAAGAGAGAGGAAGAGGCAGAAACCAAGAGAGGAAAGTCAAAGAAGGGAGAATGAACAGAAGAGGAGAGAAAATGAAAACATCCCCTTGATGCCCAGCTTCCTCCCTCCTCCATTTCTTCCCTGGCAGCAGGAGAGAACAGGGGAGCCAGAGCATCGGTAGCATGGTTATTGTGCTGCTGGAGCTTTCTTAGTGAAGCTCTCCAGCCTTTTCCCTACTGGCAGCTTGTTCTATTTTTACATTTTGCAGAATTGAGATTAAACAAATGACCCTGTAATGGTGTCTTCGTGAAGATTATATCCAGCACACCCACTCGCCCTGTCACAAGGGTGGTTGAATATTTAGCATAATACTTTATTTAATCCAATAAGAAGGCATCCTCTGGAGGATGATATGCAAATCTAGACTCTGGTAACAGCCTGTAAAGAGCTTCTCTGGTGGGGGGCGGGGGGCGGAGCAGCGTTTTGGAAAGAGCTCAGGACGTGGAATTAGCAAGATCTGGGTTCAGGTTCTATGTCAGTCACCAGATGTATGATGTGGGGGCAAGTTGTCTAATTTTGTAGAGTGACAGTTTTTTCATCCATAAAATGGGGATAATAATACTCCAACCACCTACTCATATGGTCGTTGTGTAGAGATGTGAGTGATTGTTACTATTGTTGTTATTGGGCTCTTATTCTCTGGATTATTTGGACTATAGGGCAGAGAGGCAGTTACCTGATTACTGCTTTGACTTCTGCTTAGGTACCCTGGGAGAGTTCAGGGCTCAGTGGAAGCATAACTCCAGAAATGGGTCTTCTTAACTTGGGAGAGGGCTAGGTTCCCAGTGGTGGTAGCCATGGTGGCTTTGGCATGAAGGAGCTCCTTTTAGCTGAGTTTGCCTGTGAGAGCCCTAGAATCTGCATTCAGCCTTGTAGTTGATGGTGAGGGTTACTTTGATATGGCTGGGGGTTGCCTCGTTAGTGCCTTGTCATTAACCAATTTATTACCTACAAAAGGTGCCTATTGTGCTTGGTGAGACACAGGATTTAGTAGTTTAGATGTAGCCTTGCTTTGGGCCCAGGGAAGTTGAATATTAATTATTTTTGCAAGCAACTCTTTAACTTAATGGACCAGTTAATAAGACAGTACTGGTTAGGCAGTACTAAAATACTCAGGAAATCCAAAATGCCAGTCATTCTTATGCAGGTATGTGTTGGCATGTAATCAGGTGCTGGCATGCATGTCAACTGTTAACCATTTTGGTGCTAATTTTTGCAAGTCAGAGGCTGCCTTTACAGTCTCTGATCCTGGAAAGTTTCTGTTTGCAGTTTCAGATCCTGGAAAGAGTGATAGAGAAGTCTGGGAGCCTGAGAAAGTTGCTTTGCTAGCTAATTAGAACTGCTTCTAGAGACTATTTTCTACTAAAATACATTGGCCTGCTGGCTAGAGAATGTTCTCTACAGGGACTTTGCAAAGGTAACCTCAACTCTAGGCCAGAGGGAAATTTGGAGTATTAATGTGAACCATCTGTAAATTCTCCTCCTGTATGTTCAAAGACCTGTAGGTTGGCAATCCATTAAGGGAAAAACAGAAGATAATTTCCTTTAAAAAAAAAAAAAAGAAAACCAACTGCAAACCTTCTAAAACTTAATCAGATATCCATATGCATTTTCTCTTGGCCTTTTCTTCCCCCCCCACCCCCCCACCCCCCCTCCGCCCCTGCTTTCTAGTGTACAGAGTTCATCTGCCTCCGTTTTGTAAAAGAAAAAAAAAAACCAACCCAAAGAGCATTTAAATCCATTGAGAAACATTTATTAAGCTCCCACTGTCTGCCAGGTACTGGGCTAGGTGCTAGGGATCCAAATACAGAAATGAAACAGACTGCCTTTAAGAAGCTAACATTCTCTCCAGGGAAAACAGCAGATCCATAAATAAGCATATGTAGAATAAATATTAGGTAATTTTGGTGGCGAGAGAGAACACTAGCAGCTTGGGGCTAATGGTGATGGAGAAGAGCAGAAAAAGTCTTATGTATAAGGTGACTCCTGAGTAAAATTTCAAAGGAAAGATGAGATTCCAAGAAGTACAGGTGAGGTGAGAGGAATTATAGGATGGATCTAGGGAGAGACTAGGGATGGGAAGACCAATTAGGAGGTTAATGAAGTAGTTCGAGAGCAATGATGGGGGCAGACATGAGAAATGTTGTGAAGAAAGAAATGACAAAATGTGGCAACAGAGGTGATATACGGAGTGAGAGTGAGGAAGCCTGAGGATGTAAGCCAAGGTGACTGAAAGGATAGCTGATGTCTTGAGAGAAGTGGAAAAACTGGGAAGAGGAATGGATTTGGGGGGGAAAATAATGAACTCTATTTTGGGCTTGTGGAATTTGAGTTACCTATAGGGCATCCAGTTTGAAATTTCTCATAGACAGTTGGAGAAGCATGACTACAGTCCAGCAAGGGCAACTAGGGTTGGATATATAGGTTTGGTAATCACCTAAATAGAAATGCTAAAGCCATGGGAACTTAGAAGGTCATCACTTTCCAAGTAGAGTATGGAAAGAGAATAGAAGTGAATCCCAAGGCAGAGCCCTGGGGTTCTCCCAGTTAGGAAGTATGATATGAATGAAGAAGCAGCAGGGGTGACTGAGGAGTGGTCAGTCAGCTAAGAGGGGAACCAAGAGAAGGCAAATTCACAAACATCCAGAGAGGAGGCACACCCAGGAAAAGAGCCAGATCAATAGGGTCAAGAAGGATGGGGATTGAGAAAGGGTATCAGATTTAGCATTTGAGATATCACTGATAACTTTGGAAAGAGTCTTTTCAATTATGATATATTTGTAAGCAGAGGGTTGAGAAGTGAGTGAGAGAAGTGAAGCCAGTGGATATAGATATCTTTTTTTTAAAAGTTTGGTTGTGAAAGGGAGGAGAATAACAGATGTCAGTGGGGGTTTTTTGTGTTTTGCTTTTTGGAGGGGGGAGGGCAGGGCAGTTGGGATTAAGTGACTTGTCCAAGGTTACACGGCTATCAAGTGTGAAGTGTCTGAGACTGGATTTGAACTCAGGTCCTCCTGACTCCAACGCCATTGCTCTATTCACTGTGCCACCCTAGCCACCCCCTAGAATGTCCGTTTATAGGGATAGCAGGGTTTTCTGAAGTTTGGGGGAGATGGGCCTATTTGTGAGCTGCTGGGAAGTAACCAGGGAGAAACTGAAGATGAGGTATAAATAGGGGATGATTTAGAGAAGAAGGAGTATAGGATCAGTAGTCTGTATAGAAAGATTGGTCTTGGTCAGGGGAAGGTCAGGGAAGAATCACTTCTTCGGAGGCTGGAGTAAAGAATGAGAGAAGGAGGGGCGGCTAGGGGGCTCAGTGAATAGAGCACTGGCCCTGGAGTCAGGAGGACCCGAGTTCAAATCTGGCCTCAGACACTTGACACACTCACCAGCCATGTGACTTTGGGCAAGTCAACCCCAATTGTCCTCCAAAAAGCAAAAAAAAAAAAAAAAAATGAGGGATGATATCAAGAGGTTTTGAGATGTAGAAAAGGAAAGAGGAAGCCCAGCCAATCAACTTGATTGTCTCGGTAAAGTATGACGTGGTCTCTGCTGTGACACATTGGGAAAGGAGTTGGGAAAACTTGAGGAGATGAGAGGGTTTAGAAGACTGTGGCGAGTGAGATAGAGGATCAGTCGCAGAGAAGTAAAAGCACTGTGCTGCTTAAGTTGAGATTAGATAACACAAATTTTGGGGGGACCATTTGGCTCAGTTGCTTATGATTTTTCCCAGCTTCATTCAACAATACATGAGTGGAGGAGGCTAGATGGTGGGAGTTAAGATTTTTTGCTCTGGTCATTTTCAAAACTATCAGCTCCCAGTTTCAGAGTCTCCGTTGGGCAAATCTGAGGTCTAAGGGGAGCAAAGACTCCAGTGCCTTTAGAATCATCTAGTCATCCACCATCCTAGGAGGAAATTGACATCCAGAGAAATTGTGATTTATTCAAGGTCACATGGGCAACAAATGCAAAGACAAGACATGAGCTCAGGGTCCTTGGACTCCAAATCTAGACCTTTTTCTATTGTACCTTTCTCCTTCAAGTTGGCTGTGATTTTGCAATGGTGATCTAGCATGCCAATGGGTCCATCATGGCCATCTCCTGGGCTTGTTCAGTTGTGGTACTTCCCCGGGAGTTTTTCAGAAAATACTATACTTTTGAGCTATACCTGTTGATTTTTAAGGTAATCATTTTTCTTGGGGGGCTAGAAATCCCATTCAAATTTAGTTTAATTCAACAAACATTTATTAAATACCTACTGAGCTCAAGGTAGCATGATAACAATTGGAGAGACAGAGATGAGATAAGACACACTGACTGCCCTCAAGGAGTTTACATTTTAATAAAGAAGATATGACACAAGCATAGAAAAATATTAAAACAACAGGTGGTAGGACAAAAGGCAGCTAGGTGGCAGCACAGTAGATTGGGTGCTAGACCTGGAGTTAGGAAGGCCTGAATTTGAATCCAGCCTCAAACTATTATTATGTGACAGTGGGCAAGCCTTAACCTCCCATCTGCCTCAGTTTATTCATCTGTAAAGTAGGGATAATAATAGCACCTACCTCCCAGGGTTGTTGTGAGGATCAAATGAGATAATATTTATAAAGTGTTTTGTAAACCTTAAAGCTCTATATGTTAATGTTACCAGTATCATTATTATTACTTCTACTTCAACTTCTACTACTACTACCACTACCACTACTACTACTACTACTGCTGCTGCTGCTGCTGCTCTTACTACTACTACTACTACTACTACTACTATTATTACTACTGCAAAGGAGAGATTCATATATGGAGGACTCCAGGAAATTTTGAGGAGGGAGAGAAAACTTTCATTGGTAGGGCTCATGGAAGGTTTAACAGATGGTGAACCTTGAAGGAAGAAAAAAGATTCTTCAAGGTGGAAATGAGGTAGGAGCATAAAGGAAGGGCTGTGTAAAGAGGTGAGAAATGGAAGGAAGTCAAGCTTGGAGAATGCATATTAGTCTAATTTGGTTGGACCATATAGTCCACAAAGGCAAGTTGTGTGAAATAAAGTAGGAAAAATAGAATAGAGCCTGCTAATAGAAAGCCTTAAATAACAGGCCAAGGAGTTTACATTTTATCTTAGAGGAAGGAAGGAAAGAAGCATTTATTTATTAAATACCTATTACATTCCAGACACTGTGCTAAGTGCTCTACAAATATTGTATCATTTGGTCATCACAACAGCCCTGGGATGTAGGTGTTGTTATTATCCTCATTTTAAGAAAGTTAAGAAACTTGCTCAGGGTCCCATATTGTCTGAGGTTGGATTTGAACAGGTCTCCCTGACTCCAAGTCCAACCGTCAATCCACTAGGAAGCAAAATTTTGAGCAGGAGCTCAAATTATACTGCAATATTTCAAGGATCCATAATTTTCTTAGGTGTGGACAGTTACTTTACTAATTTAGATCACAACCTTTCTGTGACTTACTAAATGGTCTCTGAGAAATGCTTTGACTGAAAAATCGATCACTCTGTAGCCAGCCTGATGATGAGCCAGAATTGTGCATTAGGAAGAATATTTTGGCAGCTGTTACAGAGAAGAGACTTAAGACTTAAAGTGGGAAGAGACTGAAGGCCAGGAGACCAGTTAGTACAAGGAAGCAAGAGAAAGGACAAAGACCTGAAGCCTCCTGGAGAGTGTGTCTAGGAGGAAGGTGGATCAGGAAGCTGGATCAGTGGTGTCAGATGCTATAGGCAAAATTAAGATGGATGGAGGTAAAGAGAAGATACTGGTTTTTGGCAATTACGAGGACATGGGTAAATTTTGGGAGAACTTAATGAAGTGGATGGATTGTGGAAACAGATGTTCCACAGGAAAAACAGGTGAAGGAAAAGGGAGCCAGTGGAGAAGCGAAAGGAAAGTGCTTATGATCAGAGATGGGCAATTTTAGAATTCAAGAACTTGAAGATTGGACAATTTTGGGTGATGGCAAAGTCTAAGGAATGATAATTTCTTCAGTGGAAAGGGGTTAGAGATCATAGAAATTAAGCAGGTTGAGGATCTGGGAGCCAGGGTGTTAGAATGGTCATCAACAGGAATATATATTTAAATCACCAAGGATTAGGGGAGGGACTTGGGGGAAAAGAGAGAGAGAGAGAGAGAGAGAGAGAGAGAGAGAGAGAGAGAGAGAGAGAGAGAGACTGTTAACCACTTGCTGAAATTATTGAGAAGGGTGTGAGTGACCAGGAGTTGGGGTAGATGGCTACAATAAGGTTGTGATCTGGGTGGCATACTTGGATTAATAGAGATGACAGTGATAGACATTTGTGGAGTGTTTGTTTTATTTGAACTTCACAACAGCCCTTCCAGGTAGGTACTACAGGTATTACAATCCCCATTTTGTAGATGAGGGCTTCAGTAAAGTTGTACTTCAGGGTCACACCTACCTAGTCAAAGCCAAAGGCAGAATTTGACACTGTCTTCTTCACTACAGGTCCAACATTCTCTGCTCTGCTTAAACATCAAAGAAGAGAGATCTGAGTAAT
This sequence comes from Gymnobelideus leadbeateri, assembly GCA_011680675.1. Lineage (NCBI taxonomy): Eukaryota > Metazoa > Chordata > Mammalia > Diprotodontia > Petauridae > Gymnobelideus > Gymnobelideus leadbeateri. The sequence goes on from WOXC01006953.1 coordinate 46,978, forward strand.
AAAGCAAAGGGAAGATCTGAAAATAGCATTGGGAGGGGTCAAGGGGTATTCTGCTTCCTTTTCCTGCCTTGGCTCATCAGGAAGGGTAAGAGAAGGCTCAATCAGTGTGGGAGAGAGGGTGTGGTATCTATGAGAAAGCCAGGTTTCAGTTACAGTCAGAAATGGAAGGCATGTGAGAAGAAGAGACTGAGGATGACCTTTTCTTGTTGAATATCAATTTTTTTTTTGTTTTCCCAGTGGGGTTAGCTCTACTGGCTCATTGCATATGGATGATCAGTGAATCAAATCAGCCTATCAGAGACTTTCTTTTATTCTCTGAAATCTGCATTGGTCCTGTCCTTATTTCTCAGTCACCTCTTCTTCTAGTCTTTATTACCTCCTTTCTTTGACTCCCTCAATAGATGAAAGGAGGACAAGCATCATCCTTAGATCAACATACACTTATTCTCCAATAAACAGGGACGATCATGAAAACCCTACTAGAAAGGATTACTAATACAAGAATGGCTTATAGGACATTAAGGTTTGTAAAGTACTTTCCTCGGGAACCCTATGAGGCAGGTACTATCTTATTCCCATTTTGGAGCTGAGAAAACAGAGGTTCAGAGGTTTTAAGTATAACTTATGAGATCATAAAATTTTTAGGGATGAAAGCGATCTTTGAGGTTATTTCATCCAGCTTCCTCATTATTTAAGACATAGGGAGATCTAAAACTCAGGAAGATCTGAGATCCAGGGAGATGAAGTAACCACAAAACGCCTAAGTGACAAAGCAGGGATTTGAATTGAGGTCTTTTGACTCCCAGTACAGTACTTTTCCTTCTAGGCCATAGCTGAATTGCCAGTGGTCATAGATTCAGTAAATGTTAGAACCAGGACTTGAACCCTAGACCATTAGCCTCAAGGTTATATTATGCCACAGCTAAAAAAAAAGAGAAATGTGTTAAATTTCTTGAGTCCTGGTGGATAATTCTTTCTCTACTTTAAAAAAAATTTTTATGAGCCTATTAACTTGAATTTTTTTTTCAAGCTCAGATATGTGGGCCACTGGCAGTTTTCATGACTATATTAACCATGTGAATACCTGTAAAGAATTCATTTGAGAGAAGATGGTGATTAAGTGGGACAGCAAAACCACAGCTAAGCTATGCCTGCATTATGCAAGACTTCCTCTTAAAGATTTCGTGGAAAGGAAATAGAGACACTCAGAAAAGGCTATATAGTCTAATGGGGTATGGTAGAAAGAACCAAGCAAGAAGGGCAAGGAGAGAAAGGAACCACAAGGAAGAAGAAAAGAGATGTTCTGGGAGAATGGTGGATGGAAATAGTCCCTAGGGCAAATAGTTTAGCTTTCTATGGTAATTGTTTGTCTCTTGGGGCTCCTAAGTCAAGTCAGGATCTGCAGGGACTATGCTTAAATGATGGCATTAATGAACATAAGCACTTGTGGCAAGCAGAATCCACAGGGACCAGGCTGGAGTGACAGGGGGCCGGAATGATGGCGGGCTGGAATGACGGCACATGGATAGAACAGCAGGGGAAGATGGGGATAACACAACCCATGACCACCACTGGGCAGTGGATGTGATGTAGTGGAAAGAAGACCTCACTTTGGAATCAGGAGACCTTTGTTTCAACTCTGGCTCTGCCATATGCTCCTTGTGGGAAGCTGGGCCTCAGTTTCCTAATCTATAAAATGAGTGGGTTGTATTAAGTGACATGTAAAATCCCTTCTATGTCAAAATCTTTGATCCTTTGAAATCATAGGCTCTTGACCTATGATACCAAAAGGGAGGGTTGTGCTTTTGGTAGAGATTGGTCTAAATGACCCTGACATCCCTTCTAACTCTGATTCAATGATTCTATAATGAATAAATCACAGGTTCCTGGTTCCTCGAACTGGAAACAGTGGAACCGCAAATAGCAACTTAACAAGTCAACAGGAATTTATTAAGCACTTATGTGCCAGACACTGTGCTAAGTACTGTGACACATATACAAGTAGAAAGAAAGACAGGCCCTACCCTCAAAGAACTTAAATTCTAAAGGGAGTAAACAACATGTAAAAGGGAGCTGAAAAACGCCACAGAAGGAGAAGATAACTCTGTGGAGCATGGTAGAGAAAAATCTAGAGAGTCAGGAATGGTGCCTGGAGAGGAATGTAGACATGGCTGGCTTCGGTACTTTCCTTAAAATGGAGTTTGGGGGAGTAACTGGTCAATCTGAGGAAGGGATCACAGGGCAGGGTGACCATCCGGTTTGAGAAGGCTTCTGTGACATGGGAGAGTAAGTACAGAGAATCAGGGATGGAGCCTGGAGAGGAATACATGACAGCCTGCTTGTTTGTCCTTCAGCCCAGGTGTGTTTCAGTGGTTCTTTATTTTCTCCTTGGAGCCTTCCTCCAGTCATAATTCTGAATCCTTCCAGTGTGTTTCACTTTTCTGGGGCTACAACCTCAGCTGCTGTTTAGTAGTAGTCTTTGTTTGCTGGTTCAACCATTGTGCTCCCTTCCCTCATTTTGGTTCTTGGTTGGGCAGAGAAATTACAGGTCAATTTTCTGTGAGACAGAGAGGTCCAGGTTATCACATCCAAGCAGAGAGCAGAGATGACAAGACCTTTAGGGACTGATCTGCCAGTTTCATGGATCCCTTCAGAAGACCCAGAAGGAAAGTCTTTGAGGGTTTCCTCCAACCTGGTTATTACCATTCCCTCTATTCCTGCACAGCCAGGAAAAGTCAATAGAGAATATTAGCTTCTGATTATTGTTGGTGATTTGCATGCGTGAGTATCCTGTCTTTTGCCTGAGAAGGCACTAAGCCAGGTAAATAAGATTTGGTTGGTAGCTTTATTTAGCACTGCCCAACACAGACACTGAATGATTAATTTTGGCTTTGTCAGATTGGAAAGGTTTGTGGGAGCACTGGGGCTGCTTTCCCAAAGCATTTGCCTGACTGTAAAGTGACAAAACACTGATATCACTACAATGATAAGACATGGCTCAAAGAATAATTTCCTCCGTTCCTCCTCCCTCTTCCTGTGGTTTATGCTCTTACCGTGTCTAATATTTTAGACATGTCTACTATCATGCATCTGCAGATGTATTGTAGCTGGCTTTACAAAGTGAGGCTTAATGTGAGTAGGACTAGTCTAATTTATTTAGAGTTCTGAACCTACTGGCTAACTTGTATCATTGCATTTAGATGGATACTACCTGCAGTTTGGGGACAGGACCTTATAAGAAAGAAGGAACAATGATTGGTATGAATTAGCTGTAAAGAGAGAAAGGAATATAGATAAGTCACTTAAATGATCATCCTCTCAGTCTAGGCTGCTGTTTGAATGAGATATTGGATTACAATCAGAGATTTTCAAATCACAAGTACAATAACCATATCCCAAACTAATTTTTTTTTTCAAAAAGAGGATGTCCTCTCCCACTGTCACCAGTTCTGAATAGGGGAAGGGAAGGTCCTAAGCACTTATATGGTCCTACTATGTGCCAGGCACTGTGCTAAGCACCTTACAAATATTACCTCATTTGATTCTCACAACAACTCTGCCAGGTAAGTGCTTTTTTCATTCCCATTTTACAGTTGAGGAAACTGAGGAAAATAGACGTTGGTGACTTGGCCTGTGTCACACAAGTACTAAGTGTCTGAGGTCAGATTTGAAGCCATTTCTTCCTTACTCCAGGCTTGATGCTTCCTGAATTGTCTCCTGTTTTTGGTTGGTTCTATCATCTAATCACATAGCATCTCTCCTGGTCTTGAGGGATCCAGGAAACTACATGCGGCTTGCCATCTAGAGAGCAGAGAGCTGCAGCAGAGCACATGTCATCAGAGGTCAAGTGGTACTTAGTGAGTGAAAGGACCAGTTGGTGACAAAGAGTCTTTGAGTCTCATTCATAGCTATGCTGCTGAATTGTGTTGTGACCATTGGCAAGTTAATGGTATTCCTGACAGAGTAGTGGAACTTCAGCTACTCTGAGTCACTCCTAGTCCTGCCTATGTACATTATGTTGCCAAACATTATCATTTGTTTCTATCTTGACATTATCCTTCACACACAGCGCCTTCTTTCCACTCATGGAACTGTCATCTTCATACAGACCCTCATCACAATTCATCTGACCCTTGAGGTAGCACTTAACTGGTCTCCCTGCCTCAAGTCACTCCCCACTCTATTCCATATTCTGTATCAGTAAAGTCAAATCAAATGGAAAGGGGGCCCACTGTGACTGCCTGTTGACTTAGAAAACCATATATTAACATTATCTATGTTCTATTGTATTTTTAGCTTGTTTAGTATTTCCCAATTACATCTTAATCTGGTCCAGGGCCACTTAGGTTTCCGGTTGTGTGTGTGTGTGTGTGTGTGTGTGTGTGTGTGTGTGTGTGTGTGTGTATGCTCTACATAACCATCAAGGTGACTTTCCTACAGCACAGATCTGTCTGAACATGTTACTCTCCTACTCATAAACTCTAGTGATTCTGTATTGCCTCTAAGATCAATATAGACTCCTCTGTTTGGTACTTAAAGCTCTTCATAACATGGGTCCTTACAGTTTATCCAATCCAATCCCCTTCTTGTACAAATGATACTCACATAAATTATTTGCTCAAGGTCACAAAGATATTAAGGAATAGAAAATGGATTTGAACCCAGATTCTTTGCCTGAAAGTGCCATGTTCTTTCCATTGTCCCACACGTGTCTAGCCTTCAAATGTAACAAATTATTTTTGCCTCCCTGCTCTAGTTTGTGGATTTCTCATCTTTCCCTTGACACTTCTTGCACACTAAAGTCAACCATTTTCCATTTCCTTCTCAGATCTCGTGAATCAAATTCTGAGCCTACTTCTGTCTCTGATGTTGCTTTGTCTGTTCCTTTCTAACACGATGATTTGCTGCCTGGCCTTTTTTTTTTTTTTTTTTTGCCCGCCTGTCTTATCCTGTGTGAGTACTTCTTTGTCCCCCACATTCACTGACCGTAGCTTTTAACCTTCCACCGGGAGATTCTATGGCAGCAGTGTTAAACTGCATTGAAGGGTGTTGAGAAGAGCAGCTCATGCAAGTTATTGTAAGCCCGAATAAGTGGTGTGACACATTCTTAGTGCTGAGTGAATAACTGAAGCTTACAAAGGTCCATGCCATATCTCTGCTTTGAAAATATGGCTCTTTGTTTTCTTTTTATAAAAATGATCTCTAAAATAACTTTGTGCCTTCCAGAGAACACCTCCCATCTGTGCCTTTTATGATGCTTTTGATTCTTTCATTGAGTTTTCTAGGCCATTCTCCATGCCTCCTTCCTGGCAAGGTAGCAGAACGATTTCCATTTTCCTCCAGTTTTAGCAAAGTCTGTGACGTTGATTCTTTTTGAGGAATTGTCCCAATCTAATGGGAGCCCCGTTGCTTTCTCTTGTGCCTGTCACTGGGGCCAGGAGTGTGATGGTTATGATCGCTTATTGGTCCAAACAAATGATCCTTCAGGGAAAGAATCCCCAGAGGTTCAAGTGTTCACTCTCATTGGGCCCTCCCTGCCTCAGTTCTTTTGATGGTTACTACAGTCTTTCTGTTCTCTCTCTACTGCTTCTCTAGGTGAGGCCCACACCTGGTAGTTACTTGCTGGTCCTCTGGGGTCTTTCTGAAGCCTGCTAGTACTTTTATTCTGTCTCTGCCCTACATCCACACACCAAAGAGAGCCTCAAGTCCCTTGGCATACATGATTGCTTTGGAAATGGGAGTTAGTTTACGGTTGCATTGTATCTGCCTCTTTATTTGTTCACCTTCATGGCCAGAACCCAAGAAAGGGCTTAAGATGTCCTTTCTGTACCATTCTGCTGTCCTTTTTTGCAGGTTGCTCTTTTTGCCCTTGTTACTGTTATTATGGTTAGAGCCTAAATGTAATTACCAGGGTTACAATTTAGACATCAAACACAATTATTCTTGAAACAGACCATTGGAGAGTGGCCTTCTACTGTCTGGGATGTGCTCTCTGGTGCGGGACTAGAATTCTGTTAAAGCAGTGTGCAAGGAGAGATCTCTCAGTGCTGCTGTTGCTTGGCCTTTATTTAAACTTGGTCGTAGAATGTTTCTAAAATAATTGAATCCTTGAAGTATAGAGCCAGTAGGAACTGTAGAAATCTTTAGTCTGAGTCCCTCATTCTATAAATCAGAAAATGGAGGCTCAATTAGCTAAGCAAATAAATGCCTGCTAAGTGGAAGGCTTTGTGTTAGGCACTGTGGGATTTAAAAGAAGAAAGTGGATTAAAGTCCCTGCCCCCAAGGAAATGACAGTTTAGTAAGAGGTTGAGATACACATTCATTAGAATACAAATTGAAACAAGATAAATGTATAGAATTCAAACCGAGCAGCACAAAATCATGAGATCATAGATTTGGGTTGTAAGGGACCCTTGAGGCCAACTTTTTAATATCTTATTGTTTTTACAGATGAAGAAACTAAGACTCTGAGAGTTTGTAACTTACCCGAGGTCCCATTGGTAGAAGAACATCTAGATGATACAGAGTATGGAATGCTGAGCCTAGAGTCAAGGGTTCAAACCCTGTCTCAGACACTTATTAGCTTTGTGACCCTGGACAAATCACTTAACCTCTGTTTGCCTCAGTAAAATTTTGCACCTCTAAAATGGGTGTAGTAGTATATAGTAACACCTACCTCCCAGGGTTGGTGTGGAGATCAAATGAGATAATAATTGTAAAGCAATTAGTCCAGTGTCTGGAACATAGTAGATACTATATAAATGTTGGAAATGATTATCATTAATAATAATCATTATTATTATTTTTTGATTTTTTTTTTTGGAGAGGGGAGGGCGGGGCAATTGGGGTTAAGTGATTTGCCCAAGGTCATATGGCTAGTAAGTGTTAAATATCTGAGGATGGATTTGAACTCAGGTCCTCCTGACTCCAGGGCTGGTGCTCTATTCACTGCGCCACCTAGCCTCCCCAGTAATGATTATTATTGACCTACATCTTCTGATTTCTAATCCACTGTTCTTTTTCCTGAATCCCTTATGAAAAGATAAAGAAAGGCTGCATGGAGGAGGTGTCTTATGAGTGGAGCCCTTAAGAAAATAAAGAACATCTCAAGATTTTATAGGATTTGTTGTTGGAAGGGATCTTAGAGGCCAAGCCACTGATTTTACAGATGGAGAAGCAAGTTCCAGGGTCAGGGTGTAGGGGTTTGGGGGTTTGAGGGAAATGTCATGGTTTGCAAAAACTGGATAAGGCAGGGGAATACTTCCTAGTTTAGTTTGTCTGGAACATAAAGTGCATAAAGAATGGTGGGTGTGAGTTCAGGATAATTTAGATTCAAATTCTGCCTTTAAAGCATCCAAACTCTGTGTCCCAGGGCAAACAGCTTCATCTCTGAAACTCAATTTCCTCATTTATAAAGTGGGGATGATAGCACTTAGCTCATAGGATGGTAGTGAGGCTCAAATGAAGTAATGTTTTATAAAGTTCTTTGCAAAACTTAGAGCAGGAGCAGCTAGGTGGAGCAGTGAATAGAGCACTGGCCCTGGAGTCAGGAGGACCTGAGTTCAAATCCAGCCTCAGACACTTAACACAAAAACTAGCCGTGTGACCTTGGGCAAGTCACTTAACCTGAATTGCCCTACCTTCCCCCCTCCAAAAAGCACAAAACAAAACAAAAACTTAGAGCAGTAAAAAAATGTTAGCTCTTATTAATAATAATAATGACCATCAACTGGAGAGATAGGTTGAAGTCAGATCTTGGGAGACCTTGAATGCTAAAGTAACGTGTTAGTATTTTATCTTAAGCAATGGGAAACCACTTAACGTTTTTGGGTAGAGGTAGGTGAAATGATTATAATTGTGGCAGCTAGGTGACTCAGTAGATAAAGTACTGGGTCTGAAGTCAGAAAGATCTTTTTTTTTTCTTCTAATTTATTTATTTTTAGTTTTCAATGTATGCTTTTATAAGGTTTTGAGTTCTAAATTTTTCCTCCTTCCTCCACTCCCTGCTCCCCACCATGGCATGCAATCTGATATAGGCTATACATGTATCTTCTAAGCATATTTCCATATTAGTCATGTTGTGAAAGAAGAATCAGAAAAAAAAGGGAAAAACCATGAGAAAGAAAAAAACAAAAAAAGGAGAAAATAGTATGTTTCAATCTGCTTTCAGACTCCATAGTTCTTTCTCTGGATATGGATAGCATTTTCCATCATGAGGAGGCCTCATCTTTATGAGTTTGAATATGGCCTTGGACACTTGCTAGCTGTCTGACCCTAGGCAATTCACTTACCCCCATTTGTCTCAGTTTCCTCATCTGTAAAATGAGCTGGAGAAGGAAATGGCAAAGCACTCCAGTATCTTTGCCATGAAGACCCCAAATGGCATCTTGAAGAGTTGGACGGCTCAATAGCAACAATGGTATTACTTAGGAAGTGGTGGGGAGAAGCTGGAGGCAAAGAGGCTAATTTAGAGGGTATTATCATAGTGCAGGTGAGATACATTGAAGGCCTAAACTCTGGTTGTGGCTGTGGAGAGAGATTATGGTGGTAGAATGAACTATTTTTTGTTCAGCCAGTATTTGTTGCATCGGGGGATGAGTGAAAGGGAAGAATGAGAATGACTGGGAATGTGATAAGGCCTTCCACAGAACTAGGGACATTTTGAAGGATTTTTGAGAAAAGATGAGTTTTGCTTGGGGTGTGTTGGGTTTGAGGGTTTGGCTGGACATCTTGGTGGAGAGTGTTAGCACTGAAATTGGGAATTTGAGACTGGGGCTCAGGGGAGAGGTCAGAGCTAGAAAAACTGATTTGGAGCAATTTGGATAGAAGTGACCATTGAAACCATGGGCAAGAAAAGGAGTATAAAGAGAGGGGGAAGAACAACAACAGGGACAGAGCCTAGGAAGACATGCACAATGAGAATGGCAGACAGAGAGAAGAGCCAGCAAAGGAGACTGAGGATAAATCAATCAGAAACAGGAGAACCAGAGCCAAGACAGGAGTGACTATTAAGATGTGATGGAGGGGTGGCTAGGTGGCACAGTGAGTAAGAGCACTGGCCTCGGAATTGGGATGACCCGGGATCGAATCTGGCCTCAGAAAATGAGCACCCACACCTAAATAATGACTAGCCGTGTAACCTAAAAGAAGATGTGATGGGGGCAGTGCCATGGCAGAAAACTGTTACCCCTTCTGTTTGGTGGATTGCTTGAGTTTGGGAGGTCTGAGCTTCAGTAGGGTTAAAACTTATTTGGTATGCATACTAAGTGTGGCACCAATATGGTGAGCCCCCAGGAGCAGGGGGGCACCAGGCTATCTAAGGAATGGCAAATTGGCTTAGGTAAGAAGTAGAGAAGGTCAAAAATTATGTGTTGATAAGTAGTGGGATGGGCCCCCTGAGTGGCAGATATATTTCTAGCCTTGTAGAGATAGGAAGACCCAGTATCAAAAACAAAGAAAGAAAGAAAGAAAGAAAGAAAGAAAGAAAGAAAGAAAGAAAGAAAGAAAGAAAGAAAGAAAGAAAGAAGGAAGGAAAGGAAGGAAGAAAGAGAGGAAGGAAGGAAGGAAGGAAGGAAGGAAGGAAGGAAGGAAGGAAGGAAGGAAGGAAAGAGAGAGAGAGAAAGAAAAGAAGAGAGAGAGAAAGGAAGGAAGAAACAAACGAAGAAAGAAAGAAAAAGAAAACGAGGCAGGAGAGGCAATGGTCAGCATTCTTCTAGAACACAGAATGCTAAAGAATGGTGCAGACTGAGAAAATATCACAGGATTTGACATTTGGTGAGATCAATTTTTTTTGTCGTTTTAGGCCGAAGTCAAATTGCAAAGGATTGAGGGAGGGAGTGTTGAGGAAGGAGAGACAGCAGACTCCTTTTTAGAAATTTAACTTTGAGGATGAGAAAGGAAAAGAACTTTTGAGTCTCTTGAAAGGTAAAGGATTTTTCTAAGCATGGAGGAGATTTGAGCCTGCCTATAGATTCAACAAGCATTTATTCAGTGCCTCCAGGTACCTGACTAGGTGCTAAGAATATGAAGGCAAAAATGAATCTGTTGCTACTCTCAGGAGCCTGTGTCATACTGAGACAACACATAAGTGTAAAAGTATATGCAGAATAAATGCAAAATAAATACAAGGTGGCTTAAGGAGAAGTGCATGGTGGAGGGAAAGGATCAAGAATGGCTTCATGTAGAAGGCAGTACTTGAGCTAAGTCTTAAAAGAAACCAGGGATTCCATGAAGGGCTGATGATAAAGGAGAACATTTTAGGAGTCAGAAACAGGCAGTGCATGGGGGAGATGGAGGGACATCTGTGAGGAACAGCAACAAGATTATTTTGCCTAGACTAGGGAGAGTGGAGAACCTGTGGCCTCAAGGCCACACGGGGCTCTCTAGGTCCTAAAGTACAGCCCTTTGACCAAATCCATATTTCATAGAACAAATCCCCTTAATAAAAGGATTTGTTCTGTAAAACTTGGACTCCAACTTGGACTTTTGACTGAGGACCTAGACAGCCACATGAGGCCTTGAGGCTACAGGTTCACCACCCCTGGCCTAGACCACAGTGCATAGGAAGGAGAGTAATAATGAGGCTGGAAAGGTAGGTTGGGGCTGTGTTGTGAAAGGCTTTAAAAACCAAATCGAGGAGTTTATATTTGATGCTAAAGGCAATTGGTAGCAACTGGAATTTATTTAAGTAGGGAAGTGTCATGGTAAGAGTGGCGGTTTAGGAAAATCCCTTTGGCAGTTAGGTGTGGGATGAATTGGAGGAGGGAGATTGTAGAGAAAGCAGGAGCAATTATAACAGTCCAGGCAAGAGATGCTGGGGGCAGTAGCCGTATGGACAGAGAGAAGGGGTTGTATGCAAGAGGTATTGTGGAGGTAAATAAGGCGAGATTTAACAATTAATTGGACATATGGAGGGGGAGAAGAGGGAGAGAGAGAGAGAGAGAGAGAGAGGAGGAGGAGGAGGAGGAGGAGGAGGAAGAGGAGGAGGAGGTGGTAGTGGTGAACATAACACTAATGATATGAATCTGGGAGACTATAAGAATGGTCATGCCCTTGACAGAAATAGGGAGATTCAGAAGCTGGGTGAGATTTGAGGAAAAGTTGATGAATTCTGTTTTGTCCATGTTGAATTTGAAATTTCTATGGGTCATCTAGTTTAAAATGTCCAAAATGCAAGTCTAGAGTTCAGGAGAGAGACTGGAGCACTGGCTCTGTGTGTGTGTGTGTGTGTGTGTGTGTGTGTGTGTGTGTGTGTGTGTGTGTGTAATTTAGGAGTCATCTGTAGAGATAATAATTGAACTTATAGGTACTGATGGGATCACCAAATAAGCACAGAGAGAGGAGAGAGCCCAAGAGAAAGCTTTGGGGTTCATCTTTGGGGTTCATTCACAATTAGGGGCTGTGAAATGAATGAAGAGTTAGCAAAGGAGATGAAAGAGTGGTCTGACAGTGAGGAGAAGGATCAAGAGAGACTAGTGCCACAGAAACTCAGAAAGTGGTCAGCAGTGTCAATGACTGTAAATAGGTTAAGAAGAATGATGGCTAAGGAAAGACTATCAGATATGCCAATTAAGAAATCATTAAGGAGCAATTAGGTGGCACAGTGAATACAGCACAGACCCTGGAGTCAGGAGAACCTAAGTTCAAATCTGGCCTCAGACACTTGACACATTTACTAGCTGTGTGACCTTGGGCAAGTCATTTATCCCCAACTGCCTTGACTTCTCCCCTCCAAAAAGAAAATCATTAGGTATGAAAAGAACAGTTTCAATTATTCAGTTGAATTGTGAGGTTGGTGACCACATTGCAGAGGGCTGAGAAGTGAATGAAAGAAGTGGAGACAAGGCCAGAGAAGGCTGGTTTTTTGTTTGTTTTGTTTTGAGTAGTTTGGCTGAGAAAGGGAGGAGAGATATAAGGAGACAGTCAAATCTAGTGAAATTTTTTAACTGACAGAGGATAAGGACCCAGTATAGAGGCAAAGATTGAAGATGAAAGAGGTTAAATGACTTGACAGCATTCACATAAAGCATGAATGGCAGAACCAGAACTAGATCTCAACAGTCTTTGGATCGAGTGAGTCCAATGCTTTGCCTTTTAGCAGGAAGACCAAAAGCTCTATAGTCTTTAGGGAAGGACAACCCAGTTGAGCTGGACTCTGGTATTCTGTTCTCTCCTTGGTCACCCATTTATGATGGGAACCATAGGAAAACTACTCTGGGTCTTAATTTGACCATGATTTTTATTTTACCCTCTTATTTATCTGTAGGAGAACATTCAGAGACTGTTCATACATTTTTCTGCTCTGAATTCTTCTACCTTCTCAGTATTTAGCTGATACATATTCAGGGAATAAAATTAATTTTAATATTAGACTGAGCAGGCACATCTGTGACTCCCCCAAGACTGAACCAAAAATAAATTACTTTTGGAACATCTACACCATGCCTCTACATTTACACCAACCCTCCATTCATACAAATTTTACAAGAATTTGTACTAATAAACCAACCAATTTGTACCCTTTCTGATGTTCAACAATTCAGACTATAGTGTGACTGACTGGCTGAGAACTGTTCTGGCACAGAGGATCTCTGGTATGACAGATGGATTTCAGGACTCCAAATATTCAATGATTTTTTCTCATCTGGTTTCCCTGGGGCCATTAGCCTGGTACAGTAGCATCTCACTTCACTTGAGTTCTCTTGTCTTGTTTGTTCCCAGTGGTGAAGTGTGAGGACAAGCCTTTCCATTGTAGCCCTTTAACTACCTGTACCAGGACTATTTACCCTCATTAAAGGGAAAGTGGTGACTGTCTGCCTAGCCTATGTCCAGCCCTGTATCGAGAGTCCCTCACTGTTCCTTGTCTGTAAAGCTTTTATTGTCTCTAAGACGATAAAAATGGATGAAGATGGGAGAAAGGCAAGCCAAGCACTTAGAAACACCACTCACTGCAAAATAAATGCCACATCAACTAGTGAAAATTGCTTACAATTTTTTTTGTCCCTTTATGGTTTTAGGATTCTTTAAGTATTCCCCTCTTCCTTTTTTTTCCCCTTAGGAGACAACTCTGTAAGGACCACAGAAAAGGTATTTTTGTCTTTATTTTACAGATGAGGAAACTGAGGTTCATTGAGGTAAAAAAAAAAGAAGTCTTGGCAAGTCAACAAACACTATTAAGTGCCGACTATGTTCTAGGCACTATGTTCCTTCCCTCAAGGAGCTTACGTTCTCACAGGAAGAGACAACACATAAAAGGAAGCTGAAAAGGTGGGGGTGGGTTGAAGGGTCAGAGGACCCTTTGGTGGAGAAAGTCAAGAGCAGAGCCAGAAAAGAATGAAGGAGTGAACATAGCTGGGCCTTGCCTTACAATGGAGATTTTAGGAAGAACTGACCAATCCAAGGGAGGGACTGCAGGAACAGAATCTTTCTAGGGGGAGAAGGCTGCTGCGACGTGGTAGAGAAAGAGGACCAGAGAGTCAGGATCAGAACCCAGAGAGAAATGAAGGAGTAAAAGCTGACATCATTGAAAGAGTCTTGGATTAGGAGTCAGATGACCCAGATTCAAAATCTGATGCTGCCACTGTGACCTTGGCCAAATCCTTTAACCTCTCAGGGTCTTGATTTTCTCATCTGCAAAATCAAGGAGTTGGGCTGGATGATTTTTAAAGTTTCTTCCAGTTTCTTAAACCTGTGATCCCATGACTTACTACAGGTAGGGAGTAGTAGGGTCAAAACTAGAGGCTGATTTATTTCATTACAAGCTCAGGATAGTTTCCACTATATCATGCTTCTCTTTTGGCCTCCTAGAAAAGGAGAGCCTGACTCTGGACAGGACATGGGTGGGAGTTCATTTACATTGCGTGATAAACACATCTTCGAATCCTAAGACAGAACTTCCCAAAAGGCTCTGTGGAACCCTGGTGTGACATTAATTAGGATTCTGTAAGAAAATTTCATTGCCAGTGAGCCACAAGATGGGATCCTTTACCACTCTCTTTCCCTGGGTAGTCTCTGGTCTACAGAGGCCAGTTTTTTGAATCCAAGAGACAGTCTACCCCAGTCCCTACCCCATCCCCCGACAATCATTCAGTCTCCTACTTGCCTCCTTCCTCCACACACATAAAATGTAAGAAATAAGCTCAGGAAGAGAAATATTAACAGCCCTCACTGTCATTTTAGGCTTCCGTCCTCAATCTTTGTTGGTGAAAATATTTACCTCTCAAGTAGACTGGGGAACTCAGTGTTTTGCGTCCTGTCAATGTTTCTTGCCCCAAAAAGTATCTTCATAATTTGGAAAGTGCTCTTCAGAGAGGAAATTCTCTTCCTCCCTCTTTGCTATTCTCCTACAAAGCATACTGTGGGCCCTCTTTATGAGATCCAGATAATAAACTTTACAAGGCTCCCTTGGTGAACATTGGGGAAGGAATGAAATTAATGTTATCAGTTGGGCCAGCCCCTGAGGTCTTTAAGAAGACCTTGAAGGCACACAAACCCAACATTTCAAGATTGGTGCTTATTTTTTACCTTCTGAATTTTCTCTATGAGAATGACCTCTTGAAAAAGGGTCAAATCACAGCCAGGTGGTTTACTTTGACAATCCATGTTAATAGCTTTACTATGCACATAGGGCGAAATGCCAGCAATAGAGAGAAGCAGTGTGAGGTGGCTGTCTTGATGTATTGGGGGTCACTGTGCTCACACCATTTGTCTCGATCTATTCAAATACTTGGAGCTGCTTTCAAAATGTCAAAAATGATGTGTTTTGGGTCTGAATTGTCTTTCTGTTATCTGTGTGTTTTTCTGTCTTTAACTCATTAATTATTGCTGTGTTTTGTTGATCTGTTTGTCTCTTGCCCACACTTAACTGTACTAATCTCTCCAAGGCAGGCAGTTTTGCTCATGAATCCTTGGGACAAAGGTAATGCCAAATGAATCAAATCTCTCCCTCACCTCTCTCTAACCTCCTGACCCCATGTGGGACCCTCTCTGCTAGATTCTTAGTTGCAACTATGGCCCTTTTGAGTACTGGTCTTGGAAAGGCATAAAAAATTGGCCACAGAGGTAATGTCTTTGAGAATGAAAGCGGTCAGAGGGACAGAACTGGAGTGTAATGCAGGAGACTTCAGTTAAATGTAATCTCAGTATCAAAATTCTTTCCTTGGCAAGACTGCAGACTCCCCAGAAGTCATTTAAGTTTTATTTTCATCGTTGCTTTGCAGCGCCCTTGGATTCCATTTGGCCAGATTATTGTATAGTAGCAGACAATGGCTGTCTGCTTTTATTTCCAGATTGCCTCAATGCGAGGCTAATGGCTCTCATTTTGTGCTGAGTGCTTGGGTCATGAGAAGAAGCTCATGAAATGGTCCTTGGCCAAAGCTAGAATGAAGCTCTCAGTTGTAGTTTTGTGGTATAGGGCGTTCAGAAAAGTTCTCCCTATATATCCTCTGGAGCAAGATATTCCTTTACTATTCCTCTCTGTGAGCTTCATTCATTAGGGTGGGAAGGGGCCCAAGGAAATGCCTTGAAAGAAAATTTGTTGGCTCCACGGCCCTCACCATGGTGAAGGGTAAGAGAGCTGTGAAGAGTATAAAGCAAGAAGTTTCCTGATTCATTAGGCAGGTGTCTTTTTTTTTTTTTTACTGAGTACCTATTATGTGAAGTTTTTGTGGCAGGTGGCTAGGTGGCACAGAGGATAGAGTGCTGGACCTTGAGTCAGGAAGACTCATCTTCCTGAGTTCAAATCCAGCCTCAGACACATACCAGCTATGTTACCCTGGACAAGTAACTTAACCCTGTTTGCCTCAGTTTCCTCATGAGCTGGAGAAGGAAATGTCAAACCATCCCAGTATCTTTGCCAAGAAAACCACAAATAGGGTTGTGAACAACAAAACATTATACAAGGCAGTACAGTGTCAGAGACATTTTAGACTCATGCTAAGATCACCTCAAAGAACTTAGGGAAGCAAGACATATGAAAGGTGAGTTAATATTACATATCAGTATATAGCTATCATCAAATAATTGAGGAGAGAGTGAGTATCATTAGGGTTTGGATGAGAGAGATATGACCATGGGCTGGGAATTGTTATGGAAAAGGTGGGATGAAGTTGGCTTTAAAGGAAGAGAAGTTAGATAGCAGAGGGGGTTGGAGATGGGGCTGGAAGCCTTCCAAATAGAGAGTAGAGTGGAAATAACACTGATTTGAGGATCATAGAATTTCAGAATTGGAAGGGCCCCTAATGGCCACATAATTTAGCCCGTTGAATGAACAAGAATTCTCTCTATAACGTAGCTAATGAGTGATCATTCAAGCCTTTGCTTTAAGATCCTCAGTGAGGGGAAACCAACACCTACCCATGATAGCAGATTTTTGTTTAGAATTGATAGGAAGTTTTTCATGACATCAAAGATACACTTATCTCTTTGCAGCTTTTGCCTGTTGCTTTTGGTTCTGTCTTCTGAGGCTAAGCAGAAAAGTCTAATCTTTTCCCAACTAAAAGCCCTTCAAATATCTGAAGATGAGCATTAACTTTCTCCCTGTCTTCTCTTCTCCTGATAACCACCCCCAGCTCCTTCGCATGATCCATGTATGACACCCAAGGCCCTTCACCGTTTTAACTGACATTTTCTGAACACTTGAAGGCTAATTAATGTCTTTCTTAAAATGTGGTTCTCAGAACTAAGTATATTACTCCAGGTATGGTCTGACTGGGAGGAGCACACAGAAGCTCTGGTCTATATAAGCTGTTGATGTCATACTTCTCAATGCAAACTAAGATCACATTAGTCCTTGGTTGCCAAATCACACTATCATTGTCAATATGGAGCTAAAATTCCCAAACCGTTTTTGTATGAACTGATGTCCTTCCATACCTCCCCCATCTTGTCTTTCTGAAGGCTTATTTATTTCAACCCAACTGAAAAATTATAGTTATCCTTATTAAAATCCATCTTACTAGGTTCACCCCAGTGTTTTAGGCTGGACCCCAATTGTCATCTAATATGTCAGCTGTCCCCCGAGCCCCCCAGCCTTATCTCATTTGCAGATTTGATCAACATGTTATTTATATATTTAACGTAATTAATTGACAAAAATGGTAAATAGCATAGGCTCAAGCATAGATTCCTTTATTTCTCCACTAAAGGCTTCCTTCCAAGTTGACATTGGCCAATTAATGCATATACTCTTTGGATCTGGTAAATCAACTAATTCTGAATCCAGGTAACCTTAATATAGCCATCATTTCCCCCAAATAAGTCCTGAGAGTATTTTTCTTTTTCTAAAATAATATTTTATTTTTTCCTAATACATGTAAAGAAAATTTTTAGCATTCATTTTTATACATGTGCAATCATGCAAAACATATTTCCGTATTAGTCATGTTGTGAAAGAAGATACAGATTAAAGGGAAAAAAAAAGCTTTTTCCAAATGCTTTGCTGAAATCTAGATTTATCAATCTAATAATCCACACACAAAAAGAAATGAGATTAATCTAGAGTGACTGTTCTTGATGTGGCCATGCTAACTCTTTGTGATTACAGTTTCCTTTTTTTTTATGTAACATGTTTATGAACTGTCTGCCTAATAATATATTTTAGATTTTGGCCAGGAATTGAAATCAAGTTCACAAGGCTTACAGATGCCCTTCTCTTCACTTAATTTTGGAAAATGGTAATATTTGTCCCATTCTAGTTCTGTAGGATCTCTCCTATTCCCTTTTTCTTCTCTTCATTAATTTTTTTTCAGTGAACAAGCATTCCCCCCACTCATTCCCCCACCCCCAAGTCCCAGTGGGTAAAAAAGAAAAAAGAAAAGAAAAAATTTCTTAGAACAAAAATGTATATTTAAGCAAAACAAATCTTCACCTTGGCCATGTTCAGAGGTCAATGATTATAGCTCAAAGGTCACACCTGCCATCTCCTTCATCACCTTAAGAAATAGTTCTAGGGGGCGGAGCCAAGATGGCGGAGTAGAAACAGCTAGTCCAAGCCTCTCTGCCCCCAGATTCTCCACAAACCATGTAAAAAAGGACTCTGAAAAACTTCTGGAGCCCCACCACCCACAGAACGACACAGAGAAGCTAACCTCCCGCTGAGGACAGCCCAGCACCCTGCAGGAAGGACCAGCGCAGTGGTCTGGGAGCCGGCAGAGCGCAGAGCGCAGGAGCCGAGCCGAGCCCAGGTCCACGTGAGCCGAGGTTTTAGCCCCAGGGCGGCAGGGCCAGTAGCCAGCTGGAGGAACCCCAGAACACCAGGAGCTGTGGCGACTCCAGAATTATCAACATAGACTTGCCTAGGACAAAGTAAGAGGTTAGTGTCCTATGGACTTTGGGACCTGTATTTGGGGAATGCGTCAGCTCCCTCCCTGGGGGCTAGAAGCCACTGAGGAGACACGCCATTTTGTAGTTTTCAGAGGCATTTCCGGCTCCCAGCCTACAAATCGTGGGGAGATCCAGCGATCAGTCTTGGGGGGTAATTGCTCTTGCTTTAACCTCCCTGGATCTAGATTGTGATCTAGGGTGGAAGTTGTGGGTGGGTTTACAGTTTGCCAGAAACGGAAGTTGCCCCCCACACGTTCGGGACGAAAATTCCTCTATCTGGCCTTAAAGCCATAGTGTGGCAACAAGCCCAAAAGTCAAGCAATTAAGTGGCAACATGCCAAGGCAAAGGAAACAGAAAAATGCAACCCTAGACTCCTATTTTGGAGGCATAGAGCGGGAAAAGGACTGTGAGGTCAGAAGTCCTGTTCCAAAAGCCCCAGGGGAAAACATGAGTGGGTTGCAGGCCATAGAGGACCTTAAGAAGGACTTTAAAAATCAACTAAGAGAAGTGGAGGAAAAATTGGAAAGAGAAATGAGAAGGATGCAGGAAAAGTATGAAATGAGGGTCAACAGCCTGACTGAGGAAAAACAACACCTTAAAAAATAGACTAACTCAAATGGCAAAGGAGGCCCAAAGGGGCAATGAGGAGAAGAATGCCTTAAAAAGTCGAATTTGCCAGATGGAAAAAGAATCTCAAAAGTTCACTGAGGAGATTCATTCCTTCAGAGTTAGACTGGAGCACATGGAAGCTAGTGACTTTCTGAGAAATCAAGATGCTGTTAAGCAGATCCAAACAAATGAAAGATTAGAAGGCAATGTGAAATATCTCATGGGAAAAACCACTGACCTGGAAAATAGATTCAGGAGAGACAATTTAAAAATTATTGGACTACCTGAAAGCCATGATCAAGGAAAGAACCAAGAAATCACCCTTCAAGAAATTCTCAAGGAAAACTGCCCTGATGTTTTAGATCCAGAGGGCAAAATAGAGGTTGAAAGAATCCACTGATCACCTCCTGAAAAAGATCCCAAAAAGAAAACTCCCAGAAATATCATAGCCAGGTTCCAGAATCCTCAGATCAAGGAGAAAATACTACAAGCGGCCAGGAAGAAACAATTTCAATATTGTGGAAACACAATCAGAATAGCCCAGGACCTGGCAGCTTCTACACTGAGGGATAGAAGGGCATGGAATATGACATTCCAGAGGGCAAAAGAACTGGGAATGAACCCAAGGGTCACCTACCCAGCAAAACTGAGTATTTTGTTTCAGGGGAAAATATGGTCATTCAGTGGAATAGAGGACTTTCAAGCATTCTTGAGGAAAAACCAGAGTTGAATAGAAAATTTGACATCCAGACACAAGAAGCAAGAGATGCCTGAGAAGGTAATCAGGAAAAGAAATCAAAAGGAACTTATCAAAGTTGAACTATTTACATTCCTATATGGAAAAACAATAACTGTGAGTGATGATATCTTTCTCACTATGAAAATAATGGAAGAAGGGTGTGTGGTCATATGAATACATATGTGAATGTGTGTATATATGGTTACAGTTATATATGGATAGAGGGCATAGGTTGAATTTGTTGGGAAGGGAGAATACTCATGGGATGAAATTATGAGGTGAGAGAGGAAAGTGGCAAGAGGAGATGGGGAGAGACAGGGTAGGGTAAACTATCCCATGTAGAAGAAGCAAGGGGAAGTGGTTGCAAAGGAGGGGGAGAATAAGGAAGGCTAAAAAGGCAAAACCACATTCACATTGAATTTGGTTCAGGGAGAAAAATGGCATACATACTAAATGGGATATCTCAACCTGCAGCAGGATAGGGGGAAGAGGGATGAGAGGAGGGATGATGGATGGAGGGCATCCTTGGGGGGAGGGGAGGTTGGAAGTACCCACTATGGAAGAGGGACAGGATCATGTAGGGAATGGACCAGGTAGGGGGTGGGATGAGTGGGAGGGAATTATAAGCAGCCTTGTACAATATATCTACTATGATAATGTTTGCATAGCTAGACATGTACAACATATACTGAATTACTTATCTCCCCAGAGGGAATGGGTGACAAGGGAGGAAGGAAATGGATCTGAAATTTGAGGTCATAACATTAAATGTTTCAAATATATATAAATACTATTGTTAATACTCTTTTGCTTGTAATAGGGAGATAAGATGTGCAGGCATTGGGACACAAAGATTCATCTTCCTCCAATGGAAAAGTCAAAGGGGGTATGGGAGAAGGTATGGGAGAGAGCAGATTGGAGGAAGCGATATCTTGTGGGACTGCTATTCTGGGAGGTTGGGTGGGGGAATAATGGGGGGAAAATGATTGTAACTCAAAATCTGGCGGAAATGAATGATGTAAAACAGAAGTTAATAAAGTATTTGTTTAAAAAAAAAAAAAAAAAAAAAAGAAATAGTTCTAGACCTAGTGAGTGAGTATGGAGGGAAGCCAAGTGCTTTCTGACTATTTCCAGTATTTAGCCCAGTGCCTGGCACATAGTAGGCATTTGATAAATCCTAGCTGACTATCTTAGTTTCCAACTCTGTTGTTCATTTTTGTTTAGCACTTTCTAGTTCAAAGATTATTCATTCTCCTTGGTAGGGAAGACAAAAGCAAAACAAAAAGACAAAATACAAGGATAGCTATGCCTTTACCCTTTTGACCTGTAGCATGATATCTATGCCAAGAAGTTGGCCTTTCCTTTCTTTTAGCCAAGATAACTTTAAAAACTCGGCAACCTGAACTTTTTTTCGATTTTAGCTTTCCTTGGCAGCCTGACCTCGTTCTGAGCTTGACCATCTCTACCAGTTTGTGCTTTTCAAGTCCATGATTTCTTCTACTACTTACCCTCACTTCCATCTTGTGTGTGTGTGTGACATAATCAATCATACCTATGTTTTAGAAAGACCAGTTTGAGAGAAGGGGGCAACATGACATATTTTAAAGGTAGAGTTGACAAGAATTGGCAATAGATTAGGAATGGGATGGTACTGAAAGAGTGAGGAGTTAAGAGTGGCACCTAGATGAGCATGAGCAACTGAGGGGGTGGTAGTACCCTCAACAACAATAGTCAAGCAGTCAACCAACATTAATTAAGCATTTGCTATGTGTCTGGGCAGAGGCACTATGCTAAGTGCTGGGAGTAAAGACCATCCCTGCCCTCAGGGACTTACATTCTAATGGGGAAAAGATAACACATAAAAGGAGTTGAAAATCTGGGGCTGGAGTCAAGATGGTGGAGTAGAAACAGGACTTCCTCTTAGCTCTGGCTCCTACCTCCCCCAATTCATGTAAAAAAATGACTTGACAAATTTTGGAGCTACAGAACACACAAAATGACACTGAGAAGCTAACCTCCTACTGAGGACAGCCTGACAGGCTGGCAGCAAGCGGCCAGCACAGGACTCTGGGAGCCAACCCCAGCCCCGTTCAAGCTGGAGATCTTAGCACCAAGGAGGCCTGAATAGCCCCTGGCTGGAGGGACTTCAGATAACGAGCAGCTGTGGCGGTTTCCAGAATTATCAACCCATAGATGCCAAGGACAAAGTGAGAGGTCAATGCAGTGTGGACTTTAGGACCTGGGAATTTGGAGTACAATCCAACCTTTGCCCCTGGGGTGAAAAGCAGCTGAGGTGCCACAGCCATACTGCCACCACATGGCAGCTTCAGCTGCTGGCCTGCAGAATATAGGGGGCCCAAGCAACCATTCAGAGGGTAATCACTCTTGCTTTAACCTGCTTGGATCTGGATTGCTGTCTAGGGTGGAGGTTCGGGGGTGTGTGATCAGCTTACCAGAGTGGGTGGAGGCTGCAGAGAAGGCACCCAATTAATACCTTCAACAGCTGAGAAAAGCCCAGCGTTTGCAATAAAGCTCTCATTTCTGGTAGCAGAGTCCTACTATGACAAAAAGCCCAAAAGTTAAGCAATTGAGGGGTAACATGACCAGGCAAAGGAAGCAAAGCACACAGAGCAACCCAACTTTACACTCATATTTTGGGGACAAAAAAGATCAAAGCATGGAACAGGAGGAAGACAGCAAAGTCAGAACTCCTGCACCAAAAGCTTCCAACAAAAGAATAAGCTGCTTACAGGCCATAGAGGAGCTTAAGAAGGATTTTGAAAATCAAGTAAGAGAAGTGGAGGAAAAATTGGGAAGAGAAATGAGAACCATGCAAGAAAATTATGAAATGAGAGTCAATAGCCTGATTGAAGAAAATAACACCTTAAAAAATAGACTAACTCAGATGGTAAAAGAGGCTCAAAAAGGCAATGAGGAGAAGAATGCCTTAAAAAGTCAAATTTGACAGATGGAAAAAGAATCTCAAAAGCTAACGGAAGAGAATCATTGCTTCAGAATTAGACTGGAGCAAATGGAAGCTAGTGACTTTATGAGAAATCAAGATACTATTAAACAGATCCAAACAAATGGAAAAAATAGAAGACAATGTGAAATATCTCATTGGAAAAACCACTGACCTGGAAAATAGATCCAGGAGAGATAATTTAAAAATTATTGGACTACCTGAAAGCCATGATCAAAAAAAGAACTTAGAAATCATCCTTCAAGGGGTGGAGCCAAGATGGCAGAGTAGAAACAGCTCATCCAAGCCACTCTGCCCCCAGATCCCCTCCAAACTATGTAAAAGGGGACTCTGAACAACTTCTGGAGCCCCAGCACCCACAGAACAACACAGAGAAGCTAACCTCCCACTGAGGACAGCCCAGCAGCCCTGCAGGAAGGACCAGCACAGCGGTCTGGGAGCCGGCAGCACGCAGCGCACAGAGTATGGAGAGCCGAGCCAAGCTGAGCCCAGGTCCCTGTGAGCCGAGGTTTTAGCCCCAGGGTGGCAGGGCCAGCAGCCGGCTGGAGAGACTCCAGAACACCAGCAGCTGTGGCAATTCCAGAATTATCAACATAGACATGCCTAGGACAAAGTGAGAGGTTAATGCCAAATGGACTTTGGGACCAGTATTTGGGGAATGCGTCGGCTTCCTCCCCTGGGGGCTAGAAGCCACTGAGGAGACATGCCATTTTGTAGTTTTCAGAGGCAGCTCTAGCTCCTGGCCTGCGAACTGTTGGGAGATCCAGCGATCAGTCTTGGGGGTTAATCGCTCTTGCTTTAACCTCCCTGGATCTGGATTGTGATCTGGGGTGGAGGTCGTGGGTGGGTTTACAGCTTGCCAGAAACGGAAGTTGCCCTCCCACACGTTCGGGACAAAAATTCCCCTATCTGGTGCCAAAGACATACTGTGGCAACAAGCCCAAAAGTCAAGTAATTAAGTGGCAACATGCCAAGGCAAAGGAAACAGAAAAATGCAAACTTAGACTCCTATTTTGGGGGCATAGAGCGGGAAAAGGATTGTGAGGTCAGAAGTCCTGCTCCAAAAGCCCCAGGGGAAAATGTGAGTGGATTGCAGGCCATAGAGGACCTTAAGAAGGACCTTAAAAATTAAATAAGAGAAGTGGAGGAAAAATTGGAAAGAGAAATGAGAAGGATGCAGGAAAAGTATGAAATGAGGGTCAACAGCCAGACTGAGGAAAACAACACCTTAAAAAATAGACTAACTCAAATGGCAAAGGAGGCCCAAAAGGGCAATGAGGAGAAGAATGCCTTAAAAAGTCGAATTTGCCAGATGGAAAAAGAATCTCAAAAGTTCACTGAGGAGATTCATTCCTTCAGAGTTAGACTGGAGCAAATGGAAGCTAATGACTTTATGAGAAATCAAGATGCTGTTAAGCAGATCCAAACAAATGAAAGATTAGAAGGCAATGTGAAATATCTCATGGGAAAAACCACTGACCTGGAAAATAGATCCAGGAGAGACAATTTAAAGATTATTGGACTACCTGAAAGCCATGATCAAAGAAAGAACCTAGAAATCACCCTTCAAGAAATTCTCAAGGAAAATTGCCCTGATGTTTTAGATCCAGAGGGCAAAATAGAGGTTGAAAGAATCCACAGATCACCTCCTGAAAAAGATCCCAAAAAGAAAACTCCCAGGAATATTATAGCCAGGTTCCAGAATCCCCAAATCAAGGAGAAAATACTACAAGCAGACAGGAAGAAACAATTTCAATATTGTGGAAACACAATCAAAATAGCACAGGACCTGGCAGCTTCTACACTGAGGGATTGAAGGGCATGGAATATGATATTCCAGAGGGCAAAAGAACTGGGAATGAACCCAAGGGTCACCTACCCAGCAAAACTGAGTATTTTGTTTCAGGGAAAATATGGTCATTCAGTGGAATAGAGGACTTTCAAGCATTCTTGAGGAAAAAACCAGAATTGAATAGAAAATTTGACATCCAGACACAAGAAGGAAGAGATGCCTGAGAAGGTAATCAGGGAAAAGAAATCAAAAGGAACTTATCAAAGTTGAACTATTTACATTCCTATATGGAAAAGCAATAACTGTGACTGATGATATCTTTCTCACTATGAAAATAATGGAAGAAGGGTGTGTGGTCATATGAATACATATGTGAATGTGTGTGTATATGGTTACAGTTATATATGGATAGAGGGCATAGGTTGAATTTGTTGGGAAGGGAGAATACTCAAGGGATGAAATTATGAGGTGAGAGAGGAAAGTGGCAAGAGGAGATGGGGAGAGACATGGTAGGGTAAACTATCTCATGTAGGGGAAGTGGGTGCAAAGGAGGGGGAGAATAAGGAAGGCTAAAGGCAAAACCACATTCACATTGAATTTGGTTCAGGGAGAAAATGACATACATACTAAATGGGATATCTCAACCTGCAGCAGGATAGGGGGAAGGGGGATGAGAGGAGGGATGATGGATGGGAGGGCATCCTTGGGGTGAGGGGAGGTTGGAAGTACCCACTATAGAAGAGGGACAGGATCATGTAGGGAATGGACCAGGTGGGGGTGGGATGAGTGGGAGGGAATTATAAGCAGCCTTGTACAATATATCTACTATGATAATGTTTTGCATAGCTAGACATGTACAACATATACTGAATTACTTATCTCCCAAGAAGGAATGGGTGACAAGGGAGGAAGGAAATGGATCTGAAATTCGAGGTCGTAACATTAAATGTTTCAAATAATATATAAATACTATTATTAATACTCTTTTGCCTATAATTGGGAGATAAGATGTGCAGGCATTGGGACACAAAGATTCATCTTCCTCTAATGGAAAAGTCGATGGGGGTATGGGAGAAGGTATGGGAGAGAGCAGATTGGAGGAAGCGATATCTTGTGGGACTGCTATTCTGGGAGGTTGGGTAGGGGAATAATGGGGGGAAAATGATTGTAACTCAAAACCTGGCGGAAATGAATGATGTAAAACAGAAGTTAATAAAGTATTTGTTTAAAAAAAAATTAAATAAGAGAAGTGGGGGAAAAATTGGAAAGAGAAATGAGAAGGATGCAGGAAAAGTATGAAATGAGGGTCAACAGCCAGACTGAGGAAAACAACACCTTAAAAAATAGACTAACTCAAATGGCAAAGGAGGCCCAAAAGGGCAATGAGGAGAAGAATGCGTTAAAAAGTCGAATTTGCCAGTTGGAAAAAGAATCTCAAAAGCTCACTGAGGAGATTCATTCTTTCAGAGTTAGACTGGAGCAAATGGAAGCTAATGACTTTATGAGAAATCAAGATGCTGTTAAGCAGATCCAAACAAATGAAAGATTAGAAGGCAATGTGAAATATCTCATGGGAAAAACCACTGACCTGGAAAATAGATCCAGGAGAGACAATTTAAAGATTATTGGACTCCCTGAAAGCCATGATCAAAGAAAGAACCTAGAAATCACCCTTCAAGAAATTCTCAAGGAAAACTGCCCTGATGTTTTAGATCCAGAGGGCAAAATAGAGGTTGAAAGAATCCACTGATCACCTCCTGAAAAAGATCCCAAAAAGAAAACTCCCAGGAATATTATAGCCAGGTTCCAGAATCCCCAAATCAAGGAGAAAATACTACAAGCAGCCAGGAAGAAATAATTTCAATATTGTGGAAACACAATCAGAATAGCACAGGACCTGGCAGCTTCTACACTGAGGGATCGAAGGGCATGGAATATGATATTCCAGAGGGCAAAAGAACTGGGAATGAACTCAAGGGTCACCTACCCAGCAAAACTGAGTATTTTGTTTCAGGGGAAAATATGGTCATTCAGTGGAATAGAGGACTTTCAAGCATTCTTGAGGAAAAAACCAGAATTGAATAGAAAATTTGACATCTAGACACAAGAAGGAAGAGATACCTGAGAAGGTAATCAGGGAAAACAAATCAAAAGGAACTTATCAAAGTTGAACTATTTACATTCCTATATGGAAAAACAATAACTCTGACTGATGAAATCTTTTTCACTATGAAAATAATGGAAGAAGGGTGTGTGGTCATATGAATACATATGTGAATGTGTGTGTATATGGTTACAGTTATATATGGATAGCGGGCATAGGTTGAATTTGTTGGGAAGGGAGAATACTCAAGGGATGAAATTATGAGGTGAGAGAGGAAAGTGGCAAGAGATGGGGAGAGACAGGGTAGGGTAAACTATCTCATGTAGAAGAAGCAAGGGGAAGTGGTTGCAAGGGAGGGGGAGAATAGGAAGGCAAAAAGTCATGCTCATTGAATTTGGTTCAGGGAGAGAATGACATACATACTAAATGGGATATCTCAACCTACAGCCGAATAGGGGGAAGGGGGATGAGAGGAGGGATGATGAATGGGAGGGCATCCTTGGGGGGAGGGGAGGTTGGAAGTACCCACTATAGAAGAGGGACAGGATCATGTAGGGAATGGACCAGGTGGGGGGTGGGATGAGTGGGAGGGAATTATAAGCAGCCTTGTACAATATATCTACTATGATAATGTTTTGCATAGCTAGACATGTACAACATATACTGAATTACTTATCTCCCAAGAGGGAATGGGTGACAAGGGAGGAAGGAAATGGATCTGAAATTCGAGGTCTTAACATTAAATGCTTCAAATATATATATAAATACTATTATTAATACTCTTTTGCTTATAATTGGGAGATAAGATGTGTAGGCATTGGGACACAAAGATTCACCTTCCTCTAATGGAAAAGTCGATGGGGGTATGGGAGAAGGTGTGGGAGAGAGCAGATTGGAGGAAGTGATATCTTGTGGGACTGCTATTCTGGGAGGTTGGGTAGGGGAAAAACGGCGGGGGGGGGGGGGAGGAAATGATTGTAACTCAAAATCTGGCAGAAATGAATGATGTAAAACAGAAGTTAATAAAGCATTTGTTTTAAAAAAAATAAAGTTAAAAAAAAAGAAATCATCCTTCAAGAAATTCTCAAGGAAAATTGCCCTGATGTTTTAGAACTAGAGGGCAAAATAGAGGTGGAAAGAGTTCACAGATCACCTCCTGAAAAAGATCCCAAAAAGAAAACTCCCAGGAATATTATAGCCAGGTTCCAGAATCCCCAAATCAAGGAGAAAATACTACAAGCAGACAGGAAGAAACAATTTCAATATTGTGGAAACACAATCAAAATAGCACAGGACCTGGCAGCTTCTATACTGAGGGATCGAAGGGCATGGAATATGATATTCCAGAGGGCAAAAGAACTGGGAATGAACCCAAGGGTCACCTACCCAGCAAAACTGAGTATTTTGTTTCAGGGGAAAATATGGTCATTCAGTGGAATAGAGACTTTCAAGCATTCTTGAGGAAAAAACCAGAATTGAATAGAAAATTTGACATCCAGACACAAGAAGGAAGAGATGCCTGAGAAGGTAATCAGGGAAAACAAATCAAAAGGAACTTATCAAAGTTGAACTATTTACATTCCTATATGGAAAAACAATAACTCTGACTGATGAAATCTTTTTCACTATGAAAATAATGGAAGAAGGGTGTGTGGTCATATGAATACATATGTGAATGTGTGTGTATATGGTTACAGTTATATATGGATAGAGGGCATAGGTTGAATTTGTTGGGAAGGGAGAATACTCAAGGGATGAAATTATGAGGTGAGAGAGGAAAGTGGCAAGAGATGGGGAGAGACAGGGTAGGGTAAACTATCTCATGTAGAAGAAGCAAGGGGAAGTGGTTGCAAGGGAGGGGGAGAATAGGAAGGCAAAAAGTCATGCTCATTGAATTTGGTTCAGGGAGAGAATGACATACATACTAAATGGGATATCTCAACCTACAGCCGAATAGGGGGAAGGGGGATGAGAGGAGGGATGATGAATGGGAGGGCATCCTTGGGGGGAGGGGAGGTTGGAAGTACCCACTATAGAAGAGGGACAGGATCATGTAGGGAATGGACCAGGTGGGGGTGGGATGAGTGGGAGGGAATTATAAGCAGCCTTGTACAATATATCTATTATGATAATGTTTTGCATAGCTAGACATGTACAACATATACTGAATTACTTATCTTCCCAGAGGGAATGGCTGACAAGGAAGGGAGGAAGGGAATGGATCTGAAATTCGAGGTCTTAAGATTAAATGTTTCAAATATATATAAATACTATTATTAATACTCTTTTGCTTATAATTGGGAGATAAGATGTGTAGGCATTGGGGCACAAAGATTCACCTTCCTCTAATGGAAAAGTCGAAGGGGGTATGGGAGAAGGTATGGGAGAGAGCAGATTGGAGGAAGTGATATCTTGTGGGACTGCTATTCTGGGAGGTTGGGTAGGGGAAAAACGGCGGGGGGGGGGGGGAGGAAATGATTGTAACTCAAAATCTGGCAGAAATGAATGATGTAAAACAGAAGTTAATAAAGCATTTGTTTTAAAAAAAATAAAGTTAAAAAAAAAGAAATCATCCTTCAAGAAATTCTCAAGGAAAATTGCCCTGATGTTTTAGAACTAGAGGGCAAAATAGAGGTGGAAAGAGTTCACAGATCACCTCCTGAAAAAGATCCCAAAAAGAAAACTCCTAGGAATATTAATATTTTATCCAGGTTCTGGAGTTCTAAAATCAAGGAGAAAATATTACAAGCAGCCAGGAAGAAACAATTTCAATATTGTAGAGACACAATCAGGCTAACTCAGGACCTGGCAGCTTCCACATTGAGGGATCAAAGGGGTTGGAATATGATATTCCAGAGGTCAAAGGAGCTGGGATTAAAACCAAGAATCACCTACCCAGCAAAATAGAGTATCATGTTTCAAGGGAAAATATGGTCACTCAGTGGAATAGAGGACTTTCAAGTATTCTTGATGAAAAAAACATAGTTGAATAGAAAATTTGATGTTTAGATGCAAGAAGCAAGAGAAGCTTCACTGGGTAAACAGGGAAAAGAAATCATAAGGAACTTATCAAAGCTGAACTACTTATATTCCTATATGGAAAAAATGATAATTGTAATTATGAAACTTTTCTCAGTATGAGAATAGCTGAAGGGAATAGAAATGTATATGTGTGTGTATGAGTATATATATGCATATGTGTATATGTATACATACATATATGTCTATATATGAGGGTATATGGGTGTATGAATACATATGTGAGTGTGTGTATATATGTCTACAGGTATACATAGACAGAGGGCACAGGACCAATTGAATAGGAAGGGATGATACTTAAAGGGTAAAAATAAGAGGTGAGAGGAATATAATGAGAGGAGATGGGGAAAGACAGAATGGGGTAAATTATCTCATATAGAAGAAGCAAGGGAAAATTGTTGCAATGGAGGGGAGGAACAGGAAGGCAAAAGGGAATGAGTCAACCTTATTCTCATTGAATTTGGCTTAGGGAGGGAATGACATACACACTAAATAGAGTATCTCACCCTATAAGAGAGTAGAGCGGAAGGTTAAGAGAGGGGGGATAATAGAAGGGAGGACAGGCTTGGGGGAGGGAAGTTGGAAGCACTCACTTTTGAAAGGGGAAAGGATCAAAGTGGGGAGGTGGGATAGGATAGAGGGTAATATAGTCAGTCTTCCACAATATATCCACTATGGAAATGTTTTGCATGTACAACCTATATTGAATTGCTCATCTTTCCAGTGAAGGTGGGTGACAAGGGAGAAAGGGAAAGAATCTGGAATCAAATGTTTAAAAATATATATACATATTATTATTAATATTTTACATGTAACTGGGAAATGAGATATACAGGCACTGGGGCATAGAGATCCACTATATCCTACTGGAAAGTTGAAGGGGAGTGGGGGAAGATATGGAAAAGAACAGATTGGGGGAGGGGATATTCAGTGGGAACGCTGTTTTGGGGTGGTGGGTAGGGAAAATTGGGGAGAAAATTTGTAACTCAAAGTCTTGTGGAAATGAATGATGTAAACTAAAAAATAAAAAAGAGAGAGAAAAAAAAGAAATTCTGGGGTTGGAGAGGAGAGTGGGTGCCCCACATGGGGGCATACTGGAGAAGTCCAGAGGAGGGCTTCCTGATGGGAAATGAAGAGATGACTGGCTTGAGCTCATTGCTTAAATGGAGGTTAAGGGAGCCTCCAATTAGAGGGAGGGGCCCCAGGGGCAGAAGATACTTGTGACTTCCAAGGGTGAAGTTTTCTGGGGCATGATGGAAAAGTCCAGAGTAGGATATCTTGGTGTGGTCTCTCCCCTGTCCCACCTAGATGCCTTCCTAAGTAGACTCTCTACATACTGTTCAGACCTCTACTTGTACTGGGAGATCAGGTGCCCAGTGCGGGGCTGCTACTTGTCCCTTTGGAATCTAGGGATATCCCTGAGAGGTTAGAAGGGTGTATGTGTAATACTATAGCTCATAAGCTCCTCTCTCATGTGGTTCCCCCCATGATTATTAGTTGGTATCAGTTGACTTGAATTTATAGGAAAGAGTATTTACTAAGGTGATACAGATGATAAAGGTGATAAGGTGATGTAACAATTGGTATAAGACAACCTCCAAAATGTGACACTGTCCCACAAGTACATACAATGCCTATGGGAAAGGGGGATCAAACTCAGGTACACGTGGCAAAGAGGTAACTCATCTTTGAAAGTCATTTTGATGGACTTCTCAATTGGTTCCCCTCACATACAGTTTTTCTGCTGGGCTGCTTGTAGAGCTTGTATCTGTCTTCCTCATCTTGTCCAATCCAACCTTGGCTCTTAATGGAAACACTGCTACCAGTCTTCCAGACCCTTTGAAGTCCATAAGATCCCCTAAAATTAGAAAAGAGAAGCGAGGAGACAGTATATTCTACTCTTGAATGTGGGGAGTTACTAGCTAGAGAAAAATGAGAAAGTTTTGAAGTTTCTAAAAGAGTTACTACAACCCTAAAAGAGCCAGACCAGGAAGATAGACTGGCTCACTGATAAGGCTCTAAGGAAAGATAATCTATAAGCATGCCTGGGGGATGGTGGATGATATAGCTCATATAGCTAGCTGTGGTCAAATCTGAATGTTGAATTGTATCCCTCTATCATCCTCAGGACATATCCCTCTACTGAGGGATGCATATGCCCTGAACAGAGTCAGAGTAACCAACAGGAGCCCATCATTCTACGCCCTCCCCAACATCCTTCCTGACCACTGAGGATGCTTCAGTCTGTTCCTTTCCAAGTTCTGCCATCTCTTTGAATTTTGTGCTTTTGTCGTATATAAATAAATAAAACTCTGGATTCTAAGAAATGTTAATAATGCAGATTACACTTAAATGTTTGTTGTGACCTTGTAGATTCACATTCTTCAAATTGGCAAAAATGACCCAAAAAATTGATGCTGGAAGGCTTGTGAAATGATGGGCACACTAATACACTGTTGGTGGAGCTTTGAAATGGTACAACCATTTTGGAAAGCAGTTTGTAATTATGCAAATAAGGTGACTAAAACATCTGTATTCTTTGAGCCAAAGATTCCATTACTGAGTTTATGCCCCAAGAAAGCTATTGATAAGAAAAAAAATCTTTATAATTACCAAGATACTTATAGCAGTACTTCTTTTAACAGCAAAGAATTGGAAACAAAGTAAATGCCCATAGATTGGAATGATGAAACTAATTTTGATATTTCAAATGCTGTGGAATATTATTTTGCTATAAGAAATGTGATGAATATAGAGAAACATGGAAATATCTACATGAACTGACGCAAAATGAAGTGTAGCCAAGTAAACAATATACACAATGACTACAATAATATACATGGAATACAACTACACACAAAGAAATCAAAAGTGAATTTAAGAAATTTTAAAGATCAAGCATGACTTGAATGAAGAAATATGAGGACACTCACAACCCTTTATGGAGGTGGGACGCCCATATGTATTAGACATTGCACATACTTTTGGACTTTTTCAATGTATTCATCAGTTGTGCTGATTTTTTTCCTTCTTTTTGAGCTTTTAAAAAAACTATTTGGGGGTGGCTAGGTGGTACAGTGAATAGAGCACCGGCCTTGGAGTCAGGAGGACCTGAGTTCAAATCCAGCCTCAGACACTTCACACACACACACACACACATACACACACACACACACACACACACACACACACACACAAACTAGTCATGTGACCTTGGGAAAATCATTTAACCCCAATTGCCCTATCTTTCCCCCTCCCAAAAAATTTTAAAAAATCAAAAAAATTTGTTATATGGGATTGCTCTTGGGGAGAGGAAAGAATACTGGTGATAATTATCATGATGTTAAAAACAGAAGACATAAATCAAGAATTTTTTAAATGTTTGTTGGAGAGCTGGTTACTAAATATTTATCAGCATTCTTTTATATGTAAATGTTGTTGATATTCAATTGTGTCTGACTCTTTGTGACCATATTTGGGGTTATCTTAGTAAAGATATTAGAGTGGTTTGCCATTTCTGGCTCATTTTACAGATGAAGAAACTGAGGCAAACAGGGTTAAGTGAAGTGCCCAGAATCACACAACCAGAGAGTGTCTGAGGCCATATTTGAACCCAGAAAGATGAGTTGACTCCAGGCCTAATATTCTATCCACTGTACCACCTAGCTGCCCCTATGTACATACATACATGTATGTATATACACAATATAATATATGCATATACATAAAGTATATGTATAAATGGACATTATCATATATGCACATATACATATCCACATATGTGACTGTATGTATATAATGGACATTATCCAACATATGCATATGTTTGTATATGAGAAGACTTGGGGCTTCTGAATTTTGTACTTTTTCTTAAATAAAAAACATGTATTTGACACAAATGAATTGCCCACACAGAAACATCCATGCACATGGGTGTTCACAGTCTGTTTTTATAATTGTGTGCATGGATGTACTCATCCTTCTTAGAGGATTTCAGTTAGCTTTCATAATTATCTTTCTTTTAATAATTATCTTCACAGTACACACAATTCACAATGTACACATTCAGACCATGAACACAGTGTTAATCTGCTCAGTTTTGTGGAATGTTTTAGAGGAGTCTTAAAAACATCTCACAACCTTTTCCCTCATGGGCTGACGTATCTCAGATAACACAGCCTAATGACCAGAGATGTGAACCAGGGCTTTAGCCATTGTATAAAAGTCCTCTTGCCAGCCAGCCATACTGCTGCACCAACGATAGTGTCAGAGGTCGATAGGTCTACAGGAAGAGTACAAATTCATCAGGTTCTTATACAGAGAATGGACTTTGGAGAAAATCTCTCCCTATTCTCTTCTGGGTAGACAGACCCAATTCCAGATACCCAGTTGTGTCCTGGTTGGTTTGCAGACTCAAAGAGAAGGGAGATAGTTCAGTGCTAGGCAGTGTCTTATCAGAAAGCATGTGAGTTCCTTATGTCCTCATTGCTTTCCTTAGCCTGAGTCTGGGCTTCAGGGGTGCTTGCTTCTAGGGGCTATTCCAGAAAACACTACTACCATGCTAATTAGAATTCACCAGAGGCAGCAGAGGTAGGTCATCAGAGGAAATCAACTTGTGTACCAGCTGAGAAACTGCTTGTCTTAACTTAAAAACAACAGCAAACCACCTGGGCTGCCTGTGAGCTAATCACAATACAGGCAAAGACTGACTCAGCAGGTAGGGGGTGGCAGAACAGCAGAGGCTGAGTGGAGCCAACCATCCCCTTAACTGTTGGGAGAGAAAAGGCCCAGAACAGAAAGTCATGAGGCTGCCTTTGGAGTGGGGTCTTCTCTGAGACCTCTGAGGGCATCCCTATGTCTGAGTGTGCTCAGGGCAGATCTTAGCCATCCCCAAGACTGGACATTGAAGTCTTCAGGGAATTCATTCTAGACCCTGGGGCTGAATTTTTCATTTTCCTTTCTTCTTTAGAATTCACAGGTCAATTTGCCAACATGTATACATGTATATGGATTTATATACATATATGTGTATTTATATTATATTATATGTGTATATTATATATTTATATATACATATATGTATATGCATAGACATATATCGATGAATTAACCTGAGAATTTTAAAGGGGAAAGAAAACCACAAATGTAGCCCCAGGGTCAAATATATGTGTGTATATACATGTATGTATATGTATATAGATTTAAACACATACGTATATTGGTGAATTGAACTGAGAATCCTGAAGGGGAAAGAAAAGCAAAAATCTGGCCCCAGAGGCAAACATATGTGTGCATACACATATGTGTATGTATATGGATATATGTACATGCACATAATACATATATTGCTGAATTGAACTGAGGATATACATATCTACATTCATGCATATACATATACACACTTATACATATATACATATATTGGTAAATTGAACTGAGAATTCTAAAGCAGAAAGGAAAACAAAAATCTAGCCCCAGGGTCAAATAAATGTATGTGCACACATATATGTATATAGATTTGTATATACACATATACAGATATATACATATATTTTAAATGAACTGAGAATTATAAAGAGTAAAGGAAAATGAATTCCCAGAACTGAATATATGTATCTATACATATATACACATGTGTGGATATATACATTTATGGATTTGTGTGTCTATATTTATCTCGAACCTCTTCTCTGTGCCTATATTATGTTGGGGGTAATGTTTGTCATGGACAAACACAGGTTGGAATGCTATAAGAAAAATGTAAAACACAGACTTTTCCTGTTACTGAGTTTACAATGCACTGGGGAGAACAGTATGAAAAAGCATATGGTCCAGTGCTAAACGGCCCACAACCTAGTGGTGAAAACTAGGCGCACAAAGCAAGTGTTAAAATCTACATCATGTGGGACAAAAAAGGGAAATAGCGTAGGCTTCTTAGCTATGGCTCCCTTACTGCTGCTTGTGAGCTGCTCATGTTAGGAAGGTATGCAATTACCCTCCTTTTATATTCATTTTCTGGAGTCTGTAAGCAGCACACTTTCCTCCCAGGCTCCCAGCATGCCAAAAGGAAGGTAGTGAGACCTAGAATTGGTGGCAACCCGAATCTATCTTAGGTTTGAAACTTAGCAGATTTATTTAGTATTCAGCTTTGTCAGGGTTGAGGTGTGAAAAAAGAACTCTGGGATAGGTGCCCTGCCAGCCCTTTCTAGCCAAGACAGTGTCGGGCAAACTGTTGGAAATTGGAGTGAGAAATCTGTACGCTCCAAAATAATCCATGCTGGGTTTTAAAAACGTTTTATCGATACCTTTGGTCTTTAAATCACAGTCAATCATTTCCCAACCCTACCTCCTTCAGATTGAACCCTTGTGTTTAGGGAAAACAGTTAAAGCAACAAATCCCGTACAGAAACCTTGTCTGACAGTGTATGCAATATCCTGACCTAGTGATCACCCACCTCTCAGCTGTGAGGGGTGAAACTGATCTTTCACTTACCTCTTTTCCATTACTGAGAAGGCAGCTTCCTTTTTAATAATTTTTTTCTTTGCATTATTGTTGGCATTATATATACTTTTGATTCTGCTTATTTTGTTCTGTATTGGTTCATATAAATTTTCCACCATAAAAAAGGAAGGTGGTAAAAACCTAAGCATATCACGTTTTAAAGATTGCTGACCTCTCTGGTATAGATAGAAAACTCTGTCTTGACATAGAAGCAAAAAGGTTGGGGCAGCTAGGTGGCACAGTGAATAGAGCACCAGCCCTGGAGTCAGGAGGACCTGAGTTCAAATGCGATCTCAGACACTTAAAACAAAAACTAGCCATGTGACCTTGGACAAGTCACTTAACCCCAATTGGCCTCCAAAAAGCAATAAAATAGAAGTAAAAAGGTAGAATGCAGCCATGAGCAAAAATCAAATGTCAAAAGGCCCCTAGGAAGAATAGATAGCTTGAATTTATTTTTCTCTAATTGTATCCATTCAGAACCAAGAAACAACCCAAGTACAAAGCTAACATTTCTCATTTGTGACTTAATACATATTTGTGGATTATGACCATTGGCCTTTTTCTTTTTGTACAAATCTTATCCAATAAACTGAACATGCAAGGCACAGAATCTTGTTTGGATCCAAGAGAAGAGAGGAGATTGAACCTTCTGGGTTTCTGGCCATCCTTTGGATTGTAGCCAGGTCCCTTAGGATATGAACTCCTGTCTCCCATTGGGATTGTACTTTTTTGGTTGAGATGACTTCACCACCTAAGAAGTCACTGCATTTTAGGCTTGCAGAATAGTTTTCTAAACAAAATTTATTGATAAATTTGAAGCAATACCTCTAGGAATCATGATTTTGAAGGCAGCCTTGAGAACGGGTTCGACAAATCATTATCCCATAAAGATTTGAAGTCAGAGGTCCTGGGTTCAAATTTTAGTTCTACTACTACTACTTGTGTAATCTTGGGAAAATTCCTTAACTTCTCTGGCCCTCAGTTTCCTCTCCTGTAAAATGAAGGGGTTAGACTACATGACCATTGATGGTCTTTCCAGCCTTAAATCTATGATGATGAAAATGTCCATGGGCTCCTCCTACTTTTACCAACATTCTTCCCCCTTCTATCCATGTCTGCCTCCTTGGATTTCTCCTGAGGTTACTGTAATGAAAGAACAAAAGACTCTATTATGGTTGTCATGCTTAGGATTCTACCACTTTCCCCTAGATCTGGTTGACAGCCCAAAAAGAAAGAAATAGGAAAGAGAGATAACTGACTTACTTTAGGTCGATTTCTTAAATATCCTTTTGTCACTGTCATAGTACCTTGTTTGACTAAGTAAAGAGACCATTCTCTGCCTTATTTCTTACCTAGGCTTAATCACTGAATGAGCATTGCCTCAGTCAAACCAAAACCTGGGAAAGACCTTAGCTTAAAAAGGTCAAGATCTCCCACTGCATCCAGAGCCATCTCCAGTCATTCTGATCTGTATCTCACCTCTGGACCCAGATGGCTCTGGGGGAGAAAGTGAGGCTGGTGTCTTTGCACAGTTCTCTCTCACTTAAATCCATTTCACTTGCATGTCATGGCATCACCTCCCTGATGTCACTGTCTTCTTCAAGAACTAAGTCCAGACAACAACAATAGCCTTGTCTCTATCACTGCCTCACAAGGCTGATAGGTACTATAGAAATCCAAAGATAAGTGCCCAAGAACATAAGCATCCAGCTTAATACCAGTCAGAACAATTACACTGATATTGCCATTATATCAATGAAATCAGAATTTATCTGATTTTTATAGAAATGATCAATTTTAAAGTTTGACCAGTGTAACGGCAACCACATTGGCATACCCAGTATGGCTGCTAGCACAGATTCTTAGATCTGCTTTACTAGGAAAGATAACTGTTTAAGAGGTCAACGGTTTTTTTTTATATGAGAGTGACTCTTTATTTTTTATTTTTGGAGGGGGGAGGGCAGAGCAATTGGGATTAAGTGACTTGCCCAAGGTCACATGGCTAATAAGTGTTAAGTGTCTGAGGCCAGATTTGAACTCAGGTCCTCCTGACTCTAGGGCCACTGTTCTATTCACTTCACCACCTACTAGCTGCCCCTCAACCATCTTTTTAAATTACATTCACTAGTTTGGGGAGAAAAGTCAGCACCCTGACTTCATAGAAAATACAAACAGAGAAAATACAAGCAGAGAAATAAAGACTAACAGACAGGGCTGACTGCCTGAATCAAAGCAATATTGCTACACATTTTACATACATCCCTGGATTGAAAGAGCCTTTACATCTGAACAGTCAGGGAGCTCTGAACATATGGCCATTCAGAATTTCCACGAGGGAATCACAAGATCCTTCTCATAAGCAATATATCAACCCAGCAATATATCCTAAGCAATATATCAACCCAGAGTATATATACACTTCTCAGAGTCAAAAGGTAGCACAGCCCTTGTGACTCAGTGACTAATTAGAAACTAGCAAAAAGTGTGAAAACCTTCCCTAAAGCAAGCATTCCTGAAGTAAGCTTTCCTTAATGGGCTCCACATGAGGCCTATCAATGGGGCAGAAGATCTTAAATCCTATTAACATTACAATCAGCTGCTGTGGGTAACTAGAGCATAGGAAGCCAGAGGGTGGAGCATATACTGTATCCCAAGAAGAAAGAAGGTCCTCCTGAAGAGTCTGAATTTAACTCCAGGGTTTTATATTTCAGTAGTGACCACCAGGAATGAGAAGGTAAAGAAGAATAGAAGTGTTTAGTTTGGAGGTCATGGGGAGCCAGAAATTTCAGTGAACAGCAGGAGAACTGGAGGAAGATGACAGTAGTAAGCTTTAAGGCTGAGTGAATAATCTTATTACTTGCTACTTAGTAATATATTCATAACATCTATTTAAGCATCTATTATGGGCAAAGCTCTAGGCTGGATCTTGGGGGTGTATAGAGCTACATGAATTATATGTATGCTGTAGGGAAAGATCACTGCATTTGAATTTGGAAACCCTGGGTTTGATTCTGGGCTCTGCCAGACACTACTTTTGTCATCCTGGGTAAGTCATTCAATCTCTTTGGGCCTAAAATGGGTTTTGGCAGTGATGGTTTGTTGAACACCTTCTATGTGTGTCGCTGTAAATGATGTTTGGAAAAAAAGGTTAAGGATGAAAGAAAGGGTACATGGAGCTCACACTAGTACTCGAAGAAAGAGAGAGAGATTAGGAAAAGGTACATGGAGCTCACATTCCAAAATACATTGCAATCAGTTCTGCTAGGTTTTTGATGACTTGAAGGCAAATGGGGTTATAATTTGTGGTTTCACATGACTTTCCACAGAAAGAGGAACATTGCTTCACAAGTACACAGGCTTCTGGAATGTGATGTGAACTGGAAGAAGCCAGTGACCACATGAGGATGGCATTTCTGCCCCCTCTCCAGGGGGCTTGTCCAAAGAAGCGTTTTTAAAGTAAGCGTAGCTATATTTCTCCTTTGGCAGTACCCTGGCCTGATAATGGCTGTCAATAGGTGCCTTGGACACTTAGTAGCTAGGTGACCATGGGCAATTCACTGAATCACCCATCAATTTCCTGATCTATAAAATGAAGATAAAAGACAGCACCTATTTCATAAAGTTGTGTAAAGTCAATCACCAGCAGCTCTCCCAAGGACTGCTGCTGTGAACAGCTTTTAGGATCTAATCAAATAGTATAATGAACTCTCTATTCAACAATAAACTAAAGCAAAACATTCAAGAAACTAAAGCACAACGTTCACAACAAGATAACATAACAACTTATTACTAAGGTGGCCACATAGTCTTAAACAAAACACATTCAGTAAATCACAGTCTCCTCAATCAATACACACTATCCAAGTAAAGACTTTCATCTTGACTCAAGGCTGACTTCCCATCATCCTTCAGGGGTAGCAGAAAGTACAAACACCATCCACCCCTATGTCACACAGTAAGTCACAATCTCATTAGTCAATAGAGAATATCCAAGAAAAATCCTCTTTCATCTTAACTGGAGGCTGACTTCCAAACCCCAGGCTCCTCTGCCACGGGCTGACTATTCCCTGCTCTTGCGTGGATTCACATATAGGCAGGTCTCTGCTCCTGTTTCATACCTCAGCTTACTGCCCCACTCCAAGCTCTTCAAAGTTTCTAGGAAGACAAAGCTTAACAGAGCTGCAATATTTACACACATTGTTGGCACCATCATCTCAATCCACTTTCTGTCTGACAAAGTAACACAGATCAACAGACAAGGCTTCTGTCTGAGAAATCAAACACAAATCAACAACAAAGTCCTAGGACTTGTGTAACAGCAGTAAGGTGCCCTTTCAGGACTTTTCTAAAAACAACAGACAGGGTGCTTTTGTCTGACAGACCAACAGACAGAGTGCTACAGAGTGCCCAAATCACAAGCATTCTCTCTCTTGGTTCTCCTGGGTCCCAGCTCTGCTCCAGCTTTTCTCTACTCTGCTCCTTCCTGTTCCAGCCTTCCTCTTCTACTCTTTCAGCAAGCTCCTCCCACCATAGGCTCCATGTGATGACTTTATTTCTATTAATGGCAGGGAAGATCTCCAATCTCCCTTAGGCCTATTAAGAGCAACATGGTGTTTCCAACAAATGCTTTTGATATAATCAGAGGTGAGGCTCAAAGTCACTTGAACAGCTGAAATAAGCAGCAAAGTACTATTTAGCTTACCATGACAGGTTGGCAGGAATATAAAAAATATCGCTTTGCAAAATGAAAGTGCTGTATGAATGCAAGTTGTCATCATTATCACCACTGTTGTTGTAGGTCGCGTTGCCCTTTTCATCATCATCATCATCATCATCATCATCATCAGTATTAGTATTAGAATTACTCTCCAGGCCATCAGCATAGCTCTGAATCAATGAGGGAGTATTAGGGAAGGCAAAGAAAATTTAAATACTTTTCTCATCCACTCCCAGGCAGGTACCAACACATGTACCTTCCTCTTAAGTAACTTATAATTTAACTGGAATATAATTCATATGGCAAAGTGTACTGTGGGTATCTATAGGGCTAAAGGGGAAAGCTAAGCTCATTCAGATGTAGATTTAGCCTAAAAACAGATACTGCGGTGTAGAACCTACATCTAGTGCCAGATGGATACTTAGACTTTGGTTCTTGAAGGATGTTTAATTTTGTTGATGTGGATATTCTCTCCTCTAATGCAGTTCATGACCCCTCTATAACTTCACAGATCGTCTTTGAGAGTTACCATAGCTTAAAAATTCATTACAGTAGCCAGCCTAATGATAAGTTTCTCCAGTCTAAGTCTTGGACATCAAACCCCACAGGGAACATTTATTTCCACCCTTTCCTCAATGGGAATCCCTTCTATATTGTCACCAATGATCCATCCTCCATTCGAGGGCCTCGGGTGATATGGAACCACAATGTCTAGCATCCATTTGATTTTTGAGTATCTTTAATGCTTAGGAAGGTTTCCTACTAATTAACAATGGGGTTGTTGGACATCTTATAATTAACCAAGGGAAGCAGTGAGTTTGCTCCCTGACTTTTTTTCCCCTTAATGCTTTATTAACTTCTGGTTTACATCATTCATTTCTGCCAGACTTTGAATTACAATTTTTTCCCATTTCTCCCCTACCCACCACCCCAGAATTGCAGTCCCACAGGATAGCCCC
Source organism: Gymnobelideus leadbeateri (assembly GCA_011680675.1). Taxonomy (NCBI): domain Eukaryota; kingdom Metazoa; phylum Chordata; class Mammalia; order Diprotodontia; family Petauridae; genus Gymnobelideus; species Gymnobelideus leadbeateri. The sequence continues at coordinate 88,747 of WOXC01006953.1, forward strand.
TCATCCAATCTGTTCTCTCCTATATCTTCTCCCATACCTCCTTCGACTTTGCCATTAGGGCAAGGTGAATCTCTGCGCCCCAATGCCTGCACATCTTATCTCCCAAATACATGCAAAATAGTATTAATAATAGTATTTATATATATTAGAAACCTTTAATTTTAAAACTTTGAATTCCAGATCCATTCCCTTCCTCCTTTGTCACCCACTCCCGCTGGGAAGATAAGCAATTCAGTATATGTTGTACATGTATAGCTATGCAAAACATTACCATAGTAGATATATTGTAAAAGACTGGCTATAATTCCCTCCCACCCATCCCACTCCCCACCTGGTCCATTCCCTACTTTGATCCTGTCCCTTTTCAAAAGTGGGTGCCTCCAACCTCCCCACCTCCCAGCATGCCCTCCCTTCCATCATCCCCCCTCTCATGCCCCTCCCCTCTACTCTCCTGTAGGGTGAGATATCCTATTTAGTATATATGTCATTCTCTCCCTGAGCCAAATTCAATGAGAATATGGTTTTGCCTTTTTGCCTTCCTATTCTTCCCCTACCCTGTACCTACATCCTCTTGCCTCTTCTACATGAGATAGATTCCCCCCACCCCCATCTCTCCCCACCTTCTCTTGCCACATTCCTCTCTCACCTCTTAACTTCACCCCTTAAGTATCATCCCTTCCCACCAAATTCGCCCTCTATCCATGTATACCTGTAAACATATATACACACATTCACATATGTATTCATATGCCCATATACCCTTCTTCAATTATTTTCATACTGAGAAAGGTTTCATTAGTCACAGTTATTGTTTTTCCATGTAGGAATGTAAATAGTTCAACTTTGATAAGTTCCTTTTGATTTCTTTTCCCTGTTTACCTTCTCAATCATCTCTTGCTTCTTGTGTCTGAATGTCATATTTTCTATTCAACTCCTCAAGAATGCTTGAAAGTCACAACTACAAAACACTTCTCACACAAATAAAAGCAGATCTAAATAGTTGGAAAAATATCAATTGCTCATGGCTGGGTCAAGCTAATATAATAAAAAGACAATTTTACCCAAACTAAACTATATATTTAGTGCCATACCAATCAATTTACAAAAAAACTACTTTCTAGAGTTAGACAAAATAATAACAAAATTTATTTGGAAAAACAAACGGTCTAGAATATCAAGGGAATTAATGAAAAGAAATGCTAGGGAAGGTGGACTAGCTATGCAGATCTTAATCTGTATTATACAGCAGCAGTCATCAAAACTGCTTGGTACTGGCAGAGGTGTAGAATAGTGGATCAATGGAATAGATTAGGCGCAGGAGACCCAGCAGTTAATGAATATAGTAATCTATTGTTTGATAAACCCAAAGACCCCAGTTTTTGGGATAAGAATGCACTGTTTGACAAAAACTGCTGGGAAAACTGGAATACAGTATGGCAGAAAGTGGGCATAGATCACTATCTAACACCATATACCAAAATCAAGTCTAAATGGGTGCATGATCTTGGTGTAAAGGATGATAGTGTAAGCAATTTGGGAAAGCAAGGAATAGTTTACCTGACAGATCTGTGGAGAGGGGAAGACTTTAGGACCAAACAAGAATTAGAGAGCATTATAAAATGCAAAATGGATAATTTTGATTACATTAAATTGAAAAGCTTCTGTACAAACAAAACCAATGTAACCAAGATCAAGAGGGAGGTGGAAAATTGGGAAAGAATTTTTACAACTTGTGTCTCTGATAAAGGACTCATCTCTAAAATTTATAGAGAATTGAGCCAAATTTATATGAATACAAGTCACTCCCCAATTGATAAATGGCCAAAGGATATGAACAGGCAGTTTTCAGAGAAAGAAATTAAAGATATCTATAAGCATATGAAGAAATGCTCTAAATCACTATTAATTAGAGAAATGCAAATCAAAACAATTCTGAGATACCACATCCCTCCAGTCAGATTGGCTAAGATGACAAAACAAGAAAGTGACAAATGCTGGAGAGGATGTGGACAAATTGGAACACTAATACATTGCTGGTGGAGTTGTGAACTTATCCAACCATTCTGGAGAGCAATCTGGAATTATGCCCAAAGGATTATAAATAGTTTCATACCCTTTGACCCAGCCATACCACTTCTAGGGTTATATCCCAAAGAGATCATAGAAGTGGGAGGAAGACCCATATGTACAAAAATATTTTTAGCAGCCCTTTTTGTGGTTGCAAAGAATTGGAAACTAAAGGGGTGCCCATCAATTGGGGAATGGCTAAACAAGTCGTGGTATATGAATGTAATGGAATATTATTGTGCTATAAGAAATGAGGAGGTGACGGATTTCACAATTACCTGGAGAGACTTATACAAACTGATGCTGAGTGAGAAGAGCAGAATCAGAAGAAATTTGTATACAATCACAGACATACCATATCTGTGATGACCAACTATGACAGACTGGACTCTTTTCAGCAATGCAGTTATATAAGTCAATCCCGAAAGACTCAAGAAAGTGAGAAATGCACCATCCAGAGATATAACTAGAAAGAACTGAGCCTGAATCCTGATGGAAGCAAACTAAATGATCTTTTTCTTTTAAAAAAAAAAAAAGAGTGCTTGAAAGTCCTCTATTCCACTAAATGACCATATTTCCCCCTGAAACAAGATACTCAGTTTTGCTGGGTAGGTGATTCTTGGTTTTAATCCCAACTCTTTTGCCCTCTGGAATATCATATTCCATGCCCTACAATCCCTCAGTGTAGAAGCTGCCAGGTCCTGAGCTTTTCTGATTGTGTTTCCACAATATTGAAATTGTTTCTTTCTGGCTGCTTGCAGTATTTTCTCCTTGATCTGGGAATTCTGGAACCTGGCTACAATATTCCTAGGAGGTTTCCTTTTGGGATCTTTTTCAGGAGGTGATCGGTGGACTCTTTCCACCTCTATTTTGCCCTCTGGTTCTAAAACATCAGGGCAATTTTCCTTGAGAATTTCTTGAAGGATGATTTCTAGGTTCTTTCTTTGATCATGGCTTTCAGGGAGTCCAATAATTTTTAAATTATCTCTCCTGGATCTATTTTCCAGGTCAGTGATTTTTCCCATGAGATATTTCACATTGCCTTCTATTCTTTCAGTTGCTTGGATCTGTTTAACAGCATCTTGATTTCTCATGAAGTCACTAGCTTCCATTTGCTCCAGTCTAACTCTGAAGGAATGAATCTCCTTAGTGAGCTTTTGAGATTCTTTTTCCATCTGTCAAATTTGGCTTTTTAAGGCATTCTTCTCCTCATTGCCTTTTTGAGCCTCTTTTGCCAATTGTTAGTCTATTTTTTAAGGTGTTATTTTCCTCAGTCAGGCTGTTGACTCTCATTTCATACTTTTCTTGCATCTTATTTCTCTTCCCAATTTTTCCGCCACTTCTCTTATTTGGTTTTTAAAATCCTTCTTAAGGTCCTCTATGGCCTGTAACCCACTTGTATTTTCATTTGGGGCTTTTGGTTCAGGAGTTCTGATCTCCCAGTCCTCCTCCTGTTCCATGCTTTGATCCTCTTTGCCCCCAAAATAGGAGTCTGATGTTGCATTTTTTCTGTTTATTTTGTTTCCTTTGCCTAGGCATGTTGTCATTTAATTACTTGACTTTTGGGCTTGTTGCCACGGTAGGACTCTGCCACTACACAGGGGAGCTTCTGTCCCAACTGTTGGGGTCTTCTCAACTGCCGGAGGTATTAGTTGGGTGCCCTCTCTGAAGCCTCCACACATTCTGGCAAGCTGGACACACACCCCAAGACCTCCACCCCAGACTGCAATCCAGATCTAGGGAGGTTAAAGCAAGAGCAATTAACCCCCAGACTGATCGCTGGATCCCCCTACAGTTCTCAGGCCAGGAGCTGAAGCTGCAACTGAAGCTGCAAAATGGCAGCTATGCCATATCTCCTCAGCCACTTTTAGCCCCCTGAGGAAGAAGCTGAAGTGTTCCCAAATACTGGTCCCAAAGTCCATAGGGCACTAACCTCTCAGTTTGTGTTGGAAATTCTGGAAAAGCCACAGCTGCTGGTGTTCTGGGGTCCCACCAGCTGGCTGCTGGTCCAGCTGCCCTGGGGCTAAAACCTCTGACTCACATGGTCCTGGGCTAGGCTCCCAGAGTGCTGTGCTGGCTGCTCCCTGCCAGGCTGCCAGGCTGTCCTCAGCAGGAGGTTAGCTTCTCTGTGTGGTTCTGTGGGTGCTGGAGCTCCAGAGTCCCCTTTTACATGATTTTGAAGTGGTGTGGGCTGGAGCGCCGTGGAAGTGCTGTTTCTACTCCACTATCCTGACTCTGCCTGCTCCCTGACTTTTGAAGGTCAGATACTCATTTGTTATTCAGTCAATAAATATTTATTAAGCACTTACTGTGTGCCAGGCACTGTGCTTAGGCTCTGGGGATATAAACAAAGGTGAACTCTCAAGTTGTTCAATGTGGAATAGGGGAGATAACATGCAAATAAATATGTATAAAGAAGCTATATATGAGATAACTTGGAGATAATCAATATTGTCAATAATGGTTTTAAATATATGTCAGCCTAAAGGTCATGAGGTGCTGCTGATAGTCCAGTGTGAACAAAGACTGATTTTTCTTCTTTCTCTTCTCCCCTCACATATGCCTTACTCTTTATCCTGAATTGGATCCCTTGGTCTCAGATCACTTTACTAAATGACTCAGGGTCCATGCTTGATCCCAAAGCTATCTAAACACAGCATTGTTCCCCTATGCCCTGGCCCTAATACCTCCCACTTTCTTTGACTAATAGATAGTTAGATTTGTACTGGGCCTGTTTTACATGTTGAGATAATGATCAGCTCTGTTTCTTTCCACATGAGTCCTCTCTCCCTCTTCCTCTGTCTAGTTTCCATGGAGCTAATTCATACATACCTTAGGATGTCTCTTATTTTTAATTTTTTTTTCCTTCCTATAGATAGAATTTATGAGGTTTCCATGGAAACCCTCAGAAAACAGGCTGGCCAAAGGGAGAAGAATCTTGAGCAGAGGTGGAGTGAGTGAGTTTTGCTCATTTCTCTGAGGGCGTTGGGAACATCCTTCCCTTGATCCCTCCCCCCTTTTTCCTCCTCCTCCCTCTCGGCAGAGTTGCATTTAGTGTGTGAAATATCTCATCAGCCATGATGCTTTAAGTCTTAGACAAACATAGTGATTGACTGGAGTAAAAGTCAGTCCCTGAGACTGGTTAGAGATGGAAAAATGGTCTGGGGGAACGGCCCAGCAGGTTTAGAAGGTCCTCTTAACTCTGTCTGGTATGAGGAAGATATATCTCACGTTTCTAATAACTCGAGCTCAATGTACCATCATTATAGATTTATACTATATAGAGATGGAAAGAGGGTTAGTTTAAAAGTCATCACATCTATCTCCCTGCCTCTGATCAGTACTGCATTTGAGCCATCACTACATTTAAACAATCCAGATACTCCACTTTAGCAGAGGTTCTTAACCTGCTTTACCTTGTGAACTTATTTTTAAAAATATATTAATCATAATATTTCAACATAATTGGTTTCCTTTGTAATCCTATGTACTTTATTTTATGCATTTAAAAGTGTTAATCTGAGAAGGAGTTCATAGATTTCATCTGACTGCCAAAGGGGTCCATGATACACACCAAAAATAGTTATGAACCCTTGGTCTAGTGCCTTTTTTAGCTGCCGTATGATTGATTGAATAAGCTTAACCAATGGAATGTGTGGTTTTATTGATAGGCACTTGAACTTTTCATACCCTCAGCAAATGATTTAAAATCAAATTGAATTGATGAGATGAGCAGTAGTTAGTTTCAGATGAGGTAGCTGGAAGGAGGGATATTTAGGGGTGGGATATTGTAAGTTCACTTTTGTATTTGATTGAAAGTACAGGCTAGGGGTGGCTAGGTGGCCCAGTAAGTAAGAGCGCCAGCCGGAGTAAGGAGGACCTGGGATTAGTTCTGGCCTCAGAAAATGAGCACCCACACATAAATAATGACTGACCGTGTAACCTTGAGCAAGTTACTTAAACCCCAATTGCTTTAAAAAAAAAAAAAAGGAAAGAAAGAAAGCACAGGCTCCTGGGAAAAAAAGACTGGCAGCCCTTGACCAGCTCCAAGCTAAGTAAATCTAGAAAATGAAAAAAAAAAACCCATAAATTGAAAATGAAACTGACCATGAAAAGGTTTCACGTCTCTAAAATCTAACCTGTAAATCCTAAGATATCTTGTGAGATTTCAATGATCAATTTATATTCCTTTAGGCAGAGCACCTATACCCTCTGTGGACAGAGGGAGAGGATAGAGGAAAAGGAGAGGAGGGAGGAAAGGAGGGAGGGAAGGAAGGAAGAAAGGAAGGAAGGAAGGAAGGAAGGAAGGAAGGAAGGAAGGAAGGAAGGAAGGAGCTGTGTTGCCCAACTAGAACAGTGGGACGGCAGGCACCTACTCACAGGTTGTTTATCCTTCATTGGAAGAGGACCATGACATCAGAAAGATGATGCCATGATTTACAAACGAATTGGATTTAAGTGAGGGAGGGTTGTGCAAAAGCACCAGTCTCACTTTCTCCTCCAGAATCATCTGGGTACAAGTGCAAGATAAATAATTCAAACAAACCAGTGAGTCCCCCATGGGAGCCCTCTCTCCCTCCAACCAACTGGTCATAACCTTAATTCTTCTTTTCATATAATGATTAAACTGTTAGATGGGTGTGTGTGAGGTGGGGTGGGGGTGGGGGACAGCTACTATTGAATTTATCTAGATTTTACGGATGCTAGAACCTGAAAAAAATGTAAATTGAAATTGAAAACTGACCATGAGAAAGTGTCATCTCTCTAGCAGGGGTGAGGCAAATGAGGAAAAACTCATTCAATTAAGTCATTTAATTATTGTGCAATAAATGGGGAGATAATGATCTAAAGATAGAACAATTAGAGGGATTAGGAACTGATTGAACAGCTGGAGTAGTCATTAATGGTTCTGTCTGCTTGAAAAGAGGTCTTCAGTGAAGGGTACCAGGGATCTGTGGTTGGCTCTATGTCATTCAACCTTTTTTAAAAATATATCAGGGAACGAAGTGAAAAGAGCACCAACCCTGGAGTCAGGAGGACCTGAGTTCAAATTTGACCTCAGACACTTAACACAAAAACTAGCCATGTAACCTTGGGCAAGTCACTTAACTCCAATTGCCCTACCTTCCCCCTCCAAAAAGCAACAACAACAACAAAAATTATCAGTTACTTGCCTAATAAAGGCAAAGATAGCATTCCCATCAAATCTGCAAATGACTACAAGCTGGGAGAGATACCAACATAAGGATAACAGAGTCAGAACAGTCTAGAAGGAAGGTGTCAAACATTCAACCCGCTGGCAGTCTAGACAACATTACATTTTAAATCTAATAAGCTCTGGGACCCACGGGGATTCTTACATGCAGACTGGTGGTCCCGTTTCTTTTTTAGTTTGATACCATTGGACATTGGGTCATTCGTTCAACAAATATTTAACTATACTAAACTCTGGGGTTACAAAGAAAGGTGAAAACACAAAACAAACCCTGCCCTCAAGGAGGTGACATGCCCATGAGGGAGACAATGTGCAATTAAATCAGTACTTAAAAGATACATACAGAGGAGTAGGAAGGCTCCAGTGACTGCTGTTGGTTGGAGGGAGAGAGGGCTCCCATGGAGGACTCACTGGTTTGTTTGTTTGAATTATTTATCTGGTTCTTGTACCCAGATGATTCTGGAGGAGAAAGTGAAACTGGTGACTTTGCACAGCCCTTCCTCACTTAAATCCAATTCACTTCCAGACCTGGGAAGGTCTGCCAAAGGGGACATTTGAATTGAGTCTGGAAGGAAGGCAGGTAAACCAGGAAGCAGAGGTGAAGAGGGAGGACATTTCAGGCTTGGGGAACAGCAAATGCATGGAGACGAGAGATGGAGTGTTATACTTAGAACAGCAAGGAGGCCATTATCACTGGACCATCTGACTGTGTGAAAAGGTATCATTAATGAGAAGACTGAAAAGGGTAGGAAGGAGCCAGGTTAAAAAGCGCATTAAATGCCAAGCAGAAAACTTTACATTTGATTCTAGAGGTAATAGGGAGTCAGTGGAGTTTATTGAAGGGTAGACGTGGGAATAATGACATGATCAGAAGTGTAATTTAATCAATTAATTAATATTGCTTTTTGGAGTGGAGAGGGGAGGGCAATTGGGGTTAAGTGACTTGCCCAAGGTCACAGGCTAGTTTTTGTGTTAAGTGTCTGAGGCCAAATTTGAACTCAGTTTCTCCTGACTCCAGGACCAGTGCTCTATTCATTGCACTACCTAGCCATCCCCAGAAGTGTAATTTATGAAAATCACTTTAGCAGCCAGACAGAGGATGGACTGCAGTGAGGAGAAATTTGGCGGAGGTGGAGCAATTAGAAGGCTATTGCAATAGTTCAGATGAGAGGTGATGAAGGCTTGAACTAGAGTAGTAACTCTGAGTGTAGAGAAGAGGTTTCCTCATACATGAGAAATAGGTGAAGGTCAAAAGAACAGCTGATTAGATGGGCTGAGGTGGTGAACCTGGGAGAATGGGAGGATGTGCTCAATAGTAATGAGGAAGCACAGAATAGCGAGAGGTTTTAGAAAAAGATGAATAATGTTTTGGACATGTTGAATTTCTTTCTCTGGTGAAATCATTGATCAGATACAAAAAGCCAGTAAGACATAAGCACAAGAGAGACACAAAGCTCCTTTTGGCATCTAAGGTGGGAAAGTTATTGCTGATTGGAGCAATCAGGGCAGAGATTTTGGAGGAGGTGCCACAGGAGATATGCCATAAGGGATGTCAGAGGGATAAGGTTTACAAACTGTCAGGTGGGAAAGGGAGTGGGGAAAGTATTTAGGAAACAGGAAAGTGTGGGGAAGTGTGGGGAATAGGAAGTAGTCTAGTTGTGGGTGGAAGTTGAGTTATGAGGAAGGATATAATACAAATGAAGGTTAGCTACCATCATACCAGATTGTGCAGAGCCCTGAAAGCTAGGATAAAGAATTTGACCTTTTTCTCAGTAGACAACAGGGAATCATTACAGGTTTTGAGCAGAGGAGTGACATGATCAGATCTATAAAAAAGACTAGTCTGGCAGCAGAGTAAAGGACGGAGGCAGAAGACCTTGTAACATTACAGTACAGCATATTCTAATTGCCAAGGGAGTAAGAAAGGCAGTCAAGTCAACAAGCATTTATTAATAATACATGAAATAATAATGTTATTAGTAATATAATAAATCATAATGTTAATGATATATAATAAATAATAATGATAATAATGCCTGCTATGACTTGGGCACTGTGGTAAGGGCTGGGGATTCAAAGGAAGGCAAAAGACAGTTCCTACTCTCAAGGAATTCATAGTCTAATGAGAGGAGAGGAGACATAAAAACAAATTATATAAAGTTTAAATAGTAAATAATCAATAGAGAGAAAGCATTAACCTTAACAGGACCTGGGATTTTACCTGGGGCTTGCAAGAATCCAGAGAAGACAGGAAGCAATGATCAAGAGGGAGAAAATTCTAGGCATGAAAGACAACCTAGGAAAAAGAATGGAATGGGGAGATTGTGTCTTATACGAGGAGCACCAAGGAGACCTGTGTCGTTGCATCACTGAGCACATGGGAATGTGGGGAGGAAGGTGTAAAGGGCTATATAAGTTTGGAAGAGGAACAGAGCATGGTGAATTGTGGTGTCTGGAGAAAGCTTCATGGAGGAGGTGAGGCCAGAGCTGGCTAAGACAAAGCCAAGTCTAATTATAGTTCCTTTCAGCCAGTAGTAGGTGGTAGGAGTGTCAGCATGAAGGATGGGCTCTGAGTTCCTTGGTAAAGGCACAAACCTCTCTGGGAGCAGTCAAACCTCAAGATGATGGTAATTTTGGAAACAATGACTGAGCTTCATGAGTAATGACTCTGGGCTTGAAGTATCCCCAGGAAAATTTTCCGAAAAGGACTCATTTGGTATATTCTCTCTCAGAGTCACGGCTTACTATGGATTGCCAAGAACTCCGGGAAGGCAGTGTTTACCCACACAGAGGCCTACACACACACACATTAGGGTTAGTGTTTATCAGCACAGACGGAGGGTTTTCTTAAAGAGAGAAACTCCAAAAGCCACCAAGCTAGTGCTCTTATGATAGCAAATAAAAGTCACACTGGGCAAACATGGATCCTCATGTGAAAGTGCAGATAGCCTTGGGGGCCTTCCAGAAGTTATCTCATCCATCCCCTTGCCTCCAGGCTGAGTAGCTTAGTGGCCTATCCTTAAAGCTCCCCAGGAAAAATAGGTTTTTTTAGTTCCTATAACTCTCCCTATTTGTGTCTTAATATAGACATGTACCTGTGAATGCCCTGAGGTACTAAAATATATCGAAATAAAATAATTCCATATATGCAAAGTTATTTACATCAATGAATAGTATACGTGTCCATACCAAAAAAATGTTTTATGGAACTCCAGGACCAGTCTTGGGATCCATTTCTCTCAAGTTAGCCATTAAATTTATATAATCAGGTTCCAGATCCCACCAAAAACCTACTGACCTTCAAGGGTCTTTTTCTCTGTGTACTTTAGGTAGGAAATAGAATGAAAAGAGCACAAGACTTCAGAATCAGGAGACTTGGGTTCTATTTACAGCTCTGCCAGTGAGGCAAATCACTGGTTTTTCTGAAGGTTATCTGTACCTGGAACTGATAAACTACAAGGTCTGTTCCAGGACTGACATTCTCTGGTCTGTCTGTGTGACATGAGGGCCTCCATTACTTCATGTGTAAAAATGAGAAGGCTAGAATAGATGGCCTTCAAGGTCTCTTCCAGTTCTGATGGTCTAGCCATTGTGACCTTGGGAAAATCACTTAACTTTCTTGGCCTCCATTTTGTCATCTGCAAAATGACAAGGTTGGAATAATTTGACCCTTAAAGTCCCTTCTGTCCTTAAGGAACAACAACAAAAATTCCAAAATTCTACTTTTATCACTATAATTTTAGAGTCACAAAATCATACATTTTTGAGATTTTAGCATTCCACAAGTTCATCATTCACTAAAGGGCTGGGGATTCTACATCTCCAGGTTCAAGGGTCATTTTAGGACCTTGAGGGAGGAATCCTGGTGTCCTATTTTTCTGTAACGTCAACCACACTGGCATACCCAGGATGGCTGCTAGCACAGGTCCTTAAATCTGATTTACTAGGAAAGAGAAAATACAGAGAAAATACAAGCAGAGAAATGTAGACCAACAGACAGAACTTTGACTGCCTTAGTCAAAGTAATATTGTTATACACTTTACATACTCCACTAGATCAAAAGAGCCTTTACATCTGAGTAGTCAGGGAGTTCTGAACATATGGCCACTCAGAATCCCCACTAGGGATGTATGTAAAGTATATAGCAATATTGCTTTGATTTGGGCAGTCAGAACCCTGTCTGTTGGTATTTTTTTCTCTGCTTGTATTTTCTCTGAAGTTCAAGGTGCTGACTTTTCCCCTGAACTAGTGAATATAATTTTAAAAGATTGTTCACCCCTTATTAAACAGCTATCTTTCCTAGCAGATCTAAGAACCTTTGCTAACAGCCAACCTGAGTATGCCAGTGTGGTTGCCACTACACTTTCTTACACCCAAGTGGGTAGACAAAGCCAGGTATTCTCAAAGACAATCAATCAACAAGCATTTTATTAAGTGCCTACTGTGTGCCAGGCACTGAGAAGACAAAAATGAAACAATCCCTGCTCTCAAAGAGCTTATTATTCTGTTGAGGAAGAAACCAACCAAAAGAAATTGGAAAGATTACATCCACATTCACCAGATTCATTGATAGGAACAACAGTTTGAATTTCTGATGAAATAGAAGAGTTAGCAAAGGTGAACTGGGGTTTGGTATTCCAAGACTCTCCACCATCTCTGTCCCATCCTATCTCTATAGCTGCTCTGGGCCCTTTCATCTGATCCAACCCTTTTCCTGCCTGCCATCTAACAGTGTGCTCAGGTAGATGATCATAGTTACTGATAGCATGAGTTTGTGTAAGGACTGGTAAGCATACAGGAAGGAAAATGGAGTGAAGAGATGCATCATGGTAGGGTGAAAACAACGCTGGATTTCTTAGCAAGTCAGGAGACCTGTTCAAATTGTGAATCCTATAGTCACTAGCAATGTTACATACTGACCCTGGGCATTTTAAATGCCCTGAGCCTCAGTTTCTTTACATGTAAATGGAATTAATGGGCAGCTAGGTGGTACAGTGGATAGAGTTCCAGGCCTGGAATCAGGAGGATCTGATTTCAAATCTTGCCTCAGACACTTCTCAGCTATATAACCCTGGTCAAGTCACTTAACCTTTTCCTGCCTCAGTTTCCTCATCTGTCAAATGAACTGGAGAAGGAAATGGCAGCTGGAGAAGGAAATGGCAAGCCTGTCCAGTTTCTTTGCCAAGAAAATCCCAAATGGGGTCATGGAGAGTTGGTCATGCATGAGACAACAGAACACCACTAACAAATAGAGTTAATACTTGAACTGCCTATCCCAAGGGTTATGATGGAGGGCAGCTAGGTGGAGCAAAGGATAGAGTGCAGGGCCTGGAGTCAGGGAAATCTGAGTTCAATCTAGCCTAAGACACTTAGTCGTTGTGTGATCCTGGGCAGGTCACTTAGACTTGTTTGCCTCAGTTCCTCATTTAAATAATGAACTGGAAAAGGAAATGGCAGGCCACACTAGTGTCTGCCAAGAAAACAGCAAATGGGGGCATGAAGAGTTGAACATGACTGAACTGACTTAACAAACCTTAAAATTTGTAAACCTTAAAATGCTATATGAACTGGAGTCATGATAAGGACAAAAGACATGTTGGAAAGGTGTTGGTGATTCTGGGGGATGCAGAGTCCCCACTGTACTTGTAAGGAGCCATGGGAATTTTGAGGTAGTTCAGAGGAAAGGACTTAGCCTGAAGAAGAGAGAGCTCCAGGCAAGGTTTAATAAAGCCTACAAGTTTAGAGAGAAGACTGCAGGAGGGTTGGAACTAGGGACTCAGAGACTGGCTTTGCAATACTACTCTGTCTTTGCTGGGGTCCTAATGATAACAAAATTTTAGCATAAGGGACTCAGGTCTGAGCCAGTGAAGAACTTCCCTCCTATCAGGAGCGAAAGTACAGAATGTTAAGAATGAGAAGATCTTAGAGACCATCTAATTTTTACAGTGAGGAAACTAAGCCTTCTAGAGGGGATGGAACCTGATTTAAGCCTCACTGTTGTTATGTGGTAGAACTGAAACTTAAACCCAGGTCTTGCCCAGGCTCTATTATAATGTGCTGCTTATTCTGACTTGGGTGTGATGCAACTTCCTTTTTTTGAGATTTTCAAAAGTATGTCTCCCAATTTGTTGTCAGATAGTAGTTGGACTCAATTCTCAAAAGGAGAGTGTTCTGGTTTGCCTCCTCCCCTGCCTGTTTTTTTCCTGGTTAAAATAGGTCATTCTTACCCAAAGATAATAGAATTATCCTAGGAGGAGAGTGAGCAACTTTTATTTCCATTCAAAGATGTCCCATCACCTAATGGCAAAAATCTCTTAGCTGGAGTAGAGAGATTCAAGTTCCCTTAGGACTTTGGGTAAGGCAGTGTGGCAGCATAGAAAATACTAGATTTGGAGTCCAAGGGCTCTTGTGTCTGTTTGTATCCTGGTTCTTTATGTCCTTGTTTAAGTCAAGTCTGCTTGGGGCCTTGGTTTCCCTATCTGTAAAATGAGGGTGATGAACTCAGATGCATTTTTATTTCTAAATTCTGTGCTTTAGGCTGTTACTCTTTTATCTGTGAAACAAGAGAAATCAAGATGTAGTTAAAAGAGCACTGGAGTCAGAGAACCTGAGTTCAAGTCTTGGCCCTGCCTCCTGTGTGATTTTGGGTGATGATTGTCTGGGGTTTATTTTCTTTGTTTGTAAAATAAGGGGGTTGAATTAGGTGATTTCTAAGGTCTTGCCCAGCTCTGGAGCTATGATTCTTCTAAGGTCTTGCCCAGCTCTGGAGCTATGATTCTTCTAGGCCTCGGTTCCCTTGCTGTAAGCATGAGAGGGATGTACTAAAAACCTCTGAAATCACTTGCATATCTAGCTGTATGATCCTTGAACCTCTCTACCCCAGGGTGTAGTGAGATTAGAATGAGATCACTGCTGGGAGAATGCATCGGAAATAAAGAAATCATATTCAATTTGTCCTCCTGGTTGGTTGTTGCTATGATATTTCTCACAAGCAATGGCTAGATGGAAGCTGAATGGAGCAGGACTGCCTCACCTGCCATGGGGGCCTCACTTCTCCTTCCCAAGGTGATGCCTGATTGCTCTTCACCCTTTATTTACCTGGATTTGCCACAGATCAGTAACCCCTGATAGTGTGCTCTATTCCCCTGGTACCCACTAAAGTGTGGCAGCCCAGGAGGCACCTGCTTCTCATTAACCCCAGGCTAACCAGATCATGACTCATATTCATAACTGACATTTGCAATGTGCTTTAAAGGTTGGAAAATGCTTCACAGTGATCCCTGGACACAGGTCTGTCCTATGTATCCTTCATCAACACAGAGATGCCAATTTAATCCATGGGAGCTGATGAGATCACCAAGTAAAGTAGTAAAAAGGGAGAAGAGAAAAGGGCCCAGGACAGAGCCTGGTGGGAAATCTCTGGTTAGAGAACTTGATCTAGAGGGGGATCCAGAAAAGAGGATTGAGGATTGGTCAGATAAGTTGGAGAGAGAAGAGAGAGAAGGGTATCCTAAAGGTCTAGCAGGGGTGGGGATCCTGTAGCCTTAAGGCCACATGTGGCCCTCTAGGTCCTCAAATGTGGCCCTTTGACTGAATCCAAACTTCACAGAACAAGGAGTTATTATAATGTGCTGTTTCTTCTGACTTAGGTGTGATGTAACTTCCTTTTCTTGAGGTTTCTTGAACAAGGATTTGTTCTATAAAATATGAGCCAAGGATCTCATCTGAGAGAGTAGGGGGAGGGGAGCCTTGGGAAAGGGTGATCAAGGAGACTGTGTCATCTGGAGGGAGCCAGGTTTCAGTGACAGCTAGTAGAGGGAAGGAGTGGGAGGGGAAAAGATTTAGGATGAAGGGAAGTTTGTTTCCTATTGAACAGGCATTCCAGATGGCACAGTGGAAGGGGTACGTGGTGTTTGATTGAAACTTTGGGGCGGAAGGATCAAGAAGGGATAGGAATCAAGAATCAGGAGTGGGGAGTGGGGGTAGGGAATGAGATCTGGATGATGATCTACAGGGTTCAGAATTACCAGGATGTGAAAGATATGACCAAATGTGAGAATGTTGATCAGAGTAGATGGAGTCTTTCTACTTCCCAAAGAGGGAGGAAAGTGGCATGGAGGCCAGTGCTATATGAGATGAGAGGAATATGGTCAGATGATCAAACGAGAGGTCATGCTTCACTACTCCTCTTCTGTCTGAAGGGTGGAGATTGGCAGGATAGGGCACAACAGAAATAGAAGCTGAACCTTCATGGCAGAAGAAAGAATTCCTGCTCCCCACCAATTGTCCTCTCCCCTCAAGAGATAGGCTCAGCAGAACATGGGGGGCTTAAAGGCAAAGGGAAAGGCATTGGTTTGCCTCTGCTGCGTTGGGAGAGCCTGCTGGCAGCAGGAGGTAGAAACTGCCTTGTGCTGACACAGATAGTAGTCATTGCTCAGGGGCAGATGGAAGACAGGTGCCTAGGCGCCTTGCTGCCTTCCCTCAGGGGACTTGCTGAGCCCAACTGAAGAGGCAAGGCTCAGGGTGGATGCTGGCAAGAGGAGGAAGATGACTGTTCTCCTCTGAGGAGGCCAGAGATCAGGTGGCAGCAGAAAGTGGTAGACCGTCTGGGCAGGTTGGGGGTCCTGGTGAAAACAAATACATCTAGGTATAGTATATGTATAGATATAGATAGAGATGTGCAAAAGCACACACATATATGTGTGTGTAATAGGTCCAGGCATTTATATACTCCCACCACCACACCCATACCCACAGACACACACACACACACACACACACACACACACACACACACACAAACACACACGCATATGGAATGCTTCTCTGCTCTGATTACTGACCTCCCTAAGTTCTAACTAAAATCCCACCTTCTACAGGAAACCTTCCACAACCTCTTTTAATTCCAGTGTCTTCCCTCTGTTAATTATTTCCTATTTATCCTGTATATAGTATATAGTTTGCTTTGTATATATTGTTTACCTGTTGTTTTCTCTGTTAGATTGTAAGGTCTCTGAGGGCAGGGACTGCTTTTGCCTCTTTTTGTATCCCCAGCACTTAGCATGGTGCCTGGCATATAGTAAATGCTACACACACACACATACACACACACGTGTACACACAAACACACATACACATGTGTATTATATATACATACACATGTATTTTTGTAGGTGCGTGTATGTGTAGACACATGTTTTTTGCCAAGACCTATGACTTCCTGGGTGCAGGGAGCCTCCCAGAGAGGACACTCTTTGTACTAAGGCAGATAAGCATCAACTCTATTATAGTTTTCTAATTGCCTGGGCACTAGCACAGAAAGATTAGTAATTTGCCCGGGGTCATGAAGCTTGTACATGTCCAAGGCCGGACTTAGGTGATATTGGCTTCTCTAGCTTCTACACCAGCAGCCTTTTAATAATAAACCATTAAAGCCCTTTCCTGTTAACAGTCCTGTCTACATGTCCCAAGTTCTAACACAATCTCCCCACTCCTGCAGTCATGATGGCCTCTCCCAGAGGGCAATTGGGTTAACTGAGTTTTGGGGATAGGGGCAACAAAGAAAAGAGAGAGCCAATGGTGCCTTCCCTTCCCTGGAAGCTCTATCTGTATGTAGTCCTGACATTAATTGGAATACATGCAGCCAGCTTTGTCTGCCACAAAGTCCCCTCCACCCACCCCTACCAAGTACTGCCCTTCTGAGTAAGAAAATGGAAACCTACATGTAAAATTCCAATCCGTCAGTTAGAATGCTACCAGGAAAATTGGTGCCCCCACCAAGGCACAGGGGCTGGGGCATGAGGTGGGAGCTGAGGCAGAGAGGGAGGGAGTCTGTGGATCATTGCCTGTCCCCTGAGGCCTCCTCTGATGACAGCTGCACAGACCATCTGTTCACACCTACTTCACCACCTTCTACAGCTGATGACCTTTTTAGACACACCTCTTCTTGTTCCTGCCCCCAGGCTGGGATAATGAGCTGGGATGAGCTTCTGAAGTGGGCCTTGGGTGGGAGGAAAGTGACAGGGGTGGACTGAGAACACTTGGGAAATAAAAGCATATCATTTGTCCCCAGAGATACAGATTCCTTCCAGTTTGTATGTGAGGAAGCCTGGATGAGACAGGCCTAAGGCTACTGCCTTCAGCACTAACCCTAAAAGTAGAGATAATTTCATTTTTTTTTGTATTTATGTCTCAAGTGGAGTGTCTGTCATAAAATAGGCAAAATAAATGTTTGCTACTCTGCTTGGGCAGGGGCTCCATTTCTGAAACTCTTAAAAGAGAGGCATTGCCAGAATTCAGGGACTAGAAGGGACCATGCAAGGTCATTCAGTCTTGCAATCTTAATCAGAGCAAAATTGTTGCGAATGTCAGCACCCAAACTGCTCATCTTCTAACTCTGTAGCCTTCAGCTTCCTAGCCTCCTACCTTCCCAGGCTTCCTTCATGTGTCAGCTCCAGCCCTACCTTCTTGCAAGAAGCTTTTCCCGATCCCCTTAATGCTAGTGCCTTCTGTAGTTGGTTTTCTCCAATTAATCTTGTATATGTAGTGTTTGCACATGATTGTTTTCTTCTTGTCTCCCCCATTAGACTGGGAGCTCCTTGGGCACCTAGTACATAGTAGGCATTTAATAAATACAAACTGACTGACTGTTCACTTAACCATTCTGAATCTCATTTTTCTCATCTGTAAAATGGGGCTGGATAGACTAGATAGATGATTTCTAAGGTTGCTTTTAACGTTGTTGTTCAATCATTTTCAGTCATGTCTGACTCTTTATGACCCCATTTGGGGTTTTCTTGACAAAGATATTGAAATAGTTTGCTATTTCCTTCTCCAGATCATTTTACAGATGGGGAAACTGAGGCAAACAGAGTTAAGTGACTTGCTCAGGGTCATACAACTAATAAGTGTTTGAGGCTGGATTTGAACTCAGGTTTTTCTGATTCCAGGCTCAGCACTCTGTCTACTGCCCCATCTAGCTGCCCATTTTTAGCAGTAACATGTAACTCCAAAATGGCCTATATCCATCTACACCAGAGGCAGAGAACCTACAACCTCAAGGTCCAAACTTCACAGAACAAATGATTCAGTCAAAGGACTGCACTTGAGGTCCTAGAGGGACACATGTGACCTTAAGGCCACAGTTCTCCACCCCTGACATGGCCTTCAGAGATTCCACTGCTTTTTTGAAAAGTATATACACTACAGTGATCCAAGACAATTAATTACAAAAGACTCATGATGAAAAAAATGCTATCTCCTTTCAGAGAGAGGACTGATGAACTCTGAAGTTGATGCACTTGAAGTCTAATTTTATCATCTTTTTTCTTGCTTTATTTGTGATATGGATAATATGGAAATAGGTTTTGCATGATTTCACATGATTAATCAATATCATATTGTTTGTCTTCTCAATGGGTGGAGGAGGGAAGGAAGGATGGAGAGAATATGGAACTCAAAATTGAAGAAGAAAAAGAATGTTAATAACAAATAGCCAATAAATATTTTTTTAAAAAGAAAAGAAAAACATACAATTCTATTACTAATATGAAGTGCTTCCTTCTGATTAATTTCAGTCTTCTCTTGTTGCAATTTGAGTCTCTTTCCTTCTGTTTTGTCTTTTGTGGAGATAGCATCCTGCCCATAGAACTACATCCCTTCATATATTGGAGGTGAGTCACCTCTTTGATTATTGGTTTTGGTCCTCAGTCTCACCTTTTACAAAATGAGAGGAAATGATTATATAACTGGGAAAGTCTAAGGTTCCTCAGAGGGCAGTCTTGTCCATCCTCAGGCCCACTGGGGGAAGCCATCTCACATAAATGAAATTCTCACCAGTACTCTTCAATAAATTGCTATTAGCATTTAGGACCTTTTCTTAATGGAGCCACAGGTCACTTGCTAAAAGACAAATCACCATTAAAGGGTCAGATTCTGCTCCCTCATGTAGCTACCTCATTTCAAAGCAGTGATGAGAAATCAGGAAGGGTGACTATGGGGAGATTATTTAAAAAATTGCTTTTCCTGGATGTTGTTAGGGATTGGTTAGATGTCTCTCAAGGATGGATTAGGTGTTATTTCCCCTGGAGGTATGAGGATGGAGAAAGTGCTAGAATCCATGGCCCAGATAGGCCTTCATTACTACCTACCTGGAGAGCAATAGATTTTTTTTTAGTTCGTCTTCCTACAATGACTCTATTCTCCTTCCAAACCTTCCTTCAAATCACTGCCAGATTAATTTTCCTGATGCAGTAATTGAGTCATGACCCTTGTGTCCTCAAAACTCTGAAATGACCCTCTTTGCCTATTGAATAAAGACTGGGATTTCAAGACCTTCCACAATCTAGTGCCATTCTCTCTATCCAGTCTTGTCTCCTCCTGTTTATTCCCCATCACATACCCTATATATTTGGCCAAACTGGATTATTCACAGTCTAAAACATTTCCTGTAGTTTCTCACTATGCCTTCACTCACCCAGTTCACTATATCTGAAATTCTCTCTCCATTCCCCTGTTGAATGTTTACTCACCTTTTCAAATTTGACTGAAAACTATTTCCTCCATGAAGCATTAGCTGCTTTCTCCAGTTGATCCTTTCCTCTTGGACCTCACATGGCTCTTCACTTGTACTTCTGTTATGTACTGATCATATATTATTTTGTATTACAGTTATCTGTCATATCTACCTACTAAAACTCAGTGAAGGCAGGGAGCACATTTTATCTAATTTTATTTCTTCTCCATGAAGTCAAGGAATATGTTTTGTCTAACATTTATTTCCTCTCTGTGAAGTCAGAGACCATGTTTTACCTAATATTCATTTCCTCTCCAGCAATTAGCACAATGATTTATGTACAGTAGACATTTAATAAATGTTTGTTGAATTTGCTGTTTTTTTAAGTTTATTTATTTTTAGTTTTCAACATTCACTTCCTTAAGTTTTGAATTTTCTTCCCCTCCCTCTTCTACTCCCCCTTCCCCCCTCCTCCCCTCCCCAAGATGGCATGCAATCTGATATAGGCTCTACATATACATTTCTATTTTCATTTGTATAGAAGAATTAGAATGAATGGGAGGAACCATGAGAAAGAAAAAAAAAACCCAAAACAAAACAAAAAGAAAATAATCTGCTTCACTCTGCATTCAGACTCCTTAGTTCTTTCTCTGGATGTGGATGGCATTTTCCCTCTTGAGTCCTTTGGAATTGTTTTAGGACCCTGCATTGCTAAGAAGGGCTAAGTCTATCAAAATCAATCATGGTACACTGTGTCTGTTACTGTGTACAATGTTCTCCTGATTCTGCTTACTTTACTCAGCATCAGTTCATATGTGTCTTTCCAGGTTTTTCTGAAGTCTGCTTGTTCATCATTTCTTACAGCACAATAGTTGAATTTGCTGTTATTGAAGTAGAAAGCACACTGGTATGTTTGTCATGACCCTGGGGCTTGGTTACCATGTGTTACCTTGGGCAAATCACTTAGTTTCTTTTTTTTTTTAATTAATTTATTAGTTTAGTTTCAGTTAACAAGTTTCAATTCCATAGTTCCTTGATTTTCAAATTTCCTTTACTTCCCTCCCCCCTCCCCACACGACAGCATATAGTCCAGTATATGATCTGCAAATGCATTCATATTAGACATTATTCCAATTACAAAGGCATATTGTACTAGGTGGGATGAAAGATGGTAGGGAAGAAATAAAACCAAACAATGAAAAGAACAAGATCGTTTAGTTTGCTTCCATCAGGATTCAGGTTCAGTCCTTTCTAGTTATATCTCTGGATGGTGCATTTCTCACTTTTTTGAGTCTTTCGGGATTAATTTATATCACTGCATTGCTGAAAAGAGTCCAGTCTGTCATAGTTGGTCATCATAGATATGGTATGTCTGTGATTGTATACAGATTTCTTCTGATTCTACTCTTCTCGCTCAGCATCAGTTTGTATAAGTCTCTCCAGGTAATTATGAAATCCGTCACCTCTTCATTTCTTATAGCGCAATAAAATTCCATTACATTCATATACCACAACTTGTTTAGCCATTCCCCAATTGGTGGGCACCCCTTTAGTTTCCAATTCTTTGCAACCACAAAAAGGGCTGCTAAAAATATTTTTGTACATATGGGTCTTCCTCCCACTTCTATGATCTCTTTGGGATATAACCCTAGAAGTGGTATGGCTGGGTCAAAGGGTATGAAATTATTTATAATCCTTTGAGCATAATTCCAGATTGCTCTCCAGAATGGTTGGATAAGTTCACAACTCCACCAGCAATGTATTAGTGTTCCAATTTGTCCACATCCTCTCCAGCATTTGTCACTTTCTTGTTTTATCACCTTAGCCAATCTGACTGGAGGGATGTGGTATCTCAGAGTTGTTTGGATTTGCATTTCTCTAATTAATAGTTATTTAGAGCATTTCTTCATTTGCTTAGAGATATCTTTAATTTCTTTCTCTGAAAATTTCCTGTTCATATCCTTTGACCACTTAATTGGGGAATGACTTGGATTCATATAGATTTGGCTCAATTCTCTATAAATTTTAGAGATGAGTCCTTTATCAGAGACACAAGTTGTAAAAATTCTTTCCCAATTTCCCACCTCCCTCTTGATTTTGGTTACATTGGCTTTGTTTGTACAGAAGCTTTTCAATTTAATGTAATCAAAATTATCCATTTTGCATTTTATAATGCTCTCTAATTCTTGTTTGGTTCTAAAGTCTTCCCCTCTCCACAGATCTGACAGGTAAACTATTCCTTGCTTTCCGAAATTGCTTACAGTATCATCCTTTACACCTAGATCATGCACCCATTTGGACTTGATTTTGGTATATGGTGTTAGATAATGGTCTATGCCCAGTTTCTGCCATACTGTATTCCAGTTTTCCCAGCAGTTTTTGTCAAATAGTTCATTCTTATCCCCAAAACTGGGGTCTTTGGGTTTATCAAACAATAGATTGCTATATTCATTAACTACTGGGTCTCCTGCACCTAATCTATTCTATTGATCCACTATTCTACACCTCTGCCAGTACCAAGCAGTTTTGATGACTGCTGCTGTATAATACAGATTAAGATCTGGCATAGCTAGTCCACCTTCCCTAGCGTTTCTTTTCATTAATTCCCTTGATATTCTAGACTGTTTGTTTTTCCAAATAAATTTTGTTATTATTTTGTCTAACTCTAGAAAGTAGTTTTTTTGTAAATTGATTGGTATGGCACTAAATATATAGTTTAGTTTGGGTAAAATTGTCATTTTTATTATATTAGCTCGACCCAGCCATGAGCAATTGATATTTTTCCAACTGTTTAGATCTGCTTTTATTTGTGTGAGAAGTGTTTTGTAGTTGTGATCATATAGATTCTGGGTTTGTTTTGGCAAGTAGATTCCCAAATATTTTATAATGTTTACAGTGACTTTAAATGGGATTTCTCTTTCTATCTCTTGCTGTTGAGTTTTATTAGAGATGTACAGGAATGCCGAGGATTTATGTGGGTTTATTTTATATCCTGCAACTTTGCCAAATTTATTTATTGTCTCAAGTAGTTTTTACTTGATTCTCTAGGATTCTCTAAGTATATCATCATATCATCTGCAAAGAGTGACAGCTTGGTCACTTCTTTGCCTAATTTGATTCCTTTGATTTCTTTTTCTTCTCTAATTGCTACTGCTAACGTTTCTAGTACCAGATTGAATAAGAGGGGTGATAATGGACACCCTTGTTTCACTCCTGATCTTATTGGAAAGGCTTCTAGTTTATCCCCATTGCATATAATACTTGCTGATGGTTTTAAATAGATGCTATCAACTATTTTGAGGCAGGCTCCATTTGTTCCTATACTTTCTAGTGTTTTTAATAGGAATGGATGTTGTACTTTGTCAAAAGCCTTTTCTGCATCTATTGAGATGATCATGTGGTTTCTGCTAGTTTTATTGTTGATGTGCTCAATTATACTGATGGTTTTCCTAATATTAAACCATCCTTGCATTCCTGGAATGAATCCTACCTGATCAGAGTGTATTATTTTTGTGGTAAGTTGTTGGAGTCTTTTGGCTAATATTTTATTTAGAATTTTTGCATCTAAATTCATGAGGGAAATTGGTCTATAATTTTCTTTCTCTGTTTTATCTCTTCCTGATTTAGGAATCAATACCATATTTGTGTCATAGAAAGAGTTAGGTAGGACTCCTTCTTCACTAATTTTCCCAAATAGTTTGTAGAGTATTGGAATCAATTGTTCTTTAAATGTTTGATAGAATTCACTAGTAAGCCCATCTGGTCCTGGAGATTTTTTCCTAGGGAGTTCTTTGATGGCTTCTTTGATTTCTTTTTCTGAGATGGGGTTATTTAGGTAATTCACTTCCTCTTCAGTTAATCTGGGCAACTTGTGATTTTGTAAATATTCAACCATTTCACTAAGATTGTCATATTTATGTGCATACAATTGGGAAAAATAATTCCTCATTATTTTTTTGATTTCCTCTTCATTGGAGGTAGATTCACCCTTTTTATTTTTGATACTCATAATTTGGTTTTCTTCTTTCTTTTTTTTTATCATATTGACTAAGGGTCTATCAATTTTGTTGATTTTTTCATAAAACCAGCTCTTAGTTTTATTTATTAATTCAATGGTTTTCTTAATTTCAATTTTATTAATCTCACCTTTGGTTTTCAATATTTCTAATTTAGTACTTGGGGATTTTCAATTTGTTCTTTTTCTAGCTTTTTCAGTTGCATGTCCAATTCATTGACCTCCCTTCTCTCTGCTTTAATTAAGTATGCACTCAGGGATATAAAACTTCCCCTGAGAACTGCCTTTAGTGCATCCCACAAATTTTGGTATGTTGTTTCATTATTATCATTCTCTTGAATGAAATTATTGATTGTTTCTATAATTTCTTGTTTGACTCACCAATTTTTTAGGATTAAATTGTTTAATTTCCAATTAGTTTTTAGTCTATCTTTCCATGGCCCTTTATTGCATATAATTTTTATTGCATCATGATCTGAGAATGATGCTCTTAATATTTCTGCCTTTCTGCACTGGATTGTGAGGTTTTTATGCCCTAGTACATGGTCTATTTTTGAGTATGTACCATGCACTGCTGAGAAGAAAGTAAATTCCTTTTTATCCCCATTCAGTTTTCTCCAGAGATCCATCATATCTAGTCTCTCTAAGATTCTATTCACCTCCTTAACTTCTTTCTTGTTTATTTTGAGGTTAGATTTATCGAGTTCAGAGAGGGGGAGATTAAGGTCCCCCACTAGTATAGTTTTGCTATCTATTTCTTCCTCTAATTCCTTTAACTTCTCCTCTAGGAATTTGGATGCTATACCACTTGGTGCATATATATTAAGTAGTGATATTGCTTCATTCTCGATGGTGCCTTTTAGTAGGATATAGTTTCCTTCCTTATCTCTTTTAATTAGATCTATTTTTGCTTTTGCTTTATCTGAGATAAGTATTGCTACCCCTGCTTTTTTTACTTTAGCTGAGGCATAATAAATTTTACTCCAACCTTTTACCCTTACCCTGTGGGTATCCCTTTGTTTCAAATGTGTTTCTTGTAGACAGCATATTGTAGGATTATGGTTTTTAATCCATTCTGCTATCCGCCTCTGTTTTATGGGAGAGTTCATCCCATTCACATTCACAGTAATAATGACTATCTGTCTCTTCCCCTCCATCCTATTCCCTCCCCTGTTTATGTTTTTGTTTCTTCCTTCTCCCTTCCCCTCCTTGAAGTTTTCCCTTTTGACCACCCCCTCCCTCAGTGTTCCCACCCAGTGATCCCTCTTCTTAACCTACCCTCTCCCCTTATTACTGTTTCCCTCCCTTCTAATCCCCCCTTTAGTTTCCTCTTTTTCACCCCCCCCTTACCCTTCTGCTTTCTATAGGACGAAATAAGTTTTTATACTTATCAGAGTGAATTACTCCCCGTTTGATTCCAAACCAATGAGAGTAAATTTCAAACATTGCTCCTCTCCCTCCCTCCTTTTCCTCTATTTAATGAATTTATGTGTCTATTCACATTAAAATCTTAAACTTCACTGATTTAAGTTGATCCTTCTTTGAACCAGAACCAGTGAGAATAATGTTTAAATGATGTTCCTCTCCCTCTTTCTTTCCCCTCTTCTATAGTGTGTTTTAATGTCCCTTCAGATGGCATATTTTACCTTTTCCTAGCTCATCCTTTCCTTTTTCCCATTACAGTACCTTTGATCCCCTTAATAGTTTTGTTTTTTTTTTAGACATCAGGTTAGTGCATTCATACCCACACCCTCTATCTAAGTATAACCCTTTTGAAGGTCATGATAATCATAAAGATTTTGAATATTGACAGTTATCAGCTCCACATATAGGCTTGTGAACATTTTGCTCTTGTTGCATCCCAAGTAATGAGCGTGTGTTTGTGGGTGTGGGTGTGTGCACTTATGCATGTGTGAGTCTGTGTTTCTCTTGTTTACCTTTTTGTGTTTTTCTTGAGTCTTGTAATTGGAGATCAAATTTTCCATTGAGCTCTGGCTTTTTCATCAGGAACATCTGGAAGTCCCTTATTTCATTAAACAACCATCTCCTTGCCTGGAAGATTATGCTCAGTTTTGCCAGGTAGTTAATCCTTGGTTGTAGTCCTAGCTCTTTTGCCCTACGAAATATCAAATTCCAGTCCCTCCACTCTTTTAATGTAGAAGCTGCTAGGTCCTGTGTGATCCTAACTGTAGTTCCTCGATATTTGAATTGTTTCTTTTTGGCTGCTTGTAGAATTTTTTCTTTAATCTTGTGATTCTGGAATTTGGCTTCTATATTTCTTGGAATTTTCAGTTTGGGATCTCTCTCAGGAGGAGTCCGGTGAATTCTGTCGATAGTTATTTTATCTTCTGATTCCAGGACCTCAGGACAGTTTTCTTTGACAATCTCTTGGAGGATGTTGTCTAGGCTGCTTTTTTCATCATGGCTTTCTGGTAGACCAATAATTCCTAGGTTGTCTCTCCTGGATCTGTTCTCTAGGTCAGTTATTTTTCCAGTGAGATATCTTACATTTTCTTGCAATTTTTCAATCGCCTTGTTTTGTTTGATTGACTCTTGCTGCATCATAGAGTTCTGAGCTTCAATTTGATTGTTTCTAATTTTTATAGAATTACGGTCTTCAGTTATTTTTTGAAGTTCCTTTTTTAGGGAGGTATTTTCTCCAATTACTTCACTGAGATGTTTTTCCAAGTTGGTCACTGCCTCCCTGATTTGGTCTTTAAAATTTTTCTTAAGCTCCTCCAGGAATGCTATTTGGGCTTGAGACCAGATCATGTTTCCTTCTGTGGTCTCAGGTGTGGGTAGAGAGTCTATATTGTCCTGTGTGTTTTGTTGTTCTTGCCCTGCATAGTATGCTCGAATAGACTTTTTTGCCTTCCCCTTCTCCTTCTCGGCTTCTTTTTTTCCCATTGTGACTTCCTGTTTCTTAGTTTCTCAGGCTATGAGTTTAGGGCTTGATCCTTGACTTTGAATACCTCTGGGTGGCTAGTTTATAGCTAAGTCAGGGAAGTCAATGAGGGATATAGATGAGTAGGTGTGGGTGAGTCTGACCACTTCAGATTTCTGCCTCTATACCCCTGGGCTATAAGTAGGCTTTTGTTGGTGAGGTGAGGTGGGGCTTGTTGGGACCCCACCCTCTCTTCTCTTCAGACTCCTGGCTATCTCAGTTACACCCCTTCTTGGAGACTCTAAAGCCTGGGGCTATTTCCATTAACTTGGGATTTCAATCTGGGTGGGAGACTTATCTTTGCGTTTTATGCTTCAAGAAGGAGGGATGGGAGGATCAGAGCAGCTAGAATTTACTTTGCCATTCCAGCCCCTGTATTATACAGGCAGGCAGTTTCTAAACTTCCAGGCTGGGGGCTGAATGCAGCCAGAGAAGCTGCTCTTTCCACTGAGGGCCCAACTCTCCTACCTGACTCCAGTGATCCTACCCGTCCGATAGATGACTGTGATTCGTCCTTGGTAAGTCTGCAGGCTGGGGCTTTTGCTCTCTCTGGTGTAGTCTGCTTGTCTGCTCTTAGGTCTGGGCTGTGCAGACCTCACGCGCTCTGCGCTCGACCAGTCTGGACACACTGGGCAACCTCCTGGGCTGGACTCTGCCACACTTCGTCTTCCAGTGGGCTCCGTCTCTCAGGATTCCACTCAGATTCACCCTTTGAGCCTTAGTGACCGAGGAGCTCAGAGAGGTTACTGCTTCCTTTCTCCCATCTTGGCTCCCGACTCCCACTTAGTTTCTTTTTTTTTCTTTTTTTTAAATTTTTTAATTAATTTATTAGTTTAGTTTCAGTTAACAAGATTCAATTCCATAGTTCCTTGATTTTCAAATTTCCTTTACTTCCCTCTCCCCTCCCCTCATGACAGTATATAGTACAGTATAGGGTCTGCAAATGCATTCATATTAAACATTATTCCAATTACAAAGGCATATTGTACTAGGTGGGATGAAAGATGGTAAGGAAGAAGTAAAACCAAACAATGAGAAGAACAAGATCATTTAGTTTGCTTCCATCAGTATTCAGGCTCAGTTCTTTCTAG